>CM033639.1:30176913-30579038 GCA_019453435.1 Rhinogobius similis | reverse complement strand
CTGAAATTCTGAAGTCCAGCAGGATGCAAGTGGCAAAGACCGTTCGTAGTGCTTTGTTTGTCCAATATCTCTAAGCAACAGGACAGTCCCAGAAAAGTTCCACTGTGCACCTTAGTGTCATGAAAGCAAACAGAGCTCAGGCCATGGTTTAACTGTCTAATCCAGGCTCACACAAGTCTATATTTACTTTATATCAGCAACGAGGCTCAGCGCACCATAACAGGATTTACTGCTGCTGCCTGGCGCTACGAGAGGCTGCCATTACAACACTTGTAAATCTCAAGGACATTTAAAGCATGCAATTTGGGACAATGGAAATGGAGCGGAAAATGTCTGAGTATTATCTGCCAATATTATGCAACGTGTTTGGACAGCAGCTCTAACCTTGGTTTATTTCATATTTGCGCTGACTTTTTAAATAACAGGTGGCCCATGAGGGATCCAAGTAAACGAATACTAATATTGCTTGAGAAAATTGGACGGAAACCTGAGGATTCTGTGACAGGTGGTGTTTTGATAACTCAACAGATGGAGCTTGTTTTCTTAGTGTCAAATATCGTTTTATTACAGCTATATATAAAAAGCAAATTTCATCCAAAAAAAGCACAAATGAAAAGTGATACATAAGAATCAACAAGGACAAAATCTGATGAAATTGCTTTTTTTTATGGCTTTGATTACATTTCATTTAGAAAAATCTTAATCAACTTTGAGTATCGCTGCTGCTTGTTTCATGCAACTACAGTCAAGAGTGTCTGGCTGCAGACCTTAATCCAGAGTCGCCAGCCCCGCAGACCTTAACCAAGAGGCGCATTAACCCACAGGTCCAGAAGTACGTTGCGCGGACGAAAATAATAATAAAAAAAAAAGTTACGCCGCAATATTACTTTTTACTAACCTAAGTAAGAGGTTAGTAAAAATATGTTTAAAAACAATCAGAAAACATTCAAACTGAATGAAAGATTGGCAGTTTATGGAAATATTGAAAGCACTTCAAATCAAAATATTGAACATTATAATCAGAAAAAAAAAAACAGTATTGAAAAAATTAAAAACTTTAAAGAAAGATCACAGGCATTACATTAATCTCATTACATTCATAAAAAACAAAGCCCCTGCCATCCACCACGTCTTCCACACAAACAAATACGATTTTAAAAACCTCCAACTCTTCCTCGTGTTCTTCATCGTCAGATTCCACTCTCCATCATTACTGACGATGGATCTATTTCTACAAATTCACATTAAATTTGCGATTAACAGTAAACTTCAGCCCTAGTTTTTCAGAACATGTTACTTAAAACTCCACTTCAACGCCATTAACATTAGACATTGGAAGCGATAACGTAAAGAGCGTGTGGTGCTGTAAGGTCTAAATATACACTTCACAGCACGAGACAAATTCTAATCATCACATTTTGTTCAGATTAATCAGCGAATAGACAAATATTTCATTTAGTTTCTGCCTAGTTATAAATGAACAAGACGAGGAATGATTGAATTAAAAACATAAGGTGCCGTGTGTTGATGTTGGTTATTTTTGACACATCCGGGCTCTGGTAGGGACCTCTGGGTTAAGGTACAGGTCACGTGGGTGCCTCCTGGTTAAGGTCTGCGGAGAGGCGACTCTGGATTAAAGTCTGCAGCCAGACGCCTCTCACTACAGTGGTGAATTGCAGCTCAGATATTATTACGCAAAATGATGCATTCAGCTCAGGTTCTTTCTAAAGATCGAAACCATCCCAGGCCAGAGTAAGGCAATGTTTAATAATTTTACACATCTTATCCAACTTTAAGAGCACACGGACAAACAAGAGAGCCGAGTGAGGGGATATAAAGTTGCAAGAGACAGCAAGACAAGACGCTAAAAGTATATCACAATTCTCTTGGACCCAGATCACAATTTCGATTAATCATGATTCACGTAAACGTATCTTTATATTGCCTAAAAGAGGTTACCAAAGTCTTGTGCTTCATCAGAAAGTTCCTACTTCATAGCAGTTGGTTAAATCCATCCTCACTCTCATTGCATTGCTAAAGCTGTCCAATAGGAGGAGTGGGCGGGTCTTTGTTTGAGCATAGAGATGAAATTGAAGCTGTGTCCCAATTCAACGGCTGCATCCTTCGAAGAACCCAGCCGACGGAGGCTCCTCCTCCGTGTGGCCTCCGTGGACCGCAAAGGCTGAACCGAAATGGGATAGGTCTAGCCTGCGGAGCCGCCCGTCGCCCGGCAACCGAGTCTCGCTGCTAACGCTAATGCTAACACCACGCCACGCATTTACGCGACATGGACGTATTAAAAACAGTACGTAGTGGAGATAAAATACTCGGACCTTGAGCTCAAGAGATTTTTCATTTTTCTCACAAATCTTGTGTCTAAAACAAAGATGACAAATATTATGTTCAGGTCTTGTCAAATATTTATCTTGTGATAAATCTCAAGTAAATTCTCTTGAAATTTCAACAAAGTAATTAAATATGCAGTCTTAATTCTGGAATTAGGATAAAATGTTTATTATGCAAATCTGAGATTATTTAACATTAAGCCTATTATATAAACACATTAAAGGTCAGTGAAACCAGCTGTATGTCCACAATAAACTATTTGTGTCAAAATTGAATAGTTAATTTTGTATTAGAACATGCTCCATCTTTAGTAAACGTTGATCAAATGAACTTTACACCTTAATTGCAGTGCAAACCAACATGTAGTCAGTAATTAATCAAAAAACACAAAATGATTTTCAGATCTCACCATCAACCCAAATCCACCACAGAAAAGATCATTAAAACTAATGTGCCATCTAGTTATACATACTCCATTTTAGTCTTTTCAATTTCCCCTCACACAATTGAAAATGTTAGAATAAAACAGTGTAAATGAGTAACTATTTTACTGACACTAATAATAATCATCATAATAATAA
Source organism: Rhinogobius similis (assembly GCA_019453435.1). Taxonomy (NCBI): domain Eukaryota; kingdom Metazoa; phylum Chordata; class Actinopteri; order Gobiiformes; family Gobiidae; genus Rhinogobius; species Rhinogobius similis. Next base: position 30,576,111 of record CM033639.1, on the reverse strand, counting down.
CCATCAAAGCAAATATTTAGTTTATGAAGTCATTCACAGACAATGGCAATAAAACGTCTGATTCTGGTCCGATAAAGCTATTCAGGTGCTCTTCAGTTAAAATCAAAACACTGTAGAGGACATTTATTTATTAAAAGTTAGGCCTCAGCTTTACAGAAACATGTGCTTGAGCGGACATGACAACCACAGACTGCCCAGGTCTTCTGTCGTCAGTTGGAGATGAACCTCCACATCTGCAGGAGACTCTGGACGATGTGATCTCAACCAGAAGACGAGAGTTAAGGAAAATCTTGCTGAGAAGATTCACACTGAACTCTTCACAATGGGCCTTGTGTCTTCGTTGAAAAAAAGCAGAGTCAAAACCTGCAACAAAATACATAAAACAGTCCAAATACTATTAATGGCAGACCTAAAAATGAAGTCCACAGAGCACATCTCAAATATATCCAGGTAATTTGGCACAGAAAATTATAAACAGCTAAAGTAATACAAGAAACCTGTGAATTCAACTTTTGATTGTTGTTACAATCTTAAATGGTATTTAAATTTGATGAAGTGGAATCTTGCAGCACTCACTATTTTAGAAGTGTTTCAAACCGTGATGCACATGTCCCGCACCTTATTGGTCTGTTTCTTTGATGATGTCAGGTCAGCGCTCCTCCAGAGCTGTGTCAGGTGCACTTTATTGTTCTCTGCGTTTGACCCTTTTTAAGCATCATCTTCATGTTCTTCATTGAACAGTTCTGTGACTCCAGCAGTATTGACTGTCCTCAGACAATAAGATGCATCTGAGAAAAGGAAAAGTCTCATTAAACATCCACAGTGTAGTGTTCTTATCTTACCCTTTGATCACGGGCTTTGGTCACATGTGTGAAAGATACAGGTCTCCACAACCATTTCAGCATAAATCTGTTTAATTACTGTCCAATTTAAATAATCAACACAATTTATCCAACCAGTATTATTTACTTTCATCTTAAATTTACTGGGATTATAAAGAAGGCAATTATTCCATTCCCATCATTTCCAGAATTAAATGCATTAGTTTGAGATTTGTATTACCTGATTTACAAGTAATTATATAATTAAACATAATAACGCTGTGCTTTTTAATAATACACAAAACAACAGGTGTCATCTTACCACAAAGCTACACTGGCCCAAAGTTTAGCCCCATGGCCCAAACAACGTGGTCGTTTCCTCCTCGTAGCTTCATTTTTAATCCACGGTCTTCTTTTCTCCTAAAAGTAAAAACATGATCAGTGTTTGATGTCAATCTGCCCAAATACGAAAGTTTGATCGGACTTTTCACCGCGTTAGCTGGAGTTTACTAGCCAGACTTTTAGCTCAAATCACCGCGGCTCACGCAGTAAAAACAAACTTATTAGTCTTGCGGGCTTTATCATATTATTTTATGACAACAGCCCTGTTCATAGTAAAGTTTCAAGCGTGTACTCACATGTTTTCCTCCGCTTTCGGGGCGCGTTGTTTCGCTTAGGTGTTTGCGCACGTCTGACCAGCGCCGCGCGGTGCATTATGGGATATATGAGGCCGCGAAGGCTGCTCAGACGTGGCCTTCGTTCACGGCCCATCTCCATGGAAACGCGGGCCACATTTGTCGGCCGCATTCGTGGGTTGTATGAAATTGGACAGCCTTGTCGCGGCGGAAGTGACGCAACCGGCCTTCAAATGTAGCCTTTGAAGGATGCAGCCGTTGAATTGGGACACAGTGAAAAATGACGATTTTATCAAATAGAAGACACAAACAGAAGGTCTGGAAATTAAAATAACTGATTTCAATAGGTCTGTTTAAATCTATGGTGAAAGGTTTGGAAATGAGATCTATCATTTGTAACTGTTTTTGGGGAATTTGTTTTATGTGATTTCTAAATTGTCTAAATGTATGTGAATATATCATTTGTGCTGCCTTCTTGGCCCTTGAAAAAGAGATCTCAATGGGACTTTCCTGGTTAAAAAAAAACAACACCCAAGTGCCCAGCTCTTGATGAAAATTAAACATTAAAGAAGTAATTTTGGAAGCTTTGAATGAAATATCTGTGTGATTCATCAGTCCTGCAGGTAGTCTCCATAGCAAAAAAAAAAGGACAACCATTTATAGTCTAAGAAAATCTAAATGTGTTTACCGCTGGGCTTTTCTTTTGAAATATCAGATAGCCGTTTTTATCTGCAAATATTGATGTTAAAATGATAACATACCTCAAGTTTTAAGTTATTTCTGCCATATTTCTGTTAATGTAGTCGACTAAGGAAATTCTTGGTCAACGAAACATCTGCCCTACTGACCGATTAGTCGACTAAAAAGGAAATTTAGAAAAAAAAAGAAAAACTCTATGATTACTGAAACTCTGAAATATCTACCCAATATCTATCTAATGTATCTTACCCAAACTGACCTCAAAAGACACCAACTGCACAGGAGTTCATGCAAAAACAACCATTTATACAGTAAAGTACTAGTAAACAGTGTATTTAAATGTTAGTATATATACAGTAAATAGGATTAAACTCATGATTCTCTCCAAAATCTTCAGCATACTCACTCCATGTCTTTTATTTTTGTTATTTTCCTTTTAATCTAAATAAATAACTAGTCGACTAATTAACATGTTGGTCGACTGAGACACCAACAGCCGATAAACTGACTAAACCGCTAAAGGACTACAGCGCTACTGCTGTTCATTTTGAAATTTATTACCATTTACATTTTACTCTTTATTATTATATGGTAATGTGTGAACTACTAAATCAAGTTTGTCTAAGTCTAAGTTGAGCAAACATGTATCATCCAGTCCGAATTTTATTTATTATTTCCTTGAAGGCTGTATTTCTCTGACAAAGAAACCAAGGCTTTTACTACCATTTGGGAAAATAGCCTTGAATTTGCGCTTTCACCACAACAAAAACATGTCATAGTACATCAAACCAAAAATACAAGAGGGCCTAAATGGATCCATCACACGGAGCGTTTCAATAGTCCTTCCACCGAAATGGGCCTCTACAATGAAGATGGCTGTCTTTGTCTAAACATATTACCAACCGTCGTTCGCATCGGAAAAATGGGCAGAGAGGCAAAAGTACATGTGGAAATGATACTTTTTTTTTTTTTTTTTCCAAAGCCATTGCCAAAATATGATGAAAGCAAGTCCCGCTTCAGTGCCAACCCCGAACTCTGGCTCTGAGGTGAACGCAAGAATGTACTTTATTTTTAGGCCATACCAAATTCAGCAGTCTCACCTTACCAACTGCAGTCCTCTCTAATCAGGATGAGAGAAAGTTTCGAGGAGAAGCTGCAAGCATTTCTGAAAGAGAGTGTAATGTTTTGTTTTTTGTTTTGTTTTTTCAGTGAAGTTGTCTAAAATCACCTCAACATAAAAGCATATTTGTTTTTTTGTTTTACAATAATCTTGTTGTGCATCATGGAGCTAAACAGTCCTACCCACTTCGAAGTTTGCCATGGTTATAAAAGTGAATTTCTCATTCATTTTTGCCACAAGGTTTTAGAAAAAAATTAAATGTTAAGAGTTAAAAGGATGATGGAGGTTAAGCCGTGGTTTTCTGTCAAAAGACATTTGTAAAACTTCAGAAATTCAGCTAAATGTTTTAATGATGTAGCGGCTTATAAAGTTTCAGAAACAGATTTGAAATAAAATTATGGGTCTTGTGCTCATGAGCTTTTTTTTTATGTCGATGGGAAAAATGAATGGAAAATTTACTTTCAGAACCAAGCGGTGGACAGTCACTGTTGAGCTCCACAAAAAGCTCCTATTCACCTTATTCCTGAAGTTGCCGTACGCGCCGCCGTCTTGTTTCCGTTGTAGTTCACATGGAGCAGACGAGCTCAACAGAAAATAAGTTCTACATGGACTAAAAAGCCATTTTCAGGTCGCCCAGGAAATCGTTGCGTTGTGACTCGTTGTTGCTCGTGTTCATTAAACATTTTACAAAAATCAATCTACTTTATGTAACATTTTAGCGGCGAGACTTTTCCCTCGTTCGTCATTAACTTTAACGGAGTTCTCGTCAAACGGAAGTGCGTCTGCAACAAAAGTGCGTATCTGTGGCAAAAAACGGCAAAATTGGGCGGGGCAGAATAAGGTGAATGGCTCATAAAATCTGTGTTACCAAGGATAATAAAATAACAAATCCTCCTGAATATCGTATTTCAAAATGAAGGTCCTGTAATATGCATAACATTTAAGATTTTACTCATGCTATGTGTTCATATCAAGCAAACTTGACAAATCCAATCAAATAAAACTTGAAATTGTGTTATATTTCATTTGTGCATATTTAGAAGAGTTTGCCAGCTTGAATTAGAACAACAAAGATACGAATAACTTGGTATATTTTGCTCATGTAAATTCATTTGGGTCCCAATAACTGTGCCATGTAAAAATATTATAAACATCATTTATTTGTTGATATTTTACTGATTATTAAAGATTTAAACAATATCCATTTCGCATATATTCATGTTACAGTACTATGCACGTCCCGCTAATCATACAAGAACTATATAATAACTATTTGAATATAAAACTTGATTTCTGTACCTCCCAAACATGTCTGCAGCCTTACACGACCCACTGCAGTACAAATCACTCTCAGTTCTGCCCATGTTTTTTACCTTTCCAAAAGCACACGGGTCATTTGCTCAAAGTGCAGTCTGCTCTCAGCTCGGTGACCACGGCGGACCAGCACACTTGGTTCTTGGGCTTCTCCGTAAAAAGCCCTTGCATCTCCAACTACAGGAGACCAGCCTCTTCTGCCTCCTCCGCCTGTGTAAGACATCAAACCGGCTCTGGTCTCTCAGCTTTGAAGCGGCTTTCAAAAGGCACTTCAAAGTCTGCCACCGAACAGCCGAACGGCGACACGACAGCTCCACAACGCAGCGGTCCACGTGGGCGCGCTAAAGGTAGCCCCCCAAGGGTAAATGAGGTTGGACTGGAGTGGTGACGAATTTGTCCAAAATATTGAGTGGTGTAGTGAAGATATTGTGAAGTGCTGCCTCTGTATTGGTTTTCCTCTCGGAGGCCATTAGATCAATACACTGCATCAATATATAGTTATTGTGTTCTTGGGCACAACGTGTTTGCCTACAGCGCCGTGCACACTAATAGAGTGAATTGTCAAACGGTTGAATGATTTCTCGATGTAAAGATGCACTGCCGGATTGGAAAATGTAGGTAAGTGCTGCGAAAACAGGTAAAAATACACTTCCAATGGAAAGACCATCAAAGTGATCTGCTTGTGGTCTGTTCTCTCAGTACTTTTATTTCTCGCAGCCATTGTATCGAGTCCAACCATATGTCTGAGCCAGGGCTAACTTTTCTGATGGAGGGTACACCACATGCTTGGATGGATCTGACGGCTTTGCTCGGAATGATCGACAGTGTCTTAAACTTATCTATTTTAGTGCCGCTCAGTGCCCAAGCGGATGGAACATATGTCAGGTTCCACGTGCAGCCGGCCGCATCGTCGGGATTTTGATTTCAGCTCTGACAATTTGCCTAATGTCCTTCCCATCCACATTTCACCCTACACTATTCTGTATGGTCATGAAAATGGTCAAACAAACCCGGGGCCCTGTGTTATATCTGTAGTCACGTCACACAGACTGGAGAACAGAAGGACAGTTAGACTGTCCAATCTTAGAAATTTAATTCATATTCCCTGTGAAAAGATAACGTCCAGTCACATTGAAACCAATCTGAAACTTGCTGTGCTTAATGTCAGATCCTTATGTAACAAATCGCTTTTAATTAATGATTTTATATCTTCTTATAATCTTGATTTTATGTTTTTAACTGAAACATGGCTTGACAAAAACACGGGGGATGTAGTTCTAATAGAAGCGACTCCACCTAGCTTCAAGTTTGAATCTGAAACACGCGACGACAAAAAGGGTGGAGGTGTCTGTGCAGTTTTTAGGGATAAAATAGTTACTCAGAGGTTGTCTTTTGGGGTGTTTTCATCATTTGAGTATTTATCTTTTAAAATGGAGCTAAAACAGTCTCCCTCCATACTCTACATTGTCCTGTACAAGCCTCCCAAACACTGCCAAGGTTTTATTGATGATTTTACTGAGATGCTTTCAGATGTATGCACATACTTTGACGGTTTGGTCATTACAGGTGATTTCAATGTTCATGTGGATAATGTTTGCGACAGAAACGCTAAAGAGCTTGATGCTGTCCTTGAAACCTTTGGTCTTACTCAGCATGTGAGTGGTCCCACTCACAGCAGAGGACACACTCTGGACCTGCTAATTACTAAAGGGGTTAATATTTCAAACGTAAGTGTGGTCGATGTGGCACTGTCTGATCATTTCTGTGTTTTCTTTGACCTGTCGGTTATTCCCAAATCACCGACTGGTCCTGCAGTTGTTCGGAGGAGACACATAAATGACAGCACAAGTGCGCTCTTCATTGAAATGATAAACTTTGAAAATCCTTCATGTTCAAATGTTGACGACTTCTTAAATTCTGTTACATCTAATATCTTGAATGTTCTGGACACCATTGCTCCTATGAAGGTTAAAATGGTTAAAAATAAGCAGAAGGCGCCATGGAGGAATAATGAGTCAGTCAGGGCACAGAAAAGGGAGTGCACGCAGGGCTGGCGAAAATGGCGCAAGTCAAATCTCCAGATTCATAAAGAGATTTATAGAGAAAGGTTGTACATGTACAACCTAATTTTATGTAAAACAAGGGAAGGATTTTTTTCTGAAATAATAGGAAATTGCAGTAATAACTCGCGTGTTCTGTTTGCAACAGTAAACAGACTAACAAACCCTCAAATTCTGCTGCCGTTAGAACTAATTTCCACAGCTAAGTGCAATGAGTTTGCAGTATTCTTTAATGACAAGGTTCAGGGCATTAAAAATGCTATAAATTCCACAGTGCAAATAATAACTTTAAAACCACCTACACATTTAGAGCTGACTCAGTTTGCACCTTTAACTGACAAAACTGTCCAAGAGATCATCACCAGTCTGAGTTCTTCTACATGCTGCCTCGATGTGTTACCCACCAGATTTCTAAAGTCTGTTCTGAGCACTTTGTTAGCACCACTCACTCACATAGTTAACATGTCGCTTCAATCTGGAACATTCCCAAGGGCCTTGAAAACTGCGGTCATTAAGCCTCTCCTAAAGAAGAGCAGTCTTGATGCCTCAGAACTGAAAAATTATCGGCCCATCTCAAATCTGCCATTTCTTGGCAAACTTCTTGAAAAGGCTGTTTACCAACAGCTCACTGACTTCCTCTTAATAAACAACTCATTTGATGTTTTCCAGTCAGGTTTTAGACCTCATCACAGCACTGAGACTGCCCTTATCAAGGTGACAAATGACATCCGCCTGAACACTGACGCGGGCAAAGCCTCAGTCTTAATTCTGTTAGATCTGAGCGCTGCTTTTGACACTGTCGATCATGGGATCCTCCTACAGAGACTAGAGGACTGGGTGGGCATCACTGGCACTGCCCTAAATTGGCTGAAGTCCTACCTTGAGGACAGGGAGTACTTTGTTGAGATTGGTAACTGTGTCTCAGACCACGTGAGCTTGACCTGTGGGGTGCCCCAAGGGTCAATTCTGGGACCCCTTCTGTTCAACCTCTATATGCTGCCCTTAGGTCAGTTAATACTCAAGACAAATGTGTCTTATCACAACTACGCAGATGACACTCAGATCTATGTCTCACTGACGGCAGGTGAATATGGACCAGTGGATTCACTCTGTCACTGAATCCAACAGATCAGCGTGTGAAAACAATTTTCTTCAGCTAAACTCAGACAAGACTGAAATCATTGTCTTTGGGCCGCAGAAACAGAGAGAAAGTGTCAGCGGTCACCTCCAGTCTCTCGCTCTAAAAACGACAAATCAAGTTAGAAATCTGGGGGTAATAATGGACTCAGACCTGAACTTTAACAGCCACATCAAATCAATAACATCAACAGCCTTTTACCACCTAAAAAACATTGCCAAAATTAAAGGTATAGTGTCTAAACCAGACTTGGAGAGACTTATCCATGCATTTGTCTCCAGTAGGTTAGACTACTGCAACGGCCTGTTCACTGGCCTCTCCAAACGAGCTGTAAAACAGCTGCAGTACATCCAGAACGCTGCTGCTCGGGTCCTGACAAGAACCAGGAAGTACGACCACATTAGTCCTGTGCTCAGGTCTCTGCACTGGCTTCCTGTGGCTCAGAGAATTGACTTTAAAGCAGCTCTGCTTGTGTTCAAGTCTCTCCACAGCCAAGCACCAAAGTACATCTCTGACATGTTAGTGCCATATGAACCATCTCGCAATCTGAGGACCTCAGGGACCAGCCTCCTGCAGGTGCCTAGAGTCAGGACTAAACATGGACCGGCCTCCTGCAGGTGCCTAGAGTCAGGACTAAACATGGGGAATCAGCATTTCAGTTTTTTGCAGCTAAAATCTGGAACAGTCTCCCCGAAGATGTGAGACAGGCCTCCACTCTGACCATGTTTAAATCCAGGCTAAAAACAGTTCTCTTTAGACGTGCATACGACTGAAAGATCTATCTGCACTCTTCTCTTTTAAAGCGCTTTATTTTAAAATGATTTTAAAATGATTCTGTGTGTCTTTTTGTGTTTTGTGATTTTAATGCAACTTTTCCTGTTTATGTAAAGCACTTTGAATTGCCCTGTGTACGAATTGTGCTCTACAAATAAACTTGCCTTGCCTTGCCTTCTGTATTCTCTATTTTCATGGAAACAAGCAAGTGGCGCCCACAGGTCAGATCTGTGGAGAGGTTTAATTAGGAATGAAATTTATGTGAATGGGTTTAGTAGAAGCGTTCTCCTGGCAGTGTTTCAGTGACTGTTAACAGCTTACTGAGCCCAACTATCAAACCAACAATTTGTGTAAGATCAATTATAGGAAATGTGATAAAAAGAAATGCATACATTTTTTTTATCAATCAGTTTGGATGTTCTCTTTATTGTTTAGCGCATTCTGAACTGTGGAGTTTGATCTGGCCACATACCAGCGGAGAGTAAAAGAAGTGGCAGAGATCTGCGCAGAGCATACACAGGATGTGAACTGTCCTCGTTCACTATAATGTGTGTGTAATCACTGTGGAGCAGCTGAGCAGAGCCGCATGTTAGAGGAATCAGCCCGTAAGAATGCACGTTTAAGGGTATTTTTCATCAATAAAAGCACCCATAATTAAATTAATGCCATAAAGTGCCATACTGTTGAACATTTGATCCAAATAACTAACCTTTGTGGAATCAGGCAGACCAGAAAACTAATGAAATGCATCTATAAAGTAACTCTGTTCAAGAATAAGCTTTCCAAAAGTCAATCAAAGTACATAACAATATTCTTAATCTGTTCTGAACGGACATGGAGGAAAAAGAACATGAGCTAGCTTCTTGTAAAATAGCACAAAATAACGCTAAACCGTCAAAGGAGCGTGCAGTAACGGCGGATCATTTGGCAAGCGTTTTGAGATTGAGGTTTGTGCGTCTCTCCAGGCCCAAACATTTTCCACATTCGGCGCACATCCTTGGCACAGATCACGGCACCTGTCTCCATGTGCTGCCTGGATGGCCCTGTCACTCACCTGCCAGCACCCCCGCCTCCTCGCCTCCCCGCCCCACTCTCAGGCAGAAGGTAATTAACTCCTCAGCACGCCGATCTGCTGACAGACAATTATGGCGCTTAAACACACGTGAACACACTCCAAAGAGATAACCGGGCCTTTAATGAAGCAGAGACAGTCCAAGGCATGTTTGTTTTCGAGGGGACTGAGTCGTGAATACCAATGAAGGCGAGAGGGAGGCCGACTCTTTATTATGAAGGCTACACCTGTTCAAGTGTTTGTCAGAATGGAAGGTTTATCATGTAATCACGAGGTAGATGGTACGCTCTACGCTCACTAGATTACCGTAAATAAAGGGTTCATACCACCAATAGATTGCATGTTTCTTAAGTGGTTGTCTATTTTCTTTTATTTTAATCTGCCTGGAAAAACTCTCTGAACTGCTCCTCATCTGCCTGGAGGAACGTTCACTACACTAGATGAACTGCTTCTCATCTACCAGGACAAACTCTCTCTACACTGAATAAACTGCTTCCCATCTGCCTGGAGGAACTCTACACTAGATGAACTGCTTCTCATCTGCCAGGAGGAACTCTCTCTACACTGAATAAACTGCTTCTCATCTGCCAGGAGGAACTCTACACTAGATGAACTGCTTCTCATCTGCCAGGAGGAACTCTCTCTACTCTAGATTAACTGCTTCTCATCTGCCTGGAGGAACTCTACACTAGATGAACTGCTCCTCATCTGCCAGGAGGAACTCTCTCTACTCTAGATGAACTGCTTCTCATCTGACAGGAGGAACTCTCTCTACTCTAGATGAACTGCTTCTCATCTCCCAGGAGGAACTCTTTCTACTCTAGATGAACTGCTTCTCATCTGCCAGGAGGAACTCTCTCTACTCTAGATGAACTGCTTCTCATCTGCCAGGAGGAACTCTCTCTACTCTAGATGAACTGCTTCTCATCTACCAGGACAAACTCTCTCTACACTGAATAAACTGCTTCCCATCTGCCTGGAGGAACTCTACACTAGATGAACTGCTTCTCATCTGCCAGGAGGAACTCTACACTAGATGAACTGCTCCTCATCTGCCAGGAGGAACTCTTTCTACTCTAGATGAACTGCTTCTCATTTGCCAGGAGGAACTCTCTCTACTCTAGATGAACTGCTTCTCATCTCCCAGGAGGAACTCTTTCTACTCTAGATGAACTGCTTCTCATCTGCCAGGAGGAACTCTCTCTACTCTAGATGAACTGCTTCTCATCTGCCAGGAGGAACTCTCTCTACTCTAGATGAACTGCTTCTCATCTACCAGGACAAACTCTCTCTACACTGAATAAACTGCTTCCCATCTGCCTGGAGGAACTCTACACTAGATGAACTGCTTCTCATCTGCCAAGAGGAACTCTTTCTACTCTAGATGAACTGCTTCTCATCTGCTAGGAGGAACTCTACACTAGATGAACTGCTCCTCATCTGCCAGGAGGAACTCTTTCTACTCTAGATGAACTGCTTCTCATCTGCCAGGAGGAACTCTCTCTACTCTAGATGAACTGCTTCTCATCTCCCAGGAGGAACTCTCTCTACTCTAGATGAACTGCTTCTCATCTGCTGGGACAAGCTTTCTCTACACTGGATAAACTGCATCTCATCTGCTTGGAGGAACTCTCTCTACTCAAGATGAGCCACCTTCCTTCCTCCTGAGTGGGAAGCGTCAGTCCTGGTCCATCTGCAGTCTGTCCGTCCGTGGGGAGTAGATCTCTCCTTCACTGTGGTTCTCCTAGAGGTTTCTACTTTTTTGCACTCTCAATAAGGAGATCGTGGGTTCGAATCCTGCACCACCCCAACATCACACGATCTCTCTGGGTGGAGTCTGCATGTCCTCCCCGTGTTACCGTGGGTTCTCTCCGGGTTCTCCGGCTCCTCCCACCGTCCAAAGACATGACTGTGTAGGTTCATTGACAACTCTAAATTGTCCTAGAGAGTGAATGTGAGAGTGAATGGTTGTCTGTCAATGTCTGTCTCTCTGTGTTTGCTGTGATGAGTTGGTCACTGTCCAGGGTGTGCCCCGCCTAAGGCCCAAAGTCACTGGGACAGGCTCCAGTCACCCGTGACCCCTAACGGGAATAAGCGGTAGAAAATGAATGAATGAATAGTAGTAGTAGTATTTCCTTGCCAAGAAGGAGAGTCAAAGACAGGAGATGCTCTGGGACATTTTGCTGAATTCCTTGGAACATTGTTTATTTCATCTGCTTTTCTATTATTGACCAATGACTGTTTCATTGTCGCCCAAGGTGTGCTATATATTTTTTCCTGGTTAAGGGTCTACCACCTGCTTGCCTCTATCATTGCTTTGCCTAGAGTGTTCCACAGTATGAAAACTTACCCTAACCTATCTTTATTTATTCAGTAACAGGTGTTGTTTTATTGACCCCGTTAAAGTGAAAGTAAAAACTACCAGAGCTTCAAAGTGTTTATTTGCGAAGTGGAGAGCAAATACCTTATGCGCAACACAATTCCTGGCGTATCTGAAAATCAAATGTTCAGTGTGAATGAGATGTTGCTTATCTATGTTTGCCAAACGTGTGGTTATGTATGATAGCAGTTTTTATTAGCAAATATAGTTTTTTTAGTGCAGATGCTGATGCTAAAGCTAAATTACATCTCTCAGCCTCCACTCACACCTAATCAGTTCTTTAGCCTGCTGTAAACCAGGATAAGAGTGATCTTTTGGGGCAAAGACGAATTGAATTTGGTTGTTTAGCGCACTTGGAGTTCAGTCACATATATTCACATTCGGAATCAACAGAACAGGTGTACCTAATACTGCGGGGGTAAGTTCTTGTTCAAACAGTTTATATTTGGCAGATTTAGCCCAATAAGCTAACACAGTTTTACAGTAATCCCCCGCAGTAATACCGCCGCAAACAGGATTAGGTCACTGTTTGTGCTTTACTCATCGCAGATTCCATTTAAATAAGTCTGGTGATTCAATGTGATCTCTGACATCGTGCAAGGATCAGAACAAGATTAAGGCAGACACTGACAGATAAGACTAAAGGTGTGAAAGGAGAAAGAATGACTCCATTGCTGTCCAAAATTAGAAGCCTTAACAATTGGCTTTGGTGAAAATATTCAGTTGAAACATGGGTGGTTAGAACTATCAAAGTAGTTCTGGCAATGAAAACACATAGGCCATGCTTTAAAGGCTTGAATATAATAAAAATCATTAACTACTTGAAAGAAATGAAATTGTGCAATATTATGCAGTATTCTGGCTTTTAAACCATCCAATTTAATGATCCTGATTGTCAAGAATAGGAAATGCATCATTGCAAAAGTGACATGGGCGACAGTAGCTCAGTTGTGTCCTTGGGCAAGACACTTTTTATGTAAACGGAGAGTGGGTGCTTTGAGCATCTTGGGAGGCATTATTATTATTGTGAATATTACTGTTGACAGCAGAGGGCCCAATCACTAATATAAGCAAAACCGTTAAATACAGGCTAAACAATGAAGGTGCTAACGTGCTATAGTTAGCTGCAGTTAATCTGGATTGCCACCAGATGATGAGATCATGCTGTGGTCCTGTAGTCTAGTTTATACTTTGTGTTACTGATGAGGGGTTCGCCACCTGCTTGTCTCCATAGAGATGTTATTGCTTTGCCAAGAAGGTTCTACAGTATGACATTAAAAGTCCCATATTTCCTGCTCCATCTTTATCTACCCTAAGGACAGTTGTGATAATATTTTGCGTTCATCACACAATCATTAAGAAAAACCTATCATCTCTACTCAGAAATAGAAAACAGCTGGCTTTGGGTCGCTGTCCGTTTCCCTCTCCTGTCCCTGTGAAATGAATACGATGTCGGCAGATACCGATCGGCTTGTGGTTGTTGTGTGGTGGTTGCCCAGTCTCTATAAGCAAGATTTACATCAGAAATGTACAGAGCGCACTTCCTGCAGGAGGAGTGTCACCACAGCACTGCGTCATGGCCAGTGTATGTTTCTCACAGAAAACCCTGCCACCAGTTTCAAATTATTTAAGCTAATATATGCACGGATAGAAGAAATGACCACTTTGGGGGTTGTTTTGTGGTACAAGTAACACTTATAGAAGGCTCTCAAAAGTCGCCGTAGCATAATATGGGAAATTTAAACTTATCTATTTGAGTCTTTATTGCTCAAAAATAATGATCTTGCCTTTTTGCAGTTATCACAAAAAATGGATGACAACTGTTAAGAGCTGATGATCAGTGGTGTGACATTTAAAAAATGGAAAAGGCCACTTTCTCAGAAAAGACATTTGTTAAAGGACACATTCTGCCACAGCGACTTTTTTGAGCTTTTAACCATGTTCTAACAATGTTCATCAAAAACATACCTGGAGTGGCATTCAGTTGCATTCACACTGTTTTGAGGAATGTTTATTTGAAAATCCTCCCCCTCCAAGCATCAAACACACGTCCTGCTGAACGGACGCATTTTCAGACATAATATGTCATTTATCAGAGAATCTATAGTGAGGACCACTGCCGTAAGTGTACTTTCATAGTGACTGATAACACAGCTAATAGAATGAATAAGAAATTATTGTTATTATTATTATTATTTTTACATGACATGGCAAATTTAAGGCACCCAAGAGCATGTTTAAAGGCTAACAGCAGTATGAAAAATGCAGAATACTTTTACTTTAAACAGTGGTGTAGGTGGGACATGTATGCTGGGCAATGTATGTATGACATACTGTAGATCTGGGCTATTCAACGAGACCCCATTTTTTCAGAGGGAAATGGCATCTGAGCCTGATAGGTGCATGATGAGCCATCAGTTACAACTACATTTGGGATAACACAAACAATCTAAAACACTAGATCTGTTTCAATAAGAATAATTAATTATTAGATTTTTGTGGAAAAATAAAGAACAAAATCCATTACAAACTCTGGTCTACAAAACTGGAACTAGATACCAACCAGGACTAACACAGAATCAATCCAGGACCAAACCAAGTCTAAAGCAGAATTAAGCAGGACTAAACCAGAACCATAAAACTCTGAATTACTACTAACCCAGAAGATGGATCGTGGGCCAAATGAGATCGTTTGGAGGGCCTGATCTGACCCCCGGGCCTTCAGTTGAACAGGCCTGCTGTAGATTTTTACACAAATTCTATGTGTTGCTAATGGTTCGACTTTGCGCTGCATTTTTATATTTGTTACATCTTTATCTGTAATAATTTCTCAAAAGGATTACCTCAATTTGTCATGTTTAATTCACGCACATGTAATAAAAAACTGCTGTCATTAATAGCGCACTTTTCTTGGCAGCCGAGCACAATCATTTTACACAGTTACGTATTGTCATCCACCATCTGGCACACTTCTAATGAATTCTTCAATAAATAGATCAATCTTTATTCCTCTCTTTGGAATCGTTCCTTCAAGCTGTACTTATGATAAAATACAGGATTAGCTTGTAGCTCCAAGGATCGACACGACTCCCCCTCCCCCCTGTAAAATCTCTGGGTGAAACAATCACCTTGACGTCTCAATGAAATGGTGCCGAAAAATGTCTCGAAGGGCAGTGGAATCACCAACACTTGCCTTGATGTGATTTAAATGACAGCTAGCCTCAACAACGCGCCCTGTAATTATTTAGTCTTTGAATGTGAAATAAGGATACCGCCGGGACTGCGGTGGAGGTTTGCAGCTGAAACTGATTTTCATGCCTCTCCCCTCGAGCTTTGTAAACGGCTCTAAACACCACCACAAAGAAATGCAGGGAAGAGTGCGTCTGGCTGAGTCACGCATTCCCCAGCACAAAATGGCCTTAAGTCAACTTGGATGTTTGGTCTGGTGGGTACAGACTCCAAAACGCCTAACTTCTTCGAAAAGTTGAATTGGGGTCCCAGACGTTTCTGAGAACTTTATGAATGTTTAAAATGCAATATTTAGGTTTATGTTTCACTGAAAATGATATGAATAAGCACAGAGTGAACAATTCAAAGGCATGTGATGTGTTGCATTGTCCTCATTACAAATGGACAGCGTTAGATTACATCCAAACACAGTAGCTTGGCATTAAATGTCTTATTAAGAATAAATACTTTAAAGGAGACATGCTGTGCTTTTTTTCAGGTACTAGTATTGTAACATATTGTAACTGTAACATAAGTAGATCATCATTTTACATTTTGCTCGTTGTGAACAGCAACATTAATCTAAAACAGCTGGTAAGAGAAAAAGGTCTATTGATTTCCCGTTCAATATTGTAGAACTAATAAGCCCCATCTTTTCATTTCACCATAACAAGCAGTGGATTGTCATTTACATGTTATATCAAAGGAAAAATATTGTGCATTTTGCTTTTTGCATATTGTTATTAGCCTTTAAACATGCTCTTGAGTACCTTAAATTTGTCATCTCATGTTTTGAAACAATTATTATGGAATAAATGAAAGAATTTCTCTGCTCTGTGAAATGACACGTACTGAGTGCATCCAGCCAGAAATTATGTTAGCACTTAAGAGATGCTATGATGCAGTTAGCAGTAGCAGTTATCGAGTTTAGAGACAGAAATGGATTCTTGGATAAGTGACGTATGAAACCTGAAAATTGTCACTGATCCTGGGAGTTCAGCAGGAAGTGTTTTTGACGCTCGGAGGGAGGAGGTTTTTCTAATGAACATTCTCAAAATTGTGTGAATGCAGCTGAATGCCACTCCAGGTATGTTTTTGATGACAGAACATTGTTAGAACATGATTAAAAGCTCAAAAAAGTCCCTGTAGCAGAATATGTGTCCGTTAAGTTTTGAAAAGTGGCTACACAGCATTTTAGAGACTTGGAGACTAAATTTTTCAAATAATCGAAACTAAGTACAGGGATGTACAGGGATAACAATAATTTTCTGAGCACTGGAAAACCTGGTTGCAGTACAATGCAGGATTACTCAAACATGCCGGAATCAATCAAAATACAACTTTGAGAAAATGTCGATCTGATCTCAGCAAGAACACTCTGGAATGAAAAAACTCTATGAAGCAATACCAGAATGAATTTGAAATGGAATTTGGAATTAGTGTATTTTTAAGGCAAAAAGGACTTACATTGTTCTACTGAATATCTGAATTTGTACATTCTATCGAACTGCAAATTAGTGTATGAATTCATAAATATTATTACAGCTAATTCGATCAAATCTATATTATTGTGACAGAAGGTTGTAAATTGAAAGCTGTAAAATGAAATAGGCTAGTCTGTGAAAAGAATGATCATGTCACTGACCAAATTTGTCAATCAGCATACGCCACATTTTGACTGGCTCTGATCCCTCAGACTGGGTCACTTTGGAGAGTCTCGGGACACTTGACATGGTGAACTGAGTTTCCATGCACAGGTCCAGGCTAACAGGGCTCAGCTATGTGAGCAGCTGTCGTCACCCAAACAGAACTAATCTTTTTTGATCATTAAAACCTGAATTGTACCTGAATTATACTTTTTAATCATTGGGGCCAATCTCGGTGATTCACAAAAAGATGTTTAGTAATTACAAGTTTGTGTCACTGTGAGATGTGGCTAAAGCTAGAGTAAACAACAAACTACTTCTGATTTATCATGTGCTTTTTCTGCATTTACTTCACTTCTCTTCTCACATCGTGCCGTGCTACAAAAATCTCAGTCCTCTAACATGCTCCAAACTAACTCATTACCTGTGACAGTGAAATGTGGACCAGGAGCAGACAGTGCAGGGAGGACATAGACTCGTCCCCGGGGGCCTCTCCAAGCCTGTGGTCCTCACCCCTCGCGTTCACAGCTAACCTTGACATTTGCAGCTAATGGCTCAGAGAGGAGAGGAGTGGACATTTTGGGAGGCTGGTACATGTACGTGCTACTTCTGTGAGCTGCGAGCTCATAAAGGATATCCTCAGGTGTAATTGTACCACTCTGAGATGTAGGGAGGAAAATAGTGCTACTAGTTGTACTTTATATTGCAAATAAAATAATAACGTACAATTACACAATCATATATCGAAATGATATATTATTTGTTTTATTTTTTATTGCAATTGACCTGAGTGCATTCCATTAGATTTCTGGTGAAGAATATCTTTTCACTGTCACGAACAGGTTCACACGAGGCCCCAGTCCTTCAGAAGTTGAAAATGTGCCTGAAAGCCACTGCCACATAAAAATGTATGGTAAATAATGATAAACACATACAAAGTTGATGAGATGATGGAGACTGAGACTTCTTCACTTGAAGGTAAGGTTTCCCCAGGGGGCACTTATCTGCTGCCGTCTTGCAAAAAACAGCTAAAATAATCAAAAATAATGCATACTCTCTGTGGACTATGTCCTCAAAAGTGTGTCTGAGGCAGCTCTCCAGACCTTCTGGTGGCTGAAAGTCCAGACTATGTTTTGTCTACAACTATTTTCTCTTGCTAAGAGGAGTATGGGGTAAAACCCCTTGCAAGAGAACCAGACCAGCTGGAATCAGAAATGAAGATAAATTGCACAATGTGTGTATGAAAGCCTTTGATATGAGCATAAAACATTAATTTCTAATTTTCATCATCCTTAAACACATGGACAGGTCAAATTAAACACGAGAAAAGAAATGAAGAGAAATGACTTTTGGTTGGTTGATTTGTGTCATAGCAGGTTATATTAGACATAGCACCAATAGTATACAATGTTCAATTGTGCAATTATACAGTTATTAATAAATCAAATGAGTAATAAAAAGTAGGGATGGGAAAATTATAGTAGTAACACAATGCATAAATGTTTTTGCGTTAAGATAAATGGATGCATCAATTAATTTGACTAAATAACGAAGATCTACGGTGATATTTCTATGCTGAAAGAGGCTGTAATTATTTTTTACAACAAAAACAAAAACTCAGTTTTTGCTCGTACTTTACGTTATTTAGCTGAACTAGCTCATTATCAGTGTCATTCAGAAACCTAATATAGGCTATGTACAATTCCATTATCGTAAAGAGTCAACATAATTCTACACCCTCCAGGAGTACTTTTAAATTAAGAGACTTAGCTTCCTGCATCCTGTTGCTACTAAATGTGTTACTTAGCCTTTTCATTTCGCTCTGTCTACACAAGCTTAAATCCTCTTTTCTTTTGTCATGGGTGAACACAAGGGAGAAGATTAAACAGAACTAGTGTCTCTAGAAACTGCTTAATGGTTGTTTGTAAGAATTTGTATTAGGCTTGTCTGCGATAAGCTTTAGTAGTCTTATAGCAGTAATACTTGCACCCCAATAACCCCTTTTTGTTGTAGTCTCTGTTGCTCAATATGTAATCACAAAAACCATGTTACTGACCAGCTTCACAACTAAGACATTAAAAGTGCTTGTAATTGTTATTTGGTCCTGAAAAGTGAGTCCATTTTAGTCCTGATGTGGGTTTTGTTTGGTCCTGTTTCAGTTTTGTTTATTCCATATATAGTTCCTGGCTTAGTCCCAATTTTTTTTGTGGTTAATGTGCAAGTGGGAATACACTTTAAGGTATTGTCTCAAGACTCTGTGCCCAATTTTTACGATAAGGGCACATTTTCTGCAATTTTTAAAAAATGAACTGAACATGCAAATTGGCATGCAAACAGCTCACTTCTAGTAAGATAAAACACATAATTAGATGCAGATAGAGCACTGTAGTCTCATTTTGATCATATAAGAGAAAGAGTTTTTACAATATATCAGCTTTTTGAGAAAACAATTTTGCTCAACTATGCACAAAAACTAGGTCCAGCCACTTGAGGTACCTGATTTTCAAACCGTAAAAGGAACTTGTCCCCAACTCTCACGAACTCTCGTCACTTTCATTCACACGCAGGAATTTCCAGATGCAGACATAACCCGGTGGTCAAAAAAACCTGCACTTGGTGACAGTGCAGCTTTTGGAAAACTAACCAAAGATACTTTACAAAGAGTGAGTCTGGTCTCCACTCCCTCCATCACGACTTGAGCCAAATTCAAACAGAACTGTGCAATCAGATTTGCACCGTCAATCAGTGACGCGTGTAAAATGAAGTAGCTCAATGGCCGCCTGGCATTTAGAACAAAACCTATCTCACCGTTTTTGCTTCGCTCATTGATTCTGCAGAAATCTGTCATGTTTTTCAGTCCCTGTGATATTTTCCTTTCTTTTTCATCGTAGGCAGTCATATTAGTTTTGATTCGGATGGCCCATGCGTGTCCCTGATTGATGAAACCGATGACAAGAATGGTATTGATCTGTATAAAAACTATAAAGATATATCATTCTGGACCTTCCAGGCAAACTTCGGCCTAACGACATGAAAAAAAAATGAATACACCAACTGCCTCCGAAGCCTATTTAGTTTTTGTTTCATTTTTGCTGACCAAAAGGATAATATTAGTCGACAAAATCACCTTGAATTTGCGCAAAATGGTGTCACAGCTGGCGTCTATAATGTGTTTCATCCCCATTTGTATGATTTAGGGCATATTTTAAAGACTTTCAATCCCACCGAGTGTCTCTTTCTCATTTTCCGTCTCTCGCGGGCTTACGGCGCATCATCTCGACAGCAGGCGATAACTGCAGAGCCTTCTTGCCTCTCCCTGTCTGCGGAGTCTTACCTTTTTGATTTCTCCCCGTTGCTCTGGGCCCTGCATTGATACCATCTGGCAGCGGCTGGGGAAGGAGGCAGGAGGGGCAGTGCTGTCTGATTAATCATGCTAATCAGCGGTGAGGGGTTAGAAGTCCATTAACCTGCTCCGAGAAGTATCACTCACAAGAGCAAAGAAACGGGAGCCAAAAAATCCACACCAGGTCACGGAGAAAAGCTCACATGAGATCTTATGCAAACGTTACTTTTTGGAACTTTTAAAGGAGACATTTTTTCCCTTCAGATATTTAGTAATGAACTATAACATAAGTAGATAATAATTTTGTATTTTGTTAATTGTAAGCTGCAATATTGATCTAAAATGGTTTAGGAATAGAAACAGGTTTATTGACTTTCTGTTCAAAACTCCAGGAACAAATGCTGCCAATCCAACATGGCTGCCCCCTGCGTTTGGAAAGAGTTTTACATCCGACAGTCAAAATATTAACAGTACTCGTGTTATTTTCCCTTTAGTTCTCTCTTGTCCACCGCTGTCTGAAGCTGCTCCTGTGCTGCCGTTGAGCTTCTGCTGTTAGAAATGCGTTGTTATGCTAATGTTGTGAACATCTACACCAAGTCTAGTCAACTTAACTTTCCCGGGGGCCATATTTTTTGGAGGGCCATGGCCTCTGGGCCGAAGTTGCACAACACGCCACCACTTTCACAAAATATCTCCAACATTAGATCAGTTTCAAAAATGCCCACCAACGTTATTTTACAAATTGCCAAGCCAGGACTGAACCAGAAATAAAACCAACCGGGTCTGAACCAGGACTAACCCAGAAGTAAACCAGTAAACAAGAATTATATTTGGAGGATGAGTTGTGTGCCGGATTAAATCGTTTAAAGGGCTAAACAATTTTAAATGCGAAATTCACGTTAAAATGTTGAAACTTACAGATGTAACAACACTGACCGGGTTAATATATTAACTGGATCCATGTTTTGAGCACCTTCTTGGGTTTTGTGGGTATTGTTTGATTTGAATCATTACAGTCCATACACTGTAATGAATTGCTCATAATTTTTCCGACTTGGCGCTGGAATTCAGAAACTTGGAGAAAACATCTCTCTGGAGGTCCAAGTTCCGACCTCAAAAGGACAACTGGGACGCAGCATAATATGCCCCGCCTCTTCCAAGTGGAATTTCACTGTAACAAGCAGCAGATTGTCATTTACTTGCTATTCAAATACAAAATACAACATTGAGTAAACTAATGATGAGAAAAGACCAGGATACAAGGATAAAAGCTCATTTAAGATCATTTTGCATAATGTCTCCTTAAACTTCCACTACAAATGACCCTCAACAAAATGTTATTTGATGATGTAATTTACATCTAAGTAGATACATTTAGGCTGTTTCTGTACATAACATACTACCTAGAAGTCTTTTTTGCATTTTTTACACCTATAAACCATCATCTTAACCAGAGCATAGCACTTCAGTGGTTGACTTGCCTTCTGCTGGTGTGTAGCTAAATTAGCTGCAAGGTTTATTTATCTCAATTGCCAGGAGAGAGCACAGACACTAATGCAGATATTTAAATAAATATTCAATAAATAAATTTAAAAAATGGAGGCAAAAGTTTCCAAAAGAAAAGATATTCGACAAAGGTTCTTTGCTGTTGCTACAAAATGGGGCTGTATGGGAGGTGAGGATGAGAAATAATCCCGTCCTTGGCAAATGCTGAGCTGAAATAGAAGCAGAGGTGGTCGGAGTTTCTATTCAGAGGATTGAGATTACAGAGAACGCCCACGCTCCACTCTTACAGCTTTAAAGTTTCTCCATTTTGCAGCCGACGGCATTCACTAATATAGCAACAACTTCCCCTGCATGTCCAAAAGAACTTAAAATGAACTTTTGAAAGATTTGCTTTGACTCGCACGGAAAAGGTTCTGCAAATGCGGGACTGAAAAGCCTCGCTGAGTTTTTAAAGCTGTGGAAAATTGGGTGAGTTACGTTTTTCGCAGAGAGGTGGAACTCAATTTTGTATTTTACAGCCTAAATTCTCTTAAATAGCTGAAATATGGACAGTTTCCATGATGAGGGCAAATTTTAAGGACATGTTCACCGGTAGTGCAGTGGCTAAGGGAGTAGACAAACTGGTAGCTACCACCTTGGTGTTGTGGGTTCGATTCGAGGCCTCAACCATTTGGTGAATGTCTTTACCTTCTTTCATCCTGGTCTAACAAAGTCTTTGGTCCCAAAAGAATCTTAAAGGAAACATGTTACATTTACGCTTGTTTGATGAATCGTCCTACTGTTTCAGATACTGCGGCGGCTGCTCCAGAGACAACTGCACCTTGGATGTCTCGCCACACCTCACGACCCTGATCAGTAGACCAGGATGCTCCTCATCTGCCTGGAGGAACTCTCTATACACTAGATGACCTGCTCCTCATCTGCCAGGAGGAACTCTCTCTACACTAGATGACCTGCTCCTCAGATGTCTGGATTAACTCTCTCTACACTAGATGACCTGCTCCTCATCTGTCTGGATTAACTCTCTCTACACTAGATGACCTGCTCCTCATCTGTCTGGATTAACTCTCTCTACACTAGATGACCTGCTCCTCAGCTGTCTGGATTAACTCTCTCTACACTAGATGAACTCCTCCTCATCTGCCAGGAGGAACTCTCTCTACACTAGATGACCTGCTCCTCAACTGTCTGGGTTAACTCTCTCTACACTAGATGAACTCCTCCTCATCTGCCAGGAGGATGTCTCTCCACACTAGGTGAACTGTTCCTCATCTGTCTGGAGGAACTCTCTCTACACTAGATGATCCACCTTCCTTCCTCTTGAGTGGTTCTGGTCCAAATGGATGTGTCAGTCCTGGACCATCTGCAGTCTGTCCGTCTGTGGGAGTAGGATCTCTCCTTCACTGTGGTTCTCCCTGAGGTTTATACTTTTTCCCACAGGTTTTTTTTTCAATTTCTTCCTTGCCGGTAAGATGGGTCAAGGGCAGGGGGCGCTCTGGGACAATAATCCATTTTCTAAATTCCTTTGAACATTATGTAAACTGCTACTTGTTGCCCATTGAGACAACTGCTGTTGTGATTTTGGGTGCTACAAAAACACATTTAATTGAAATTTAATCCCGTCCCAGCGTCAACACTCCATTCTGTATTTCACCCATCGTGTGATTCATCGTCTTCCTGTGACATGGCTCTGATCTGCACTGTTTTTATGTTCATAAATCACACTTGTTCTGACCATTTCCGCCATCAAACCATTATCATTACAACAGTGTGGCTGCATTAGCATGTCGGAGGCAAGCTAGCATGTGTTTATCTCACCAATAGGATTGCCTCTGCTGACAGAAGATGGAACCAAAAGCCAATTTCTGTAAACACCAGTAAAGGTACTCAAGAGCATGTTTAAAACCTATGACAATACAAATAATCCATAATTTTTGTCTTGAAAAAACAAAAAAATCTATATAAAATTGGGAAATACTTTGTACACAAGATAGTAATACAAAGTAGCTCAATTACATTTTTGGGACAGTAATATAATTGAAATACATTACATTATGAGCGCTGTAGTTAGTAACATATAAAGTATTGCAGAGTAAGTTACCCAACACTGATTATTACCATCAGTTGTGAAGAACCAATTTGTCGCCCTGCTCCAGTAAATCCATGCTTCTTAGCCTTGACAGTGGTAGAACTAATTTCTCATGCAGAGAGCTCCCGTGGTGGTATGTCGGTCTGTTCATGGACTGAGCCCTGTGTTGAAGTGATTAGACACTATGGAAAAACAAGTGGGAGCATTCCTCATATACAACGCCACAAGTCAAGAGATTGTGACTAAAGAGCTGTGCAACTGATAAACATGCAATTAGTTTTAGAGTGTTAGCGTGATGGAGCGTCCAGACAAGAGGCATGAAGAGATTACATGCACTTAAAAAAACACAAATGTGAGTATAAGTACTTGTCACTTGCTGCAACACAGGCTTCTATTACAGCAACACTACAATCGAGCAAAACTCTGAAAAAGGCCTTTAGCTGAGATAGAAGTGAGTGCTAGCATCATTAGCATCGTTAGCTTTAACTAACCAGGGCTTGCACCGACTACACTGGAATAAATTTAAACAAGATACCAAGTCATTATGTGTTGAAATAAGGAGTACTTCTCTTGTTTTGAGTATATTTTGACTGCTTTAAAATAAGATTGTCATTGGAACAAGCATGAATTATCTTGTTTGATTAACTTTAACAAGGATATTATGTAAAATGTACGTCAATGTAAACCCTCATTCGTCCAGGTGTGGTCCATCGTAGAAAGGGTTTCAGGGGTTGTCATCCGGACGCTGTTTGAAGACCGAGACGTTTCGACAGTTAATTGGGCAGACCAATTATCAAGTTTCAGGTGACAAACAAACAATTTTCCAAACGAAGACAGGTGTCCAGTGACTCCTCCCTGGGGGCAGGACTCTCACTACTTAGAGTAGCATATAAGCCTGAGTTCCCAGACCAGCTCTCTGACAATGACTTTTGGATAAAAGTCAAAACGTCTCGATTTTCAAACAGTGTCCGGATGACAACCCCTGAAACCCTTTCTACGATGTAAAATGTACTTTTAAGATCTTGTTTAAACAGTGTTTCCCTATCGTTACTTTACTCAAAATGACAGCTCAATTGAGTCATACATGTTTGGCCAATGCTGTATTTTTGTGCATTCCAAGCATGAAGGTTCAGAAAATGTTGGTTTTCACCTATCCCTTATCTCTGCCCACTTCCCTTTATTTACACGTGATTATTCAAGAAATCCTGACTGCAAGTGATATAGACCCTTTAAAATGTGATGTCATCAAAATTCTGGAATGGAGGCAACTGGAGGAAAAATGAAGTTGACTGTCCATTTTACAATGATTAGCTCACATTAGATCTAAATTCTGTTTGTGTTGGAAAAAAGCAACACATTTGAATTCCCAGGCTGGAAAGGTCAGTTAGTTTGCTTTCCTAGACAAAGTACAATTTTCTAGCCTTAGAATTGTATTTTAGCTTCAAAATTATCTCATTTAAGGTATAGTATTAATATATCTCTAGATAAAATGAAAAATTATTGTGGGCTTCATATTTCTGTGAATATTTTAAACCCAGTAAAACCCAAAGATCTGGATTGTTCCTTCATCAAAAAAGCAAAGAGTTTATCAAAAGTTCCTAAAACATGATGTAAAATACAATAATAAATGTGTTTGAAGCAGCTCTGATGTCACTCACATGTGTCTGAGGCTTTTACTTTGACAAAACCATCAACATTTTTCATATTTTGTGATATTCTAAGGTTAAATCCCAGTTTCTCCAGTGAAATCACATTATGTTGCGCTTCACTTTTGGTTCCATTCTGGAATTTACAATTTTTTTGTTGAAACTTTTAAAGGGTCTATATGTTGAGTTCTAAAATGTCACGTAGTCACTTTTCAGGAATAAAAACATAAAAATCTGCTACTTGTTATGGTGAAATGTTACTCTGAAGAGGCGGGGCTTATCAGTTCTGCATTTTTGAACAAAAAGTAAATGAATCTGTTTCCATTTTGACCCATTTTAGACCAATATTGAGGTTTACAATGAACAGAATGTAAAATAATTACCTACGTATGTTATATTTTATTAAATACCTTAACACCATAATCATAATATGTAGCCTTTAGTACATTTAATATGTGAGAATGAAATGAAAATGAATAGGATGTTTCAAAGTTTCATGTAAATTTCAGTTAAGAAAAAAGTTGAAGACAAGTTGAAGAAAATTGTACTATCACAAGTTTTAACCATAGATTTCTTTAAAGACTGACCAGTAGCTGGACCTTTTGACCCACAGAATAACAAACACAAGCTTTTTCTCATGGGAGGGTTTTAAGTGTGGGTGCAATTCCCTGCAATTGAGTCAGGTCAAATAAACTATACACTGTATTTATAACCTTATCATTTGAGCTATGATATTTGATTCTTGTGTGGGAGGTGTCCAGCGTTATGAAAAAGCAGAGGCTGGAATGGGTAAAGGTCACTTTGTATCCAATATTTCAGACAGTTTACTGCATATAGTAGTAAATAGACAACATTGACATTCTTCAACACACACTTGAAGTCAATTAAAATGAAAAATTAGTGATAATTTAAGTGAATTGTGATGTATATTCCCATCTTCATAATTCACTGTGCAAGTACGTCTTGATGGTGATGCATGCTTCTAGTTTAGATTTTTATTACTCCGCTTAATGACTCACTAGCAGTGTTGGGAAGAAAATGGATTTAGTTACAAAACGCTGAATACCTGTGTTAAAATCCTTTACTTTGTCCAATCAGAGTGCTGGATTTTGGAAAAATACTTGATTGCGATTTATCTGACCAGTTTTGTGGTTGCGATTAGATTTGCAGTTTATGTTTTGATAATGGGATTCTGTTTGAGGTTCGAATTTTAAACAGAACCAGGAGAATTGACAAAGAGTAAAATATGAACTGACAAACTAATATAAGAATGTGTTTTAGAACTTGTCGCGTTTGTGTTGCTGTTAGCTGCGTTTTTGTAGCTTGTAGTGTTGTTACTTTTATTTGCATTTTTAGCAATGTTTACACCGCTTTTAGACGTCCTTATGTCGCTTTTAGTTTTGTTTTTGTCGCTATTGATTGTTTTTTTCCTCTATAAGTTTTAATTTTGTTGGTTTTAGTGTCATTTTTGTTGCTTCCACTCATGTTTTTGTTGCTTGTTTCTGGACATTTTTTAACAAATCTAAACTACAGGGTTTGCAGTTATTATGCAGAATAAAACAGGATATTTTGTTGATGGTGGAGGATTTGCTAATTGCGTCCATTCATGCCATTTTGTTTCGATTCATTGCAGCCCTGCTGTATTCTGAATACCTAAAATGTGGCTATAGCTAGAATAGTCACTTACCACCACTGAGTGTGGAGTGAAAGAATAATGAAATGTCAAGCGTCTTTGAGTGTCATGAAAAGCGCTATATGAGTATGATGCATTCAAATGCTTCCACTTTGAGCTGCTTTATAATAGTGTAAACACATTACATGGCATTAAAACACCTGTTTGTTTTAGTTTCACCATTTGTTATGCATTTATTTATAAGATAAGAACACCTTTAACACCTAAAGACCACCAAATGATAGAGTAACTATACAGTTCTAAATATGTATTTTTGATCCATTCATGTAATTACATCCCAACATCTCACTCACTAGACATTATAAATTGACATACTTTTACAAGGACAGGTTGCGTTTGATGAAAACAAAGATTGTCAATTATTCCTAGGATGCTGTAATTGAGCTCAAGCTTTTCTCACTCCTCTATATGTATTTTCTCTCTTTTTTTGTACCTATTTGTACATTTGTAAAGCAATTTAACATGCTCATTGCAAGCAAATATATTGATTGCCAACAGTCAACAGTGCATTCAGTTTGGAAGGTAAAGCCAGTAGTGATGGGTGATACCAGTGATTTTTGTTTCGACCCGATGCCAAGTAACCTTATGGCAAATACTGTGATATTAATGCAAGGAGGTGGTTTTGAGGATGGAACCCCAGCCCTTTTCCTGATTGTCTTTGTGGTCATCCTTGTCCAGGCGATTAGATGTTTTTAAATTTTTTTTATTTTAAGAGTTCTCAGAATACAGCCAAGATGAGTGACCGATCCCACTACCACAAGAGGAGGGCAGTGTACCACCAAGATGTGGAGAGTGATTGGTGCAGACTATGAAAACATGTGTCCTTTGCCTTGCGCAGGGATGTGGAGAGCGCTGACAGAGGAGACTTTGGCGAAAGAGGATTGAGGGCCGAAAGATGCTGAGGATCAGGAGGAAACGATCCCCAGTCAGAATTAGTTCTTTTCTATTTATTTTATAGTTCTTTGTTCTTTGTTAAGTATACATTTTTCGCTGTTTTTTGGCATGAATAATGAAGGTGTATATATTTTTAGATTCTATTTTAATGGAGCAGCAACTGAAAAGGGTAATTTATTGGTTTGTAGACAACCAATAAATTACCATACCACAACATATGGTTGTTGTTTTTATGTTCACCTTTGCTGATGAGTAATAACTGTCAATATCTAGCTACAAACTGTAGTTTCTGCAGTTCACTTAAAATTCTACATACAGTGAAATATAATACACATTTTCCTGTTAAAAAAAAAAGGAAAATTACTGTGATATTTATCCAGTGTCAATACCAATATTTTTGTAATAAAATAAACTAAAATAAAACTTTGCTAGAATTTCACCTCAAAGTAGAGAGAGACTGTTGTTTTTGTTCCACATCAGCTAAAAATGTATATACATGCAGATAATATCTTCTATGTGTTTCATTTTTTTAGAAGAGAATCAATGCTTTTCATTACCTCAGTCAGTATCAATATGTTGGTATTGCTCCGCCCATAGCAATGCCACAAGGGATAACAAACTGCCTTATACTCACATTGTTTATTTTGACACTGAGGGAGCGTCTTAATGATCGATACCAATTTCAAAACTACTACTACTACTTTTTTTTTTAGATAAACATAATGCAATATTCAACATAAAATAATGGTGTTTATATATATGTATTACCATGTGGCCTTATACTAGGTCTGATAAAGATCAACTATTCAGAAAAGCTCCAATTTTGTCCTATTCATTCATTCATTCATTTTCTACCGCTTATTCCCGTTAGGGGTCGCGGGTGACTGGAGCCTATCCCAGTGACTTTGGGCCTTAGGCGGGGTACACCCTGGACAGTGGCCAACTCATCACAGCAAACACAGAGAGACAGAGACGTTGACAGACAACCATTCACTCTCACATTCATTCACTAGGGACAATTTAGAGTTGTCAATTAACCTACACAGTCATGTGTTTGGACGGTGGGAGGAGCCGGAGAACCTGGAGAGAACCCACGGTAACACGGGGAGGACATGCAGACTCCACCCAGAGAGATCGTGTGATGTTAGGGTGGTTCAGAATTCGAAACCACGATGTTGGGGTGGTCTGGGATTCGAACCCACGATCTCCTTATTGAGAGGCAGAAGCTCTAGCTGCTCTGCCACCGTGCACCCCTGTCCTGTCCTATTCATTTTTTTTTTTTTTTTTTTTTTCTTGTTCAAATGAGAACTTTCAATACTAGTTTTAGTGTTGATTAGTAACTCTGTTTAGATTTTGACAAACTGACCTTTTACAGTATAATCTTTTTACAGTAGCCAACATATTTTAAATGAAATGAGGAACCAGCGAACACAAGAAAACCTACACAGTAGGGCTGGGCGATATGGTGATAAAAAACGAATCGTGAGCTGGTCGCTGTGACAATCTGCTGTTTTTGTGAAATCGTTGTATCGTGATTCACTTTTTCTCCTGTTGTTTAGCCTCTGAAGCCTCTGAGCAGATGACTTTATTTACCTCTTAAAGGTTACGAACAATTAAACCAAATCGACACAAAATTGCAATTTTAGTGGATGTAATTAGCAAATCAGAAAGGCAGCAATGTTTAAAGTGCAATAATTTCTTCACAAACAACAAACTGTGTTGCTTGGATTTGAATAAAAATGGCTAACACTCTAATTTGGATTTGTGTAAACATGTTCTGAAACTACTAGGGGAAACTGCCCCTAGTGGTTACCAGAGGAACAGCGCTGTCTTCTGAATGAGCTGAGAGAGTGCAGAAACGCGGAATGTTTGTGTTAAAAAGATCCTCGGCGAGATCAGAGGATGAATGCACGTGATGAGCGATCCACAAATGCAAAGTCACACACTCACATGCAAAACTACAGATTTCAAAATAAAATGTAACTTTTTTATTTATTTATTTATTTAAAACAAGGACAGTGCACAGATAACATTAAACTCAATGAGTAGAGATGCTCTGCGCCAGATTTAGCTACAAGCTACTTTCCATCTGTAGTCCTTGGGCAGGTTTTAAATAAACAACAACAAACAGGATTTGTTTACAAAGTAGCACCCGTTATACACTGAATAAATAAACAAATCATCAGCAGAGATTCTAAAATACAACAGTTCATCATTATTAGGAGCACTTTAAAATACAATTAATAATTTATCAATCACAAAACCTTCCAAAATTACAATTATCAAATTCATCATAAAACCTTTAAATAAAATAAACAATTCATAAATACAATTACCACACGAAATGCTAAAAATACAAATCTCATCCTTAACACGATGCTCCAAGAGTCTTCTAAAATCAGTCAGAATGTTTACAAAAGCCTAATGTTGACAGGTCTGTCTGCTCAAAAGCCATTGTCTCAGC
This sequence comes from Rhinogobius similis, assembly GCA_019453435.1. Lineage (NCBI taxonomy): Eukaryota > Metazoa > Chordata > Actinopteri > Gobiiformes > Gobiidae > Rhinogobius > Rhinogobius similis. The sequence continues at coordinate 30,545,589 of CM033639.1, read as the reverse complement.
CCATGTGAGAAGGACAGAGAGTTTGAACATGTTTTTAACTCAGCTGGAAGTGTGTTCCAGTTTTTTGTTGCAGTGAAGGAGAAAGCGGATTGTCCCATCACTGTACGTTTAAGGGGAACGGTCAGATCATAATTTAGAGTTGAGCGAGATGTTCTAGTCATCTGCTCTGATCGTAACTGAAAAAAGCCTCTTAAGGGAGGTGGAGCTGCATTATAAAGAATTTTATAAAGTAGACGCATTTCAGAATAGAGAATCATATTTTCAAAGTTTAACAAGTTATATCTGCTCAGTATATTACAATGATGATAGTTTAATGATTTTTTATCAAAAACTTTGAGGGCTTGCTTAAATAGTGTCTCAATTGAATTCTTTAGAGTTTTCCCTGCCTGCGACCAGCAGGTTATACAATAATTTATACGAGAAAAAATCATAGCATGAAGGAAAGCTTTTGATGCCTGAGCATTTAATGAGCTCCGAATGTGTTTAAAATTAGAAATACTAAATTTTGTTACCTTACGTAGATGTGTAATATGTTTTTCAAAAGTCAAAGTTACCACTTAATTTTTACAATTGAGAATTTGTGTGAAAAAATTCTGCATGCAAGTCTAACTTTTTGAATAAATCCGGATTTTGCGTGAATCCAAAATTCTGCATAGATATTTTTTACAAAATGTGTAACATTTGTCTCATAAATATCCACATTCACAAAGGTGAAGAATGCACAATTTAGGTGATCCTCAAATTCAGTATCAGATTCTCGCAAAAACACAGATTCACAAAACAAAAATATGTTTTATTCACAAATATATATATGCAAATCTAATTTTGCGTGCATAAATCCATAAATGCAAATCAGGGATTGTGAAAAAATCTGGGATTTTGAATTAATCTTTCTTTTTGCGTCAATAAATTAATATGAAACAAATCTCACCCCATATGAAACAAGCAACAAAAACATGACCAAAAACAATAACAACGCGCCTACAATCAACAAACGCGACTCAATGCAAAAAGCAACTAAAAGAGACAAAAACGTGACTAAAAGTGACAAAGACTCGTTAAAATATGACAAACACAACTGAATGTGACAAAAACGTGACTAAATGTGACAAAACAGTGTTTAAAATGTGAATTTGAACAGAATCCTATTAACATAAATCGCAAATCTAATCACAGTCGCACGGGTCAGAAAAATCACATTTGGATATTTTTCTAAATAGTGAAGCTCTACTAAAGGCAATAAAAAAACACAAAGTAAACATGAATCGTGATAAAATCAACATCATGATCCAAGAAAATCGTGATACTTTTTTTTTTGCCATATCTCCCAGCCCTACCACATAGATCTGCTGCGAGCTTGCAAACTCCTCCTTGAAAGATCCCACGTTTGCCGTCCAGGAATCAAACACGGGACTTTCCTGTTCTGAGGTAGACGTTAACCACTAACAGCAATGACACCATGCCATGTGTTCACAAATCCAAATGATGTGGAAAAAGACACACCCGCCAAAGCCTTTAGTAAAACAATTGGGAGTCATTTAGGGAGGATAAACTGTTCTGTAACCAACAAACGGTATGTGTGCCTGGGAGAAAGTTCCATGATCAAGACCTAGTTCAGATCTGGACTTAAGCACGTACTTGTAAACGCTTTGCTGACACGGCCTGGAACCGAGCTGAATTTCCTGTCCTGTAGCCCCTTATATTTTTCCTGACCGGTGGAGCACAAAGTCAAGTAAACATGACATACCTTACATGGGAAGCGCAGCACGAGAACACCACAGCGCAAACAAGAGAAGAAAAAGCTGTCAGAAAGGCTACACGCTCAATATATCACTACCTTTGTGATACAACCTCAGCAGGACGTAGGGAGCTCACCGGAAATCGTATTTATCACCGCGCGGCAAAGGCTAGTGAGGCACGGATGTCTCGGGGAGGAGGGATGGAGACATGTTTGGAGGCAGCGTGGATCTGTGAGCGAGTGATTGATGGGAATGAGGAATCAGCGCTGTCACGGTGCAATTACAGCGGTCTGAGCGGATATGTTTGAAGGACGGAGCTCCGAGTGCAGAAAATAGGAGGATGGAGTGGTGAGAAATAGCTTGTTCTCGTCTTGACCTTGCCTCGACGACCATATCATCTTTCAGCTTCATTTCCGACTGTCCCCTCCTGCACGTACGTTCTCCAAGCGGTGGGGAATTGCTCATTAAACGCCATCCAAACCCGGTTCTCCATACGTATTAGTGGATAGAGAAAGGTTAAGTGTGTTAGCTTAACCCCCAGACCACCTCCCCGTTTCTCAAAGGGCCCCAGCTGCCGTCGACAATGAAACACATTTGCTATACATTACGTGTGAAAAGCTGAACAAGCCCTGTAGGCATGTAGTTGGGAAAAAATGGCTCCTGATTACGCAGTGTGAAGTAGGTGAGGCTATTTTTACCACTGAGAGCCGGTGTTCACAGTAAATCCAGTTCATGTTCTCCATAGACTGTGACAGGCCAATGAGCACCTCCAGGCTAAAGTCATCTAGGAAGTTTTAGGAATCAGCATTACTCTTGGACACTTTAACTTTGCTATTTCACGTTTCATTAGAAGGACAAATATTATGGAAAATTGACTTTTTTGAGCTTTTAGGAGTAGGAATTAGTTTGATTCACATTTGTTTGATGAATACGTGATTGAAAATCCTCTCCCTCCAGCACTGTGTTCTGAACTCCTTCGATGTGTGACGTAGATGATGCTGACGTCATTTATCCCAGAATCCTTTGCTGTTTTAAGTCCTTAAATCATGGCCAGACTCGCTCTGAACATTTCTTCCGTCTAATCACGATAACTACAACTTCGTCAGATGCACTCTTTACTGCAATGCATTGTGGGTATATATTTACATGTGTGAAATAGTCTCTACAGCCAGTAGATGGAGCCACAGATGAGTCAAAATGGCACATCCCAATGCAGAGATTAAGTTACATTTTTCATTTCATTTTTAGTTCTAAAACATGAGATGTCACACTGAAGACACCAAGAGCAGGTTTAAAGGTTAATAACAAAATGACACATGCATAATATTTTTTGTTTAAAATAAATAGGAGAAGCAGTATGTAACAAAAGTGTAGCAGCCAGTGTTTAACAAGAAATTTCATTTTAGTTTTAGCCTTAGTCTTTTGTCTAAACTGATGACATTATTTTTAGTCAAGATTTAATCAAACGTTTCTTTTCAGCTGTAGTCTAGTTTTAGTAGATGAAAATGATATGCTAATTTAGTCGTCCAAATCTATGATCGTTTTAGTCAAAAATATATTTTTCTATTTTAATACAATACAATGTTGTTAGAGCCATAATTTAATTAACGAAACAGTCTAAATTTTATTGCTTACATTAATTTCATAATTTATTTAATACATGTAATATTCATTATTTTCTAATTAAAGAAAAGTCTATGTTGCGTTAAAATGTATTAAGCCAGAGGAAGGGGGGCGGGTCTAGGTTTAGGTATAATTGGGTCACGGGAGGACAGGTGTGTGTGACAAACAATCTGAGTTGGAGGGTGACCGACACGGTCTTTGACCGCACCGCAACGCATGATCGTTATTCTGAAATAAAAGACATTGAACGATACAACGGAGTACGTGAGTTTTGTTTGTACATTTGGTGTGAGTCAGAAGAAGCGGACACCCAAAGGATGGCTATTGTACTGTGTTACAGTCTATAAAAGAAGCCAAGACAAAGTCAAAGACCCGGCAACGCTAGAATCCATGGCCTCGCTGGATGGAGGAAGACGCTGCGCGCCGCGGATACAAGTTTACAAGTTTGGAATTATGAATGAATCAAGAGACGCCGCGACGTACGCATGCGCGGAAGCGATCGCGTGCTGTGAGTAATCAGTAGCGCTACCGCGCACTTTCTTGGACATTTGAACAATTACGCGCTGCATTTGGGGAATGCGTGGATTGTAAATAATCAGAAATACATTTGGAAATGTTGTGCAAACGGAGTTGGAAAAATGGAGGAAACTGAGGAACTGGGAAACGAGGAGGAGATGACGCTAAACAAGGACAGTGACGACGCGGATGAAGTTGTAAAAGACTTGAAAAAGCTCAGCGCCAAACGGAGAGGAAGGCTGGGTGTATGTACAAGACGAATGAATGAAATTAAAGACCTCCTATCTAATCCTCACAATATGTATTTTGTCACAAACATTTATGAACAATTTAAAGTGGCATTAAAGGAGTTTAAAACATGTCATGAAGCAGTGCAAAGACTATTGCCTCCTGAAATACAAGAAAATGAAACAATTGACTGGTATGAGCCTAAAATGGAAACATTTGATGCATTTATGATGGGTGTTGAATCATGGATTATGTGTCCAGACCAACAGGTCGTAATAGAACCTAAAGATAGTGCATCCAATGTGTCAAAAGGATCTGTCAGATCAGGAGGATAAGAAGCCAAGACAAATGTATTGCATTTGCATTATGGGACATGTTCAGATGTGCTCTTCAGACGTAAAGTTTATTTACAGTCTGGTGTGTTGCTCTGGGATTGTTCTTTTCATTCTTTATGTTCAGTATCAGTACTTTCAGACAAAAATATCATTGTTTTAGTCAGAAAAAATATGACACTGACGATAATTATGACTAAATCATTTAGTGGTTGCAGTCCAGATAAAGTCTAGATAAGTTCTTGCACATTATGTCGATTTAGGTGGAGAGTGTTAAGCAGCTTAATGGTGCATTATGTGCAGGGCCATTTCTAAACTTTTTGTGACCTTAAATAAGATTTTAGTTGTTGTTTATCATTAGTCAATGTTTAAAAATTAGACACTTACTGCCAAGAAAAAGTGACTCAGGTCTCAGGAGAAGCAGTATTTACATGTTTGTTTTTAAAATGATAAAATACTCATATGTAAAGGGCGGCGTCACAAAATATAACAGATTTTAACAGTACATTTTTACTAGGGTTTATGTTGGGCATGGGTTTTTGAGATCGAGTTGTGCAGCAGCTCATACAGGCCCTGGCCACCTTCACTCTCCCCTCTCCTCTGCACTGAGGACTGAGGCTCCAGATAACCACTGCAAACTCTTATGTCAAGAAGTCTGAATTTATGTTTCACCATAATAACCTCCGCTTTCATTTTCTGCTAACTTCGAATTGATGTGGTCTGTATCAGTTGTTCAGGCAGATTGTTTCTGTCTCTCTCTGGTCCAGAACATGTGCCTTTCCCATGGTTGTGCTCCTAAACCCACACTGTTACGTCACAGGCCAGTTTTGTAACATTTCTGGTGTAACTTTTCTGCCGCTTGCTTATCGCCGAGGAAATATTATCACTTTGCATTGAGTGTTCCACATTATGGCATTAAACGCATCTATCTCCATAAAAGCAGCTAACAAGTTATAGGTCAGATCTGTGGAGGGGTAAACCGGCACACAATAAGAATCCATATTTTTTGGCAATCAGTCCAGTTTAATACCAAGCTGTGGAACATTGAAATCGAAGCCACAACATCTCCATAAAGACAAAAAAGCTGATCAAAACATTTTCATATCTAGAACGAAATGGCCGTGCAGAATCAAATCTGATTTATTTATTAACTTTATTTAAGCAGGTAAGAACCCATTGAGGTCAAAACCTTCTTTTCAATGTTAACTTGTGAATGTGAATGATAATAGGACAACTACTGTTCAGTTGTTGAAGGTGTCATCAGAGAGCACAATCGATCCATGTATTTGCCAAAGGGGTACCACAGGGTTTTGTGTTAGGACCACTGACATTAATCAACACTAGCCCTTCAAAAATGCTATGAGAGAGAAAATACCACCCAGAGACACAAAATACATGGACTTATAATCTCAAAATATTGTAGCCTCATGTAAACACCTGAAGGATATTACTCTCCTTCACTCCACTTGAAAATATCAGTCCTTCACCAGCGATCACAATCACATAATGACATTTCCCCATATCTCGGCGATCGCGACGTGTGCTGTGGATGGCTGCTTTCATTTAGTTCACAAGGACAGATAACGGTCGTCAGATCATAAAACGCATGGTTCAGTGACACTTATAGAGAACGTTGGTCAAAGTTTGCTGCTTGTTATCTTTGTGCAAGACAAGAAACGTGCTCACAGTGGGTTCTGTAAGGGCTCTGGGCTTCATTAAGCGTCGGGATCATATGTGGAGGGCTACACCGGTATACATTGTCAGTGAACCTGCTGTAAACCAGTTTTTAATTGTGTCAGGCCTAATTTTTTCTTTTTTCTCCAGCGCCATGAAATATTTGCCTGGAATCCAGAATACACAAAGACAAACTAAACTGTGCAATCAGGTATGTTAATTTCAATGACACATGTGAAACAAAGAAGCTCATTGGTTCTGCATGATCTGTTTTTCAGCCCCATTGATATTTTTTCCTTTCCGTCTTTCTTTCTTGTTAGCACCCATGTTTCCACCTGTCAATCACGGACCCATGAAACCAGTGACAAGACTGTTATCTATCTGTATGTATAAAAAAATGGTCATTGTTGCAAAAAAAAAAAAAAAAAAATACAGGTGAAAGGAAATGTTACATGACGTTTTGCAAGGAAGTCAATGGATCAGTTTACGCTAGGGCTGTTAAGCCGTTTTACATCAATATAGCACTTTTCAATGAATTCAAAAGTAGTATCTACTTATTTACAGGTTAATACATAATACCAAAAATAAATAATTAACGGTTTTCTTTAATATTGCTGCTTGTAATTGATTTTATTGCATCATTTAGAATGAAGAAATCTTACTATTTTTACTGGAAAATTACTCTTAACCTTTTTTCTTAAACTTTGGCAAACATTTAAAAAGTCATCCACAAACACCCCTCTATCCAATAGGAGAAAAAAGTTCACATGGAGCTTAATAGAATGGGGCTGAGTTTTTATTTTTGCGCACTGGGGACTAGTTAATTAATCACATTAGTACTGATGGTCTTCAGTCACACGGCTTTGTGCTCCAATCGAGGTCACAGTGTGTAGCACCATAGCAGATGCTTGATAATTTAAGAAAAATCCTAATTGGAATAAAATTCATTGAGCCTGTAGTCCACACAAGCGTCCATTATCCATGATCATATTTAGGCTTGACCAATGCTAGCTTTGGACTTCGATTAGAGGAATGTTTTAACGGTATGAAAACATGTAAAGTTAGTGGTTTGAATTAGTAAAGTTTTTGTTCTTGGATCAGAAAAGACTTGAGTTGTGTTGCTAAGAAATGTGTTTCTCTTTTAGGTGTGGGAAAGTTTTGGAAAATACTGAAAACATATCATTTTTCATCCCCAGTCAGGTTAGTGATCTGAAGATTTTAGAGGTGCATTTCATTAAGAGTGAGCATCAAACGCCTGCTTTACTTTCTGATCTTATGGCTGATTAAAGCACACATGAAACTTTTCTCAACTGCATGTACAGGTGCTTTGATAGTCGCCGTAGCTCCTGTGTGCTGTGTTGCTGGGCCAAATCTCTCATTAAAAGCCGTTTTTACACCATCATTATGTGTTGGTGGTAGCGGACCGGCATGTTAGTCTCTTATTCCTTCCCCAGCAGTTGCTATTACGGTCAATAGTTTGTGAAGTCTCTGGTGATTTCCTGAGCTGTGGCCGGAGGGAGCGCTGACCTGGCTAACTTTAGTGTCCACTCAGCTCTTCCTGGATAACCCAATCTGCAGTGGCCTCAGCATGAGTTCAGTTCAAGATGTAATTTGAGGAAATGGAAGTTGAAGTGCATATGACTGGTTAAACTGCTCATCTCTCTAAAATGTGGTTGACGTCATTATATTACATAAGATTTTACTGCAACGCATAACGACTTTTCACAAGGCTTTGACCTCACTATGGTCAGTCGGTTGGTATCAGCCCAAACCCTCTTGATTATTATGTGAATAATCAAGATGGCTAAAGGAAAAATTCAGGGGACCGGCTCTGAAGCCCTTCAAATCTTATCAGACTAGCATGAGCATCTAACACCACACTACAAATACTACTATGACATGTGTAGATGTAACTGTTTTCATATTGTAAAAAAAATTGTCAGATTTATACAGTAGTTATTATCTTGATATATAAAAACATGCACAACGCCTTTATTTAGTTGAATCAATGTTTAAAGCAGACATGTCCAAACTATGGCAACTGTGCAAATGCAACCCTCTGGCCATTTTTTTTTTTGGCCCACCATTGTCCTGAGAAGAACCTTTTACAGCACATTTCAATTTTTCTACAATTATAACCTAAACAACTAACTTTTAGATGCGAGACAGACCTGATATTAAAACATTGAGACTGAATTTAGGTGTGATGGCACTTAAAACGCGCAAGAAAACATTTAAACGCAACACACAACAGGTCCAACTAAACGATAATATATGCTTTACGTTGGAGATGCTTGCGGATAAATATAGAGTTCGTCCTCTGCTTTGTTTTGTTCGTCACAGCTTGCGGATGTATAGTAACGGTATAGATAAGTATAAATATAGATGTGCTGATCACTGGTGGCAGCAGTGAATACAACACAACATTGAAAGATTTTTAATATAATTTTCTCACCTTGTTTTCTTGGCTTTTTTTTTCCAACAAATTTGATCAAAAACTGTTGCAGGTGCCACCATGTTTGTTTTTCTAGTTGTACTTTTCATTCGTTTTGCTCAATTCTCCGACTGACTTTGAGCACCCTATGGAGGTTACACACACCTTGAAATGGTTCGAAGAATATAGAAATGGAGTATATATGTATATGAGACGGTTTTGAAGCTAATGTTGAGTTTCTTTATTGATAAAAATTACTAAACTCCCTTTTGTAAAACCACAGTAAAACCACAACATATACTTTCACTTCCATCATTCCTACTATTGTATTTATCCAACAATCTAACAATCATCATTTACTAAACAATCTCATAATGTCCAAACTCATGTCCACAACTGCTGCAAAAACTGCAACAGACGCAACACATCTTTATGAACAAAACTCTGCAAAACACTTCCTTCAGATCTCCTTACCTTCTTTTTCTGTTTATAGACACTAATAGGACCTGATCTCCATTGGTCGAGTAGCCAACCACACGTACAGCCAGTATCAGGTGACTAATTATGAATGAATGAACATTGATCACGGCTCGGCTTCATTTAGTTTCAGAGGCATTATGAAGTTTCACTGCTTATGAACGTCTGCCGGTGGAGGTGGAAATGGTATCAACATCGATTAAGCAACGACTGGATTATTTACGAGATTTGGAGAGAAAAATAATCATTAGTTCATCAGCTTTAAGATGAGCTTCTGATTATTTGGATGTATGGGTAATTGAAATGTTTTCGTCTTCTTAAATTAAAGGAGATATTTGGATAAATGAGTGTGAGTTTAAAGGTCCCATAACATGCAAAATCGACTTTTCAGAGGTTTTAACCTTCCTACAGTGCTATTTGGGCCTCGTATGTGTGCCCAAAGTGGTTTTTTGATTGATTCTCGCATGTTTTCGCTAGAGAACTGTCTTTTCCGTCCCCCTCGGGTGAGCAGGCAGACGGGGGCTCCTCACAAGGATGACGCGCTTCACAAGGATGACGCGGTGTTTAAGCCACGCCTCCGGGAAGCGCACAGCCGCAGAATAAAAACAGCTAATGCTAATGCTACACAGTAATTACACGATGGATACGACAGATCAAAGAGTTAGCTTGTTATTTACCAAACGGCAACGTCCGTCGTCGAGGTACTGGAGCACGTCAAACTCCAGGTCAGATCCAGGACGTAGGACTCAGCACGACGCACCGTCAGGACGGATAAAATGTTTATTCCCGTGTTTGTGTATCGCTGTTTACCGGAGCACACGGCGCATGCGCACCATCTCCACTCTAGGCTTCGGCACGAGTTGGGCGGGGGAGGCTCGCGGGTTGGGCGGGGGAGGCAGCCTGCTCTCTGTTCGGGGGGGTCAGATCTCAGAGTGAGCCGTTTGCTTTTGCAAGGAGGGGGGCCAGTCCAAGAAATGGGTGTTTTTTGGAAACTGTTATGTTATGGATATTGCACAACGCAAAATTTTATCAACAAAGCCCTTAGAATAGACTGTGTAAAGGGCAAAATAGCAGAATATGGGACCTTTAACTATAGTGTATGTTGTTGTTTTTGGTCTTTTTTGGTCTTTGTATTGCAGTTCCTTTTGATGATGTCTTTTTTTCACGTTTTTTTAATTGTCATTTGTTTACATATGTGATAGTATGGGTTTCTGCCAGTATATTATGACCAGTAGGTGGCGTATAGGAGCAAAAAAAGCCTCTCCCTCCTCATCCTCATTTCTGGCATTTCCGCCTCGGGTTATGCATGTTTTTCCCATGCTCTGCTGCTCCAGGTAGATTTCACTCTTGCAATAATTCATGTTTCCGAGCCACTAAATGCTCGTGTTACTGCCGCCGTGTGCCTCACAGCCCCGCGAGTCTCCGTTCCAGGATGGCACCTTGTTCTGTTCTTTGGCGTCTGGCAACCCTCGGAGCTACGATCTGGATGTGTCGCGCTGACTGCGGTTCAGCCTGTAAATCGTCACCAGTCAAGGGTGCGCGTCAACACGTGTCTAAAATGAAATCTATGGTTTTGTTTTAATATAATGAGTTAATATTCGGGTTGGTCAAGCTACACAGCTTTGTTTTCTTGCCTCCTCTCGTCTGCCTTCCTCTGTGCAGCTAGTTTGCTCCTGTTTTGTTAAGTTTTTTTCTTTTAATTATCTGTTTGGTCGATGGGAATGTGGAATTGTTCAGGGACTTTGGAAATATGTGCAATTGTAATTGTATCAGTGCAACGACGACTTATGAACTATCATGATGTGTGAACTGCAATACATTTATTTATTTTAATACATAAAAAAACAACACTAAACACAACAACTAAAATGAAAAATGTTATAAGTCTAGTCACTCAACCCCCTCCTGACTACAACGAATCTGTGCGTCTTAACTTTGGTCCCAGAGCAGTTTCTCTGGGTGGCGTTGTTGGCTTTTTCTTATTTAATTTTACTTTATACCAAAAATGCCATGCTACGCTTGCCACACAAATACAGTATCCTACAGTCTGTAATAATGCCATCATTTCAATCACCGTTTTTATTGTGATCATCGCACATCTTGAAACTTGTGAATTTATGCATTTGGGTTACTTAGGTATTGGCTTCTTAATTAATAAAGCTCCATATCAACAATACAACATATTTGGATCAGTTTGTTTGTGTTGAAGTAATGCGGCTGTCACTTTTATAACAAAGAGAAAAATAGGCAATGTCAAAAGTTAAGAAAATATAGTCTTTATGATGAAATCTACCTGTAAAAATAGACTCGTACACAATTGAGTCAAATGTGTAGAACGTCTGCCTCTGCGGTAGGCCCCATCACACCTTATCTATCTTTTCCGTATCTAGGCTTGTCAAAATGCGGATTTGGAGAGCTGTTTGCAGAATACACAATGGATCCTTATTGAAATCAACATGCCCTCAGCGTTAGCTCTGTGTCTCACCTCAGCTGATACTCTCAGTGTGAGGCAGAACCAGTTACCTACTTTGAATGCTCTAATTCCAGTCTTTGTTTGATTCTCTGTATATTGTAGCTTTGATGTTTTAGTAAAGTGTTTTTCCTTTTTCTGCACATGAACTGGTTTTGACCTCAAAGCTGCCTGCTAGTGTTTTGAGCTTCAGATATTAGCGCTTTATGTTGACAACGCTGGTGAAAAGATGAGAAATATGCACACGCACAACATGGTTCTGAGTCACAGAGGGACAGAGTCAAGCTTGAAACGCTCCCCACACTCGGTAGGTTTGCAGAATGTTCCGGTAAACACGAGCGCCTTGACCGGGTGTTGGACTTATTATACAACATTAGGAATGCTTTAACAGATTTTTAAAGGCGTGAAATGTTTAAGTGCGATGTGAATATTTTAACACTGCTGCTGAATGTGTGCGATGGCGATATTGGTTCATTTGTTGGTAATGTCTCTGAGTGGTCATTGTATTGGGTAGGCCTGTCACAATAGTTACAATATAGACCTATTCAATCATTCATTCATTCATTTTCTACCGCTTATTCCCGTTAGGGGTCGCGGGTGACTGGAGCCTGTCCCAGTGACTTTGGGCCTTAGGCGGGGTACAACCTGGACAGTGGCCAACTCGTCGCAGGGCTGACACAGAGAGACAGACAACCATTCACTCTCACATTCATACACTATGGACAATTTAGAGTTGTCAATTAACCTCCACAGTCATGTCTTTGGACGGTGGGAGGAAGCCGGAGAACCCGGAGAGAACCCACGGTAACACGGGGAGGACATGCAGACTCCACCCAGAGAGATCGTGTGATGTTGGGGTGGTCTGGGATTCGAACCCACGATCTCCTTATTGAGAGGCAGAAGCTCTAGCCGCTCTGCCACCGTGCACCCCACCCCTATTCAATCAAATAAAATCAAATATTTTTGTGTAATACAATAATGTTTAAGTTGTAGTGGGTGGAATAAGTCACTTTTATGACTCTTTATAGATGCCAATTATGTCCTTGACTGTTTAATTCTGCAATTTATTTGTTGCAGTTCATGTTTTTGGCAATAGTGTATGTTTAGAAAAGGGGATAATCGTGTTCAAGGTCATTGTGTCAGTGGCATAAATTCGTTTCAATGTTGTTATTATGCATTACATAAAGATATGTTAAAAATATGATGTAGAGGTGCAGTGAAGTGACGGTAAATGAGAGAAAAAGCTGTATATAAACCACTTAAATAGGCACAGCACAGTACATAAATAGACTAAACAAAACAATGTTTTTTCTTCACATTGGATAGTTTTATTGCTCTAAAAAGGTATACATTTTACGTCTCTGACATGTTAGTGCCATATGAAATGAATGAACATGGACCGGCCTCCTGCTGGTGCCAGAGTCAAGACTGAACATGGGGAATCAGCATTTCAGTTTTATGCAGCTAAAATCTGGAACACTCTTCTTGAAAATGTGTGACAGATCTCTGCTCTGACAATGTTCAAATCAAGGATCAAAACAGTTCTGTTTAGCTGTGTATATGACTGAAAGATTTTATCTGCACTCTTCTCATTTAAAGCAATTTTCATAATTAAGTCTTTATATGTTTTCAGATTGTAATGCAATTTCTCCTGTTGTGTAAAGCACATGAATTGCCGTTACTCTACAAACAAATTTGCCTTAAAAAGTTGTGCCCTTACAGTGAGCGGGTAGCATCTCCACAAAATTGACTCGTACTTGGCCTGGAGGAGCCTCCTCCTGCTTGTCTCCATGGAGATGTTGTTCCTCTAGCTCAGATATCCCAGTCTGGAATAAAATTTAATTTACCATGTCTCACAGCCACAAAACTTGGAATTACTGAAAATCTTTTAGTACATTGCTGAATCTGCCTTATGATTAATAAGTATAATTCAGATACATTTTAGATTTATAATTATTACGAAACAATCTGCTGTGTTTGGGCGACATCAGCTGCTCATGTAGCAGAGCTCTGCCCCTGGACCCAGAGCCATGCCCAGAGGCCAACACCAAAGCGCTCCAAGGTAAACAGAGCCGGGGGACCAGGGCCAGTTCAAACGTAGCTATCGTGTTCTTTTGAATACAGAGCTTTTTCTTTTTCTCTGGATAATCTGGTTACTCCTAAAACAAGCACCATAGGCTATTTCTTAAGTTCTCCTGATGAAGTTAGCTGCCCAACACCAGCATAAGTATCTACACTGGGAGACAGGTTTCCCCAGCAGCTCTGGTTGAAGGCAGGGTTCCAGAGAACAAACTGACCCAGGTAAACCTAGGGTGTGATCTTGACGGCGCAGTGTTATAGCGATGGGTTTAATAACAGTGCGTTACCATAAATATGTACTTTATAAACAGTGCATATACTGTTAGTGTATTCATGGGTCTAAGAAGAATGACAAATTAGGACCTTTATCCAATTCAATTAAGAATTTTAAACAAAATGAATGGGATTTAGTCAGCAAAATATTGCATATTAAATAGAAGCTGAAACCAATGAGGTACACTCACAGTGTTCATGTGTGGGCGTGTGTATGGAAACATTGCTAAAGACATGAAGGTTGTCATGGAGAAGGACATGAAGAATTTGCCTTCATGGGCTTCAGGAAGAAAAGCAACTGATCTCCGGAGCTAATTGTGATCTTTTATTTCTTTCGATTCCATGAACACTGTTTTATATAGCACTATTCAGCCCTAGACTCAAACCACCTCCAGTTATTCTGAGTGGAAGATAAAATATGGAATACGTGTTTTCGACCATGGATTCTCTTGGGGTACTCTCCTGGTTCTCCAGCTCCCCGCTGTCTGAAGACATTAACCTTCATAGTTTTAGCACAAACACACAGACTACAGCCTTGGACAAGCTGCTTCAGTTTATAAATTCAAAAAAACTATCTGAACGCTGGCACCTGAAGGGAAATACATCCTCCACAGCTGCTGCAGGGGACACGGCAAAGGTTATGAATGTCATTATACCTCTCCGCCGACTCTTGCGTGAGCTCATTCAAAGTACGTCCGCGAGTCCGAGATGGAGAGGCGCTCTGCTTGTTTCGAAACATATTCCTTTCAGCAAGACGGCGAAGGAGGTTGTGGCCACTCGCAAACGCCGTCGACGATCAGATAGACGCGAGCACATTGGCGCGCAGTGAAGCTAACAGAATGGACGCCCGGGATTAGACTGCTCTATGAAAACTGAAGCGCTCATGACAGACACTTGTGGCCTTTCATACCGGCGCTCACAATGCGGCGGAGAAAATAACCCTTCCTAGTCATTTCTCCTATCAAAGCGCTCTTTTCATTTCCTAAGCTTACTATTGAATTTTGGCACTCGAGCCTGACGCGGCTGATGGGGATTCGTGGCATTGTTGTGTGTCATCCACGCGCTGGTCCTGTCTGGAGGCTTAGAAGGAGCGTCAAAGGGCTATTGCATATTAATGGGTGAAATCTACCGAGCCGAGTAAACTATGCAAAAAGTGAGGAGACGTGGGGAAAGTTTTGAAATTGGATATTTTGTGTTAAATGTGAAAAGAAAAGGGCACATACAGATTTGCTACGGAAAAGGAAACAATTAATCACATCTTTGCGCACGCTTGAGATCCTAGCCAACTACACAGGTTTTCACTTTACTACTGCTACTTTTGGGCACCTTAGTTTCTAGAATTTTGTGTTGTATGTCTTACGGATGTGTGTGTATGGCGGGAAACAACTAGACCACAACGTCATGATAAAAAAATAAAAAAAAATAAAAAGCAAAGTGTGGAATGACTCCGCTTGCTGATGCACTGACGAATGAAAAAGAGAAGAACGAGATGGTTGGTTGTTTACTTAATGAAGAAGCAGTTCCTAAGGTATTAAATGGTAGAATTATGTAACATTATGTCTTTTTAAGTCCATGTGGTGGTTACATATGTATTTTTGGGGCGTTTGAAGTGCCCATCGTCTCCTCCTGCAGTTTCTGAGTGGAAAAAACCAACACCAACCCAAAGAAAACCATTCTGAGAAACCTTTGTTCTTTTAAAAAAATATTTGGCAATGTGAAATGTTTTGTATGCGATTGTACTTCCTAGTGTCAATAAAAAAAGAACAAAACATTTGCGTCTTTTGCGTCTAGCAGTGTATTATGAGAAGCTGCAGGGGGAGCTCTGTCACTAAAGTTACTTTAACTCGTCTGGTTTTAAAACATAGAGGAGCACTTCCTGAGTTACCAAGAAGGAAGTTATCATAACTCCCTAACTGCTTTCTCAGGGCCCCATCTTACTTTTCTTTCCTCACCTGATCCTGTCCTCGATTCTTCAAATCCTCTTCAGGAAATGGGTGAGAAAGTCCCAGACACAAAGGAAACGGAGAGATAGGCTGGAGGAGACACGAGCTGATGGTCAATGGGACAGGCGTACCTCTGGTTTTGCTCTGAACAAAATGTTGATAGTTTGAACAGATTTTTAACAGATGTATTGTCACATACAAAGATTATGCGTCGTGTTTAACGTCTCTGTTCCTTGGCTGCACAAAATCCTCAATGTGAGACAGACAAACTTTCATTATTATTTTATCTTATGTCTGCTTCCTGATCTGATCCTCGTTCATGTTTCCTCTGTAGTTTCCTTCCCTTGCCTCCTCTGAGCTTTGGGATACTACTTAATATGGCGCAGTTTATTGACAGCGGAAGAATCAAGGAATTGAGGAGACGAGGAGAGGAAAGGAAGCGAGGACGGAGAATTGAGATATGGCCCAAGAGGTGTGGGCAAGAAAATTACACGAATGGAAAGAAACCCAACTGCAGGTATGTTTTTTATGAAGAAACGTCATAGTATTTGTAGTTAGGACAACATATTGTGCTTTTTATCTTCCATACATTTTAAAAGCGCAAAATAATGATCTAAAAAGACAAATTGCAGCACAGATTTCCGCTTGCCATTCATCACAACAAAGTGCCGCTCTGCTGGACCATGCTGACAGCCCAGACTGTGGAGAGCTCCAGTTCACAATTAGCAAGCAGCAGATTTATTTTTCATCCACCTTTTGTCACAGATAAAGAAAAGAAGAAGAAGAAGAAGAAAAAAAAAAGAACAAAGTACAGAGCAAGTGGGCATGTATCAATGGTTGGTGATTACAGGGATAGTCAGAGATGCCATCTTTACACTGCTTTTCAAACTAATGACTGTTTCATTGTCGCCCATCGAGAATAATGCTGTTGTAATTTTGGGAATTACAAACTGAACTGAATTGAATGTAAGATAAAAAAGATGACTCATGCACGGATCACTCTAAATATAACTGGGTGGGTAAATGACAAGAGAAAACAACCATAACATGGTTTATTTAAAAGTGTTTGCATGATATGTCTCTTTTATTGCAAAGGAGCTTAAAAGGTGCACCGTGTAACTTTTCTGATGGAGGGTCTGCCACCTGCTTGACACAGAGATGTTGTTTTACTTGAAATGTTCCACAGTAAAGCATTAAATGTCTCCATCTCCCTTGAGACAAGCAGGTGAGGCCACAAAGTTACAGGCCAGGTTTGTCTGTTTTTCATAGTATTTGAAAAAAATGAAATGAAAAATGTAATTTATGCAAGATAAACATGCAACGTACTGTGGAATATTCCAGTGTATATGTTTTATTCAGGGCAACTCAAGTGATAATCATGATTTATTTGTGCCAGTAGCACGCCCCAGCTTCACAGGTTTACATCATTGAGCTCAATGATCGTTTATCATTTAGAATAATCTGTGGTTCTTCAAGTTTTTACCCCAAGTACCACCAAAGAAAAGATTTGGCTTCCTGAGGACCACCAAATCTAAACTGGATGTATAACAGGACTATTTCAGGTCTAAATTAGGGATAAACCAGGTAGAAATACACTATTGCGACAGCAGTTTTAACTAGAAATTTACTAAAGGAAGAGCAAAAAATTTGAACAAAATTCAGTAAACATTACAACTGAAGAGAAGTGTACCACAGTGTGAGAAAGTAATCTAAATCGAACTTTTCTCACCGCAGATTGAGAGTTGTGCTTAGTTATTTTACTTTACTTTCTCCAAAAACAGCGTTTTTTGAGCAGCTAAAACATATTACACTTCCACGACAACTGAACTGAACATGCATTAGAAGTAGCAATCAAGCAAATGACAAGAAAATTGCAATCAATGTGAGTTTTTGTCAGTTTTGCGCTCCTTGCAATGCTGCGTTTTGCTTCTCTGCCATCCAACATGGCGTCACGATCATGTGACGAAGGTGCAAAGGGTTAATGGGATTATTATGTGTCACACGTGCTGTATTCCTCACGTCTCAGTTACAGCCGCGATTTCACAGCTGATTTTGTCTTGTTTTTTGACACGATGCCACAGTCTGGGCTCAGTTTTGTTCAAATATATCAATCAATACCAACAGGACATAGAAGCTTTACTTTCATTGATTTCCGTGGGATAAAAATAAACAAAGAGGTGGCTTGAATGGATAAGGTGAGTTTATGCTCGTTTTACTTTTACAACAAAGGGCTGGAGATATGGTAAGAGAAGGATTGTAGATATGGTACTGTTAAATTATATAAAAGAAATAATTAGACAGACAAGTGCATTGCAAAGGTGCATTACGATGTAGTTAGCTATAGTTTAGTTACTAAAACATGAAAACCAGAGTTAATTCGTCTTTGCAGTGGTCCATGGTTATTGCTCACTCACCTACTTCAGAATGAGCATCCAAATGATTCACTGATGAGTTTGTAAGTGCTTTCCACATCTTTCAGAGCAGAGTTTAATGTTACAGTAAAGGTAACAACAACTAGCACGCTAACAGCGCACTTCTGTTTTTTTTCCGGACAATTAAATGCTCTAAAGACACAGAGAACACACAACAGTCTCACAGAGCTGCGTTCAATATATCTGCACTGGGACTGCACAGATTTTACTTTATTACATGAAAATAATGTTTACAATCAGCTGACAGACGCATAGGACCCAAAAATAAGATATGCATGACGTCATCACTTAAAGCAGGAATAGTATGCACAATTTACTTAGTTGAGCTTTCAACCAGCATTTAGTTTGATTCACGTTTGTTTGATGAATACTTGAAAATTCTGTCCCTCCAACACTGTGTTCTGAACTCCTTCGATGTGTGACGTAGATGATGCTGATGGCCAGACTCGCTCTGAACATTTCTTCCGTCTAATCACAATAACTACAACTTCCTCCACTTTTTATTGCAACGCATTGTGGGTATATTGTGTGTAATTGCCTCTACAGCCAGTAGATTGTCAATGCAGTTATAAAGTAATGTTTTTATTTGTAAAAACATTTTATTTTTAGTTCTACATGTCAACAGCAACAACATGTCGTCAAACTGAAGGCACTCAAGAGCAGTTTTCCTTTAACAATCCAACAATATCTCATTAAGACAAGCTGGTGGCATATCCTCCCCAAAAAAGTTGCCAAGTGCAACTTTGTTCTTAAACATATTGTAAGGTTACCTTAATTAACCTTATTAAAGCATGATCAAAGGGTTACTTCCTAATGAACAAAGAGTTTACGAACTACTATAAGTTTACTTATAGTACAAAGAGTTTACTAACTACTACTAATACTAGAGTATTAGTTGAGTAGTTTCTAAGCCTAAATCATTCTTTATAAACTATTTGTTCACTATGAATTAAATCTTTGTTCATGCTTTATTAAGGCATGAAGAAGTATGATTTTTATAGTATTACCAACTTTATGCACAAAATTCGACTTGAACTTTGCCATCTTATTTAATGTTTTAAAATACCTCTTTCTCTAAAAAAAGAAAGAAAGAAGTCACGAGCGGCGCATTATCTAACTACATCTAAAGTGGAAGGGCCTAAGTTGCCATAACAACCTCATTATTTTGCACGCTGGTGTCTGTGGGTAACGCAGCAGCTTAAACATCGCTGTGCAATCAACTCGGCGGCGAAGTGAGCCTCTTATCGGCCGGTGACAGAGCCCCGAGCGCAGTCTCATGCTCCTCCTGGACGAACAAACCCAGGCGCTCGCTGCCACTTCTAATTTGATTGGTCAAACAGTGAGTTAACGAGGCCACACTTGGAGATGAACTCATAGCCTTCGCCGCAAGAAATGAGTCGAGTTAAAATATTTCAGCTTGATTTAAGTGGTTTTGACTAGTTGGTGGCACAACGGCTAAGTATCATAGAAACAAGGTCAAAGGTTTGATTCCTCTGGCTGTGTTGGGATCTTCCTGTGCAGATATTGCATGTTCTAACTGTGTCTAGGGAGGACGTTTAACACATGCACCAGGGATGGAAGTTGTAACATTTGTCTTAAAGGCGAGACACTACAGGCAAAACCAATTTTTTTTCAATTTGTGTGAGTATTTTTTTTTTTTTTGTCAGTTTGCTCTCCCAACGTATTGGCTTTCATGTGGAAGCAACAAACGTGTCCAATCTGCTCCTAAAGATGTTTTATTCTTTCATTTATTCCATTTCAGCCATACATACATACATTTGGACATATTTTTTCAGATTATTTTCCTATTCACCTGCAGTGTTTTGCCTTAACGATTAGTTGAAGCCCTTAGCGGTCAATAGTCGTTGAACCGATTATGTTAACACTTTGCTTTTTTCAATGGATGGGGCAAAATACACCACAGTCCATTGCTTGGTCTTTAACTGAACATAACACGCCTGGATGAAAGCATCTATAAAGACTTATTTTGTGAATGTAAATAAATCACTCTTGAATAAAGGTGTTACAATGTTGTTCCTTGGCTTGAACAAGTAAGGTCTGATTTCTCATCTGATGCAAAGAGTTGAATAATCCAGTATGTTTTCTTCATTCACGTGAAATAAACATTACATAAACCATGCATCTGGACTCCCCGGGAACCTATGCCTGTTTGTGGACTTCAGCTCTACATTCAACACCATCCTCCCACCATCCCAGGACAAGCTCTCTCAGCTCAATGTGCCTGACTCCATCTGCAGGTGGATCACTGACTACCTGACGAATCGGAGGCAGTGCATGCGGCTGGGGAAGAATGTCTCAGAGACTCGGACTATCAACACAGGAACTCCACAGGGCTGTGTACTTTCTCCTCTGCTCTTCTCCCTGTACACCAACTGCTGCACCTCCAGCCACGACTCTGTAAAACTGATCAAGTTTGCAGACGACACCACCCTCATCGGACTAGGACAGCGATGAGTCTGTCTACAGGAGGGAGGTGGACCGGCTGGTGTCCTGGTGCAGCGACAACAACCTGGAGCTCAACGCCCAGAAGACAGTGGAGATGATCATGGATTTCAGGAAAGTCTCAGCCCCCCTGCCCCCCCTCGCCTTGACAGACTCTCTCATCACCACCGTGGACTCTTTCCGCTTCCTCTGCACCACCATCACTCAGGACCTCAAGTGGGAGCCGACCATCAGATCCATCATCAAGAAGGCTCAGCAGAGGATGTACTTCCTGCGGCAGCTGAGGAAAGCCAAGCTGCAGAGCAGATGATGGTGCAGTTCTACACGGCCATCATCGAGTCCATCCTCACCTCCTCCATCACCGTGTGGTCCATCCTCACCTACTCCATCACCGTGTGGTCCATCCTCACCTCCTCCATCACCGTGTGGTCCATCCTCACCTCCTCCATCACCGTGTGGTCCATCCTCACCTCCTCCATCACCGTGTGGTCCATCCTCACCTCCTCCATCACCGTGTGGTCCATCCTCACCTCCTCCATCACCGTGTGGTCCATCCTCACCTCCTCCATCACCGTGTGGTCCATCCTCACCTCCTCCATCACCGTGTGGTCCATCTTCACCTCCTCCATCACCGTGTGGTCCATCCTCACCTCCTCCATCACCGTGTGGTCCATCCTCACCTCCTCCATCACCGTGTGGTCCATCCTCACCTCCTCCATCACCGTGTGGTCCATCCTCACCTACTCCATCACCGTGTGGTCCATCCTCACCTCCTCCATCACCGTGTGGTCCATCCTCACCTCCTCCATCACCGTGTGGTCCATCCTCACCTCCTCCATCACCGTGTGGTCCATCCTCACCTCCTCCATCACCGTGTGGTCCATCCTCACCTCCTCCATCATCGTGTGTGGTCCATCCTCACCTCCTCCATCACCGTGTGGTCCATCCTCACCTCCTCCATCACCGTGTGGTCCATCCTCACCTCCTCCATCACCGTGTGGTCCATCCTCACCTCCTCCATCACCGTGTGGTCCATCCTCACCTCCTCCATCACCGTGTGGTCCATCTTCACCTCCTCCATCACCGTGTGGTCCATCCTCACCTCCTCCATCACCGTGTGGTCCATCCTCACTTCCTCCATCACTGTGTGGTACGCTGGAGCCACAGCCAGGGACAAACAGACTACAACACAGCACTGTGCCTCTGCTGAGAAGGTGATGTGCTGCAGCCTTCCATCTGTCCAGGACCTGTGCGTCTCCAGGACTCGGGGACGAGCAGGTCGGATCACAGCTGACCCTTCTCACCCTGGACATGGACTATTTGAGCCACTCCCCTCGGGCAGGAGGCTACAGTCCATCCGAACCAGAACCTCCCATCACAAGAACAGTTTCTAACCCTCATAAACATAAACACTCATTCTCAAACTCATAAACACTTCATAACACCTGCAACGTTAACAATCATATAATAAAAGCAGCTATCTATTTGCACTGCCAAATTTGCACTAGTGTCTAGCCAACTGTAAATTTTCTGTATATTGTCTAAGTCTATTCTTTTTTATTATATTCTTAATTTTATGCATGCCTTCTTTTATATATTTTGCTACTATTTTATTCATTGCTATATGTTGCACCTCACCACCAAAGCAAGTTCCTAGGTGGTGAATTTTGTACACTGACAATGGCAATAAACCTTTTTCTGATTCTGATGTATGATTCATGTTAGTCCCTAAATATTGCAGCATCACTCAGGTTTGCTCAGTCTTTGTGAGATAAAGATAAGAGAAGAGAGGCTTTATTTGTCCCGCAGTGGGGACATTCCAGAATAAGTTAAAAAAACAAGAATAACTTAACTTAATTTAACAATAACTTTATCTAAAATAACTAAAGAATAGACTTAAATTTAACACACTGCAGGTAGAGCAAAAAATAAAAACGTTTTTGTGCAATAAGTGGCTATGAACATGGATGTGTGCAGAGCAGCATATGGACTGAATAAATAGCAGGTAAAGTGACTCAAGTGTGTTATAATATTATGTACAATAAGTGGTTGTGTCTATGATTAAGTACAGTGCAACATATGGACAGAATAAATGACAGGTAAAGTCAGATGACACATGTCCATGGCTAATATAACAATGTTCATTTTAGAGTCTGACTAGCTGCAGGAAGACCTATGAAACCTCTCCTACACACAGCAAGGGTGGATCAGTGCTCCAGAGCAGACAGAGCGTCCTGCAGGGGGCGACATTCATGGTCCAGAGCAGACAGAGCGTCCTGCAAGAGGTAACACTCATGGTCCAGAGCAGACAGAGCGTCCTGCAGGGGGCGACATTCATGGTCCAGAGCAGACAGAGCGTCCTGCAGGGGGCGACACTCATGGTCCAGAGCAGACAGAGCGTCCCACAGGGGGCGACACTCATGGTCCACAGCAGACAGAGTGTCTTGCAGGGGACGACATTCATGGTCCAGAGCAGACAGAGTGTCTTGCAGGGGACGACATTCATGGTCCAGAGCAGACAGAGCGTCCTGCAGGGGGCGACACTCATGGTCCAGAGCAGACAGAGCGTCCTGCAGGGGGCGACACTCATGGTCCAGAGCAGACAGAGCGTCCTGCAGGGGGCCACACTCATGGTCCAGAGCAGACAGAGCGTCCCGCAGGGGGCCACACTCGTGGTCCAGCATAGACATGAATTTAGCCAGGACCCTTCTGTCCCTCCCCTCCTACAATGAGTCTAGAGAACAGCCAAGGACGGAGCTGGACGTCTTGATAACCTTGTCCAGCTTCTTCCTCTCCCTCGCTGTGATGATGCCACTCCAGCAGATCACACCGTACAGGATGCCGGATGCCACAACAGAGTCGTACAAGGTCCTCAGGAGTGGCCCTCTCAATCAAAAGACCAGAGTCTCCTCAAGACAAAGAGCCGACTCTCTCTCTGGTGGAGCTATTGAGTATTACAAGTATCCATTAAACAAGGCAAATGAGAGGCGTCAATCTGTTCACCATGAACAGCCCTAACAGGCACAACATCCTTTTCACTTATGTTTTTTCTTCCATTTCTAGCCATAAAAACAAAATAAACAAAAAATTCTGTGTGGTTTTATGCATTAAAGTACATTATTACTTTTATTACCAACCATTAATCAAACAAGATAGACCAATTAATCAAATCCCAGGTGACAAACAAACAATTTTCTAACAAAGATAGGTATTCAGTGACTCCTCCCTGGGGGCAGGACTCCCACTACTTAGAGTAGCATATAAGCCCAAGTTCCCAAACCAGCTCTCTGATTGACAATGACTTTTGGATAAAAGTCGAAACGTCTCGATCTTTAAACGGCGTCCAGATGACAACCTCTGAACCACTTTCTACTTTTATTATAATTAACGTCTATCGTCTCATACACCAGCCAGAGAAACTGGTCTAGCTTCACATGCAGAAAATGTTGCATTTTAGGTTAAACCAAAACTAAAAAGAAAGTTAAAAAAAAAAAAATCTAAACTTGTGTAGTTAATCCAAAAGTCTAGAGTTCTTTTTGAGTTGAAGCTCTTAAAGTGTATTATGAATGATGTTCTGGTCCTTAAAGGCAGCCATTAGAGCACTTCATCGCAACATATTGCTCCTCGTAGCTTGACAAGTCCCGCTCCTTTAGAGCCAAATATGCTCCGCTGTGTAGCCATGCATTTCCGGGAGTATTAGACCTACTTATAAGACTGTATCATCATATTTCAACTCCAAGCTATTTGTCATCTTCTCTCAACCTAATTTGCAGATATCTCTCTCTCTCACTTTGGCAAGCTTCCTCAATTATTTATATCCAAAGAGCATGTTTATCTGCACTTATTGCGTTATGATAATAAGATATGCATGTTTGTTCTCATGTGCATAAATTGTAGCATTAAACAGGAGACGCTGTTAACTCAACAGCAAATGTATGGGATTGACTCTTCTCTGTAGGATGTTAAGAATATTACTGCTTTAACGTACACCACAGGCAAAACACTTTTTTTTTCAATGTTTTGCTTTTTGGTCAGTTTGTTCTCTCAACAGAGGCTTAAAAGAGGAAACAACACACGTGTCTGCTTCTGAAGATGTTCTATTATTATTTCATTTAATCCACTTCATCCATAGATTTCTCTGGGAGACATTAACTTCAATGGCTGTTTTCTTAAATGCATTTTAAATGCACACAAAACTTTACAATTTTGTACAAAACAAGATTTTGACTGGACTGTACAGAAGGATACTTCTAAGATACCTGATTTGTTAAACCTTTTTTGAAAATTTGTTTAAAAAAAGTAAAAGAAAAAAAAATGTTCAATTTTCAGTCAGATCTAGTTCTCAAAAACTGAATGACATATCAAAAATCCCCTCCATAGGTAATATGTGTAGAAAATGAACCAAGAAATTTAAACTAGGTTCTGTCAATTTTTCAGATTTAATTGTCCAAAACATGTGTAACGTTGCCAGTTTTTACACATAAAATGTGTAAAAACTGTAGTCTATTTTTACAATAAAATAGACTACAGGAGAAGTTTCCAATTGATATCTTTAAATTTAAGATATTTATTCCTATTTAACTGTAGTGTCAAGTAATACAGCATTTATCAGCAAACAGACTCACAGTATATTTAAAGGTTCAGGATATTTTAATTTAAATTCTATTACATTCTTATGAACTGTGCAATTTTTATGAGCCACTGTGGTAAGCTCCTTTTCATTTGGAATGAGCAGTTTCTCTACTCTGAGATTCGTAGAGATAAAATTACCGCTGATCATAATAACCATCCTTTTCATTAACAATATCCTGTTTGGGCTCTTTGTTGCAACATCAAACATGAGAAACCGTTTCAATAAAATATGTTTTTGTAAATCCAGAAATCCCAATTGCAGTTGCCTCGCAGGGCTTCTCAAAATGATTGATTTAACCAACAGAAAGGTAGAAAATCAAACAATGAAACAGTCACTGGTCAATAACAGACAGGTGGATTAGAAAAACTGAACATCCCGTACTTAGACCCTCCTCGACAAGGAAAAACTCCAAAGCCAGAGGGTGATAAGATAAACCTCGAGGAGAACCACAGTGATCTGCTCCCATGGATCGACAGCCTGTAGATGTGACCAGAAGTGACTTGCATCCATTTGCAGATAGAGTTGGAATCAGTAAAGCCAGAGTCCACACAAGATGGAGGTATGGAGGGTGGCTCATCCAGGACAGAGGGGGTCATCCAGCCCAGATCAGAGTGGTAGAATATGGGGAACATCAAAGGTTTCATTATGGAGCTTAAGTGGTGTTTCAAACCCTACTTAGATCAGTGCGTACGGCCGTTGTGTCCAAAGGCAAGTCATTTAACCCACCGTGCCTCATGTGAACGTGGTGCATGCATCCTTGGTGATGGTCAGAGGAAGTCAACAGCGCAGGTTGGCAGCCTTCTATGGCATGGTGAGGGTTCATTGATTTTATATTTCTTTGTGGTTGTTTCATTGCAGCAAACTACTTAAAAAATGGGGAATACAGTATTGTTCCCAAACACAAGGCGTACAGGTTAATGATGATTTTATTCATACAATTTTTATTTTTTTATTTTTAGAGCCAATTAAATAAAAAAGATAAAGGAGCAGTTATGCCATTTAACTCTGAATCAACGCAGGAAATTAGCCTTTACATTGACTTGAAGGCACAACAACACAGAGATTCATAGGGCGGGTGTGACAGAAAACAGGCGACAGCTAAATAGCAGCAGCACTTATATTACAAGCTAAATGTCAGAGGCACCATGGAGGACAACATCCACTACATTGGGAGGTGCAGGCAAGCAGCAGCTGAATCAACCATGAGAATATACTACATTAAGAATTTTGAGTGAATGAAACACCCAATGGACTGGAGCTAGCTCTAAACTGCGGCGTCTCGACATGTGCGTACTCGACATGGCATCAAGGCATGGAGATGACATCATTCACATCAAGTGTGCCAGCATCACAATACTCTCTACCAGACAGCTGTGGCTAGAAAAGTAGCTTAGTATGTTATGAATGAATAATTGTGTGTTGAAAGGCTTGTTAAGTCTGTAAATGCCATACATGTCTACGGCAAAATGATAATTAGTTAATTATTTGGCAAATTGCAATGTCTTTACACTTCGTTTCCCCCCAAAGTGCGTTTCTGCAAAGCAAAACTGAAATCCGAGTTCCACTACTTTGCTTTTATACCCCAACTGTCTTTCAACATAACCAACGTAAAAAGATCCAGTGCAATGCCTGAACTGAACAAAATGTCGTCACAAATTCTTTGGAAGGTTAAATAACACTGAACCGGACTGACTCGGCTCTACATTAAAAATGGATGTGATCCGTGCAAGTGTTGCCGGTGTGTTACCTCAGCCGGCTCCAGCCTCGGGTCACTATATTAAGGAGTCGGGCTCGGCCATTGAGTTGTTTACGACGGAGGCTAATGTCTTCCATAAGGCCCCATCCGTCTGTCACAGCCCGATCGAAGCGCAATAACTCTGTTGGCCTTCCAGGCTCCTGTAGACTCATCAGCCCACGGGTCAGGGTAGCAGTGCAGTAGTAGTAGCTGTACATTGCATACGAGTCATTGGAATGCAAAAATATGAGGGAGTCAGCGTTTTGGCTGTGATGCAAGATATTCGGTTAATGAAAATTATGCAACAGATGTTCAGCAGCAAGAGAAAAGGGAAAATATTGCATCTATTAAAGTAATGCAATAGCCATCACATTATTGCACGTTTTTCTTGTACTGTGGGGCGTCATGTATACACTACTCTGAAAGCCTGAGTCTCTGTGTGATGGTTAAAGTCCTATATTACACTAATTATGTCTCACATTAAAACATACCAATCATACCTCGGGTGGTGCTTTGTTTAATTTGTGTATATTTGAGTAATCCAGCATCTGTACACTGTCCTCTCTCCAGAATCAGACCCTCACTGTGCAATGTCATCTGATCATAGTCCAATGGTAAATAAAAGTCCCTCCCACTTTACCAGACTTATTGTGATGAATGTAATGCTAGCACTCAGCTAAAATGTTGTTTAAAGTTCAGCTTTTTCAACGCTGGCGTCACAAACATAGACTTTGCGTGTAAACCATACACCTTTGGCACCTTGGTCTGAATGCACCAGTAGATCAAGATCTTGCAAGAAAACGGCCCATTGCGATTAGGCCAACTACAAGCTACCGAAGGCTTAGATAAAAGAAAGAATGAATTGAACGCATGATTGTAGAGTGGTCAGCTGGCCTGGATTCGGGCAGCCGTGGCTCCGTCCAATAACCTGAAGATATGTTCTTTATGTTGGTGATGTCAATGGCGCAGATTGGCAGCCTCCCTTCCAACAGCCTACTCCAATCCAGAGTAGCTACAGAAACGGCTTCACCACAATGGGGAGTTAATGAAAAATGATATATATATATTTGATGGGAGTATTGACTGCTTATTGTATGCTAATACATCTTGTATTTTCCCTCAGTGTATAGCTACCATGTTTCCTTACATCTCTGAGGAATTGTTCTTTTTCCCTTTTCTTTCTTCCTTTATATTTTTTCTATTTTTATTTTTTACTTGACACCCAGCCACCTACTAACTCTATATTCTCCATCGACTTATGAAGTGTCAAGGTAAAATGCATTCTGTTTGATGTAACGTTATTCTTATGCAAAGCACAGACAATTTCCAAATGGCCTTTTCATCAAAGGCCCACGAAGTTGTGTTGTCCTTTAAAGCTTCACGCTGCCGAGTTGGGATTTTGTGTGGAGTTTGCTGCACCTTTTGAATTTAAAGTGATGAGGCGGCATAGAGGAGACAATGTTTTTTCTCCCCAGGTTGGAACACATCTAGTCTACTCTTTTGAAATGTGGAAAATATCTACAAGGCTCAATGGAGGGGAATGAAATATGTGTAGCATGAGGATTTCATCATATCTCCCAAAGCCCAATTAAGAGCCACATGTGACAGACTGCAAGTATTTCTAGTCAATGGCAGATTTTACATACGTATTAATTTAAAAGTTGGATGAACGCAATAGATAATTTAAAGATGGTTTATTAAACTTTTAAGTGGATGATCAAACTGGATCCAAAACACACTTTCCATACCAATTTAATATTAAGAAAGAGAATCTCCTAGTTTAAACACAGTTGTGAACATCTTTGATCCCATGAATACTAGTAGCTCATATGCTTACTTTGGTCTTCAATTATATTTTACAAGTGTCAAAATTTCCGGGCTATGTTACGAGGACAAGACTACAAACTGCACCACAATGTAACATTTTACCGCCAAGGCAAGTTCCTAGTTTGGGAATTTTGTTCACTGACAATGGCAATACCCATTTTCTGATTCTGATTTATCTCTTTAAGATCCACAGACAACTTGCAGTGGTGCAATTGAATAACAGAAATATGAAGTTTACTTTCAGTGAAATAAAAATAACAATATCATGCTAATATCGGTACATGACTAAAACACAACACCAGCATAACTACCAAGACTAAAGCAAGTCAAGGATTATGAGCTCTAAACCAAGACTAACCCTAAGGTCTAAATCAGGCCTTAAAACCACATCTTAAACAGGAACACACCACGTCTTTGTCCAATTGTGTTCCCCTCTGCTCTCATTTTAAGAGGGTTTCACCTATTTGCTCATTGGACAACCTTAAGAGAGATTTAAAGGACAAATATTCTGCTACAGTGACTTTTTTGAGGTTTTAACCATGTTCTAACAATGTTCCATCATCAAAAATATACTTGGAGTTGCATTCACACTGTTTTGGGGAATGATCATTAGAAAATCCTCCCCTCTCCGAGCATCAAAAACACTTCCTGCTGAACTCCTTGATCTGGGATGCATTTCAGATCATCTACGTCACTTATCAGAGAGTCTTACGCTGTTTAGTCTTTAAATCATCACCGACTTGTTCTGCACATTTCTTCTGTCTAAACACGACAACTACTGATGCTAGCTTGGTAACGGGATGTTATTACATTCAATTGTTACATTAATAACATAGCTACGCTGTGTACAGCGCTTGGCGCCATCTACGGGCTGGATGCACTAAGTAAACATAAATAAAAGAAAATTTAATTATTTCATAATGTGTTTCAAAAACATTAGATGGCAAATTAAAGGTACTCATAAGCATGTTTAAAGGCAAAACAAAAATGGATAATTTCTTTCCTTTAATTTCGGGAGGAAAGGGACATGATAAGTGCATTAGTGATAAACCTGGGAACTGGCCAAAGCCAATTGCAACAAAATGCAAGTCTGTTTCTAAGTTTTTCTTGTAAAGACCACATAGGTCCATACAGCCTAGAGTCACTTTTCAGGGGTGAAAAATATATCTGTAGCCATTTGCTTGCGTAAACATGGTCCATGTTTTGAAACTATATTGTTTATGGACTATTGTTTATTTTTGCGCCATCTCCGTTTGGCACAGTTGTAATGGTGCGTGCACACGGGCAGAGGGGTGTGACATCCACCTGATCTATGCCAGCTCTCTCGAGGAGCAAACTTCGGTAGATTATACTCACTTTGAATTATTGTATTTCCTCACATTTGATGAACATTTTACTTCTGCAGAGCTGCTGGGGCTCTGGATCTCTCCTGTGTGGACTAAGGTGGTGAATGCACAGTGCAGTGAGTAAAAGCCGGCAGGCTTCACCACACTCTCCTGACTGTTTTCATTGCTGTGTTACATTTGTAAACTTTTGGGGAAGACTGTGGGGTTTTGGGTGAACTCTTTGTTTTGTTAGCAGTAACAAGCCAGTTTGTTTGTTGGAAAGTGTGAAGGGAAATGCACTCGAGCGTGGGGTGGTGATTGTGGCCATTTCATTAACATCTGCCCAACACCGTAAAATAAAAGCCGGTATTTTGGGGCCAAAAGCATTTTTTCGTACTTTGTTTTCACCCCGCTTATGTGAATAGATCCTCCCACGACCTTAAATATACCTTGTAGCTAAACCGTTACGTTCTTTTTACCCTAGGTGCAAGCAAATGAAGGTTGAATCTTTCGCTACGGACCCTACTCAACTCAAGGATTACAGATACATCTCAGGTGATCGAACTGTTTTACTAGTATTGTCTTAATTTTCTACACCTAATTCATTGCCCTAACTTTAGCTGTGCATATTCAGAATCATATGTAAATCAAAAGCACTTTGCCTTCATTCATATGCACACGGTCTTTGATGTCACTTCAAGCTGAGGTTTCCGGCTTCCTGTTATGGCCGTGCTCATATGCTCCAGATGAGCCTCTCTGAATTTTAATTACATTTTTTCTTGAGTTTCTTTTGCTTCCAGTGAATGGCCCGGCCCATGTTTAGCTGCATATTCATCACCCCGCGCATTGTGCCTGATTGATCGTATCAAAGTCACTTCCTCCCATGCACAACTTCCTGATTGCTAATATGGTTTGGAGAGAAATGCAAATGGTGGGTTCTTTTTGCCTCGCAGCTGCTTCCCTTTTTCTTTCTTCTCAATAAAAAAGATTTCAGTTTTAGATACCGTGGCATTTCAAGTCCATTTCCATTTTGCCCTAGGAGAAATTACCAACTGTTAAAAACATCAAAATATCTGCCAATAAAAGAAAATGGTTATTTTTGTTTTTCTGTTTATCGTCAGCAAGCCCCAGGCAATCATTTGGATTACACTATAGGAGTGTTCACAGAATGGTGCAGTGATGGGAATTGGCTTCAAATGTCAAACAGATTTAAAACAGTTTTTTTGCAGAGACTGAAAGATGGACTTGGGATGACATTTTAATTCAATCAAATCAATAAATACACAATAAAAATCTATAAACAGGAAGACCTTTATGAGCATGAATCAGTCAATCTGGCACGACTTCAATTATATCGACTATCTTTGAACAAATGTTTGGCTGTTTCAAAGATTGTTTTCTGTTTTAAGCAAAGTTTTCGCCGAAGAATGAGCTGAAATTTAATAAAAACACTCCAAATCCAATCTCTCAACTCACTTGAATATGGATCTTGGTACACCTGTTCCAGAGACACACAGAGAAGCCTGTTAACATGAGCACCGACATCTCTTCTCCAACTGCTCCCGGCTACTGCTCCAAGCTTTGTTTCCACGGCAACGCTCCACTGTTAGGTCGTCCATCGCACGACTGACAGTGTGTGCACCCAGGTCCACAATCTCACACTGCCTACAATCTATAATGACTCAATGACTCGTGAGCCTAATAAACGTTAGCATCCTCATCTAGCTATTTTGCATGCTTCTACTTATTATTCCTAATTTTTCACAACATGGCCTATTGCTCAAATTGTTGAAAGTCTTTAGTCAAGGATTTGAAGTAGTTTTGGTTCAAATTTCTTGATGTCAAAAGACAGAAAGTACACTTGTCGGACCTGATCCTTGTTATACACTGTAACTGTTTACTAGTGCACTGCAGAGGGTGAGACTGACAAGTTAGCAAAAAAGTTTGTTTCTACCACGTACATTCATAGATGCAACATTTCCTATCTCTTACCGTTGCTATAACTAGATCACTTGGCCGCCCTACTTGGAGTTTCACACTATACTATTTTTGTATGTTGTATGTAAGCTTCGACTGGAGAAAAAAAAATGAATATAATATAATAATTACCGTAAAATGCGGACTAAAAGCTGCTACTTTTCTCTCATGATTTTAACCCTGCGGCTTATACAGCGATGCGGCTAATTTATGTATTTTTCCGGGAACGGCTTCTGGGGTAGAGTTTAGAACCCGACCCCGACCCGAACCCGGCCCAAGCCCGCGCACGTACTGTCCGAACCCGACCCGGGCACGATTTGACCCGAACCCGACTCGGAGTCATTTGCTGCATGATTCGACCCGACTGCGCCGCACGTATGTCCGAACCCGAACCAAGCCTGCGCACGTGTAGAACCGGAGTTACATAAACTGAGTTCCGTGCAGTGGTTTATTGGCAAAATAAGTGTGCCTGACAGGGCTTCAAGTGTTTAGTGTTTTAGCCGCTCCAACGTGACGTCTCCTGTACCAGACAGGCCTGTTCCGTCCGCTGACGTCCACATGATCTCTCTGCCTCGCTACTTTCTTCAGCTTTTTGGGAAGGCATCCATGGCTCTCTCTCCTCCTGCTCTTTTTCCTCCGTTGCGCTCCCTCTTCCTCTCTTCTCCGGTCAGTGTAGCAGCCGCGCACTTTCATTAAGGCATCTTTTCTCACGTAACTTATTTTGACCACTTTATTCGGGGATGAGGAGGAAAACAACACAGCACTGGCTGCACATCGCACTCTTTTGCCGTGGTTCGCAAGTTACAAAACATGTGCGTGTCTCTGCCCCCTGGGCCTGAACCCGGCACGGCCCGGCAATGTAAATGTCTCATGTTACAAGACGGACACCTGGGGCTTATAGTCAGGTGCAGCTTATATATGTACAAAGTTGTTTTTCTTTGTAAATATGGCTGGTGTGACTTACTACTCAGGAGCGCTCAATAGTCTGCATTTTACATCATAATGACCTGGAAGAAACAACCCCATTCATACACACAAAATTCTCTATCTCAGCCAGATGCTCACACTAGCACTTGACTCACTGATGCTACCTGGAGTTACATCAAATTTAACTTTCACATTAAAATGAATAGATAATGAAAAAAATGTAAGTAAGTACCTTTAGTGGTCAGAAGATTGTTACCAGAAGCACACAAGGATAGAAATATTAACCAAAAGGTAACAATACATTTAGATAAAAAGTTAAAGTGGTCTTATAGGTTGGTACCAGTCGAATTTGAGTCCATCGCGCTTGTTGTTGGCTTGACAATATTTTCATTATTTAAAGCCAGAAATGGTTAATAATGCAGAACACAGCATCTACTGACTATAATGTCTACAGTTTCTTCCATGTTTATTACCACCAACATTTACTGACTTTGAAATGAAGGGGGAAGCAAATCAGCATTATTCAAGCGCAGGTGTAGCACTTCTGGAATACTACGAGATGACATATACCAGTGGGGGTTCTGCTTTTTGAGAGCTGCAGGGGTAAACAAACTAAATGTGCACGATAACTCAAAAGCATGCTCTCCAAAACAAACTGGTAAAAAGTTTGATTAGCGCAATGTACGACCTCAAAATTGTACCATTGAATCCTTACTGGCATCCACTTCCACTTGAAACGTTGTAATATTATGTGCGAAAATTTCAATTGCCTTCATACATAAATTGATGCGTTGGAATATTAGTGCAAAATAGTGCAAAATAGAAAACGAAAAGGCTGGACGCAAGCCAAAGCATTGGGATTAATTTCCACGGTGCCGATGATTCAGCACCTGTCCGACGCTTTTAGTATGCACCTGCAAAAGCAAGCTCTCCGGAAAACATGCTAACCCGCTTCCATGTGTGCCATATTAATGAATCTGTAGCAAGTGGACGCTATCAGCTATTTTTTGCCCCGAAAGCTTCCAAAAACTTTGTTATCGGAAGTTTGTATATGAATATGGTAATACATTCTGCTTATCGGGCTCGTCTAGGTCATAGAAGGGTTTTTTTCTTTTCTTTTGTCGACCTCATAACATGCTGTGTACTCCTGCAATGGTCAGCAACCTCCACAGCTACAATTTGAGTCAAAATTACATGGCTGTCTGAATGTTGCCAAAGTATTTCACCCACTTCGAAGTCTGTTTGTCTCACGTAGTTCCAAAAAATCTGACAGGAGCTGGTGAGAAAACAACCCTGAGCATGCCACTTTTGAGAGCAGGCACAAACACTTCCTATGCATCTCCACAGAAATAGAAGCTCCTTGTTTCTCTATCATGAGTGCTCTTTGAGTTATAAATAATCAACACAATCAATGGTCTTACTCACAGCGCTGGTGTTTTTGGCTGGTTGTGTTGGATTGTATGTCCATGTCAGGACCAAAAAAACATTCTATTCAATTTTCAATACATTAAAAATATGTTTCACCAGCGCCTATAAGGGTCCCAATTTCAGAGCGTTGTGATGGAAATCTGCATGCTGTGGTGGTAGACAAATCAGCTAACTTAGGTAAGGTTTGTCCCCACAGGGAAACGTGTCATTTACATTCTTTCTTGTTCAAAGCTGAAGAATCTGAAATTATGCCCATATTATGTTGTTTCATAACGCTTGATTACGGCCCATTTATCTCCAAGGAGATATCTCCAGTCTAATATTATCAAGTTGGTGGGGGGCAGTACAGAGGATAAGATGTCCTAGTTTTCTTATTCATATTTATAGTTTTGTATGTTATGGTTTTACAACTTAAAAATATCTTGGTCTTTGTGGTTTATTTTAGTGTATAACTTTTTATTTTTTTTAAATTAGTAATTGGCATCCCACTAGACTTCAGAGCTATGTATCTGGGCCTCAAAACTACCTTCATGGACACAACAACAACAACAACGGATACCTGTAGAGCAAAATTTTAGGCTGCAGGGAAGAAGGCTATCACAAAAAATGATGACACAAATTCATCCAGCGACAAAAAACTGGAATAGTAATTTCATGACTTAACCGCTGGACCAAATGTGCCGTGATTTCATTGATTGTTTGGTCTGGTGTACAAACAGGCGGTTATACTGTTGTGAACCAAACTTGAACTTAAAATGAAAACAAAGAACACAAGGAACACATTTGACACTTGCTTGTCAATGCAGATGTTTGCCTGGAATGTTTCTCAGTATGGCCTTGAAATGCATGAATCTTTCTTCAATGTCAACAGTTTTTTATTTTATCCATAGAGATCCATGAGTTTAAAGGCGCTTTATCCGATTTTTACGGTTTTGAAAAGTGACAAACTAACTAGTTTGTTTTTAAGTCTTTACAAAAGTCTGCATATATTGCTCATTTACCTAATGCAGTCCCAGCATCCTAAGGTTTTCACGAGTCCCTGAGCCATATTTTCCATCCTGGGTATAGCTAACATACATTAGCATGCTCTATAAACGCTCTATGAATAGATTCAGAGAAAGCGCTTTGGTCTCATTTTCACCCGAACAGATGCTTTTACCATATAGCTGTAGTAGGTCAGATTTTACTTTATTACATACAAAAATTTCGGTACATAGACTTAAAACAACAGCATATTCTCGGATAAGTGACGTAGATGAACCGAAAATACGTTCCGGACCGAGGGAGTTCCACAGGAAGTGTGTTTGATGCTCATAGGGGGGAGGATTTTCTAATGACCATTGCTCAAAACAGCGTGAATGCAACTGAATGCTACTTCAGGTCTGTTTTCGATGACGGAACATTGTTAGAATAGGGTTAAAAGCTCAAAAAGTCAGTGTACCAGAATATGTGTCCTTTAAAAGAATAAAGCACTATCTTTAGTTTTAGATCCCACGTTTAACGGAATTTGACTAGTTCTGTGTTTAAATGACATTATGAAGAAAAATATTGTGATTTTTTTTTTTTTTGGTCAAGATTCATACATCATTCATTGACATAGCCACAAAAATCTGAAGATGAGAGGTCACCGGTATCAACATATCGGCCCACGTTTGTATTGGAAAAGCTGTTTTTGTGGTGAGTAGATGAATGGAATATTGAACATCGTCAGTTGATAAGTGACAGTTTGGATCTCCAGAGTAGATGAATGGTGCGTCGGATCAATGGGTTCAGAGGTCATGGCTCTTCATCTGACGCTGGCTTTCATACAGTGGGGTGTATTCAGTACTGTGGAGGAGTACGGAGATCGTCTTGAGCCTGCGTGCAAACACTCAAAACGGCATGCTCTCACACAGAGATTCACTTACATTTAGAGTCTGTATCTGCGATTGAACTAACAGCAATTTCTTGAGCAGAATTGCAGAAACATTTATTTTTCAAAACCTTAATAGTAGTCAAGTCTATTCTGGATAAAAACAAACAACTAAACATTTAGATTAAGATGGCATTCACCTGGAAAGAGGAAACAAAGCCAAAACATGTTGACATGCAATAATGGCCGAAATGAGGAAGATGGGATTTTAAGAAATTATACATTTTTTTTACATTTAAAGGGCACATATTATTATTATATACAAAACATACCTGGAGTTGTATTTAGCTTCATTCTCCCTTGTTTGCTAGAAATCTCGGTGTGATTTTAAAGGTTGTTTCAAGTTTGACAAACAAATAAGTCAAGTTGTTAAATCAGCTGTTTATCAATTGCGCTTCAGACCTAGAGCGCGTTATTCACGCATTTATTACCAGCCGCTTAGACTACTGCAACTCCTTGTACACCGGGTTGGACCAGGCCTCCATCCACTGCCTGCAGTTGGTCCAGAATGCTGCTGCTCGTTTGCTCACAGGCACCAGGAAATATGAGCATATTTCTCCTGTGCTGGCCTCTTTGCACTGGCTCCCTGTCGGCTACAGGATTGATTTTAAGATTTTGCTGATGGTTTTTAAATGTTTGAATGGGCTGGCTCCTCCTTATCTCTCAGAGCTTCAATCTGTCCATGCTCCATGTAAAGCATTGAGATCAGCAAACCTCATGATCTTAGACGTCCCGAGATCACGGTTAAAAACCCCAGGGGACCGGGCTTTCTCTGTGGCAGGTCCCAGACTGTGGAACCGTCTTACTTTGAGCATTAGAACAGCACAATCTTTGAATATTTTTAAGACTTTGTTGAAAACCCATTTGTTTGCACAGGCTTTTAACACAAGCTGAGCAGAACATTTGTATTGCATTATTTTATTTTAGCTTGTGTCTGCATGTCTTATTGTATTTTATATTGCATCTGTACAGCACTTTGGGCCATTGTGGTTGTTTTTAAATGTCCCTTATAAATACATTTGACTTGACTTGTTTGATTAATCTTGTTTAGTAAATCCTCTCAGTCTGAGCCTTGGTTCCAAATTTCCCAGTATTGTCCCATCAGAGGTTGAGCTCCAAGAACTTCTGCTCTGTTTTTAGGTCCATTTTGTCAGACTCGGTCTGAGCATTTCAGCCTCAAATCCCGTTTCATTCATTACATCTGGATGCCAGCATTAGCATGGGGGGCAAGCTAGCTTGTGTTAATTTCCTCATTTAATTCTATGGAAGGTGGAATTTCAAAACAAATCCTGATCTGGGAACGCCTCACATATGTAAAAGTAATGTGTGCTTTCAGTAGAGAAAGTTCAAAAACATGAAATGCAAGTAAATGCATGAAATGAAAGTAAAGATACTCAAGAGCATGTAATAATACAAATAATGCATAATATGTCTTTATAAAAATCCAAAATGTGATACATAAAGGTATCTAATTTGCATTCATTCAATTACAGATGCTTTTTGTTACTCCACAGATCTGACCTGTAATTTGGCCAGGTGAATATACAGTGCGGGGTGCACGGTGGCAGAGCGGCTAGAGCTTCTGCCTCTCAATAAGGAGATCGTGGGTTCGAATCCCGCACCACCCCAACATCGTGGTTTCGAATTCCGAACCACCCTAACATCACACGATCTCTCTGGGTGGAGTCTGCATGTCCTCCCCGTGTTACCGTGGGTTCTCTCCGGATTCTCCGGCTTCCTCCCACCGTCCAAAGACATGACTGTGTAGGTTAATTGACAACTCTAAATTGTCCCTAGTGAATGAATGTGAGAGTGAATGGTTGTCTGTCCTTGTCTGTGTCTCTGTGTTAGCCCTGCGACGAGTTGGCCACTGTCCAGGGTGTACCCCGCCTAAGGCCCAAAGTCACTGGGATAGGCTCCAGTTACCCGCGACCCCTAACGGGAATAAGCGGTAGAAAATGAATGAATGAATGAATATACAGTGCCTAAAATTAAGATCAGTCCAGGCATACCAATTACATCTCCATGGAGACAAACAAGCAGCTGACCGACTCGACACAAGAAAAGTTACATAGTGCACCTTTAATTATGTAAGACAATGATTACTTACTTGGAAATGTGTAGCATTTTGTCCTTAATTTATTCATAATAAATAGTACAAGGAAGAATACATAGGAGCACTGTGATTGTTATTTCCATTCATTCTTACTGCCATATTTGATGTTAGTTTCTTAACTTTATTTTTTATTTAATATTTCTGACTAACGCCAGTTCATCTTCTATTGAGTGCAAGAACCTGCAAGCCTATAGCTTAATCGAACCAGACGCACACATTTGCTCCATATAACCGTACATATTGTGACCACTGTACAAACCTCACACTATCGCTCTCCGTTTACTCATTTTAGACCGGAAACAAAGGTCTGACTCCCTTAGCATCCAATTGAGCTCGGTCTTTGTTGTTGCCGCTCCAATCCGCTGTAATCCGTGCACCGGGTCATACACCGCGGACCTCTCAATCTCTTCCCCCTCTCTCCGCGCCCTCTACGGCAAACAAACGTGCTCCTGTCGGCTCCTCTTAAACAAATGGCTGTGTTTTCCGGATTCTACACCAGCGTGGGGCAGGCTTTTGTGCTGAAACAGTGAAAATGGCCCGCTCGCTGTCACCGCTCAGGTCTATAGCTCATTCTGGAGCTGAGAGGGATTGCTCAGGAAGACGGATAGGTACACTGGTAGGGTCCTATTGTGTTCTTACCGCAAAGCATGCACCTATACATAGAACATGTTACTGCTGGTAAAAGATTGCACGCATAGGAAACACTTTCCTTGGCTTACATAGGCGCACGGCAATATGTTAACTAAAAAGTCAATGTATCACATGCGAGTTTTAAATCAACTAAACATATTTTCCTCATTCCTTACTTAAAATTCAGTATATTTAAGTAGCAAGATTGTTTGATAGGAAAATCAAGATGGTCGAGTGGATAGCACGCAGGCTGTAGCGCCGTGAGTTTGAATCCCTCTCCTACGAGTTGCTGTATGTCCTTCTCCAGTCTCATCCCCATTCCACACAGCTGTCCTGTCCAATATAGCCTACGAGTCAAAAAAATAATAATAATAAAATCAATCTCTGTATTTTTTATAATGAGCTATACAAATATGATCACTGGTTTCATCTCCAAGAGTTCAGGCAGGTGTGGATTAGCCAATCAGGGACACGGTTGGTCTGTCTGTATTCAAAACTCACTTACGAGAAAACAAGATAGACAAGAATCAATGAGCGAAGCACAAAACTGTTAATCTGAACTGAGAGAAGTTTGATTTTGTTCTATATGTTATGTGAACAATAAACTTGTCTGTTTCACAAGATAATCTGATTCAAAAGAGGGAGATGTGACCAGACTCACTCTTTAACAAATTGCTCTGCTGGAGCAGTGGTTCTCAACCTTTATCAATCACGAATCACATTCATGACCCCAGACACAAAATATAGGCGACAATGTCATAAAGTAGTCTTATGTCAAATGTTTGATTGTATTTTGAGAATATAGGCCTAGATACATTACTTTGCAAAAAATAGGAATCTACTTCTACCACTACGTCTGAAGGGTGCCTTTTTTAAGCCTATTGTAAACATTTCCAATTTTTCCTCATATCATCTGGGGACCCCCAGAAATCCTTTTGTGACCCCCAGGTTGAGAACCACTGTGCTTGAGGACAAGCTCTCTCAGCTCAACGTGCCTGACTCCACTGCCAGGCGGATCACTGACTTCTTGACGGACCGGAGGCAGTGCATGCGGCTGGGGAAGAATGTCTCGGACACTTTGACTATCAGTACGGGATCTTCACAAAGTTGTGTGCTTTCTCCTCTGCGCTTCTCCCTGTACAATAACTGCTGCACCTCCAGTAAAGACTGTAAAACTGATCAAGTTTGTGGATGACACCACCCTCATCGGGCACTGCAGAAGCAAACATTACACTGCAGCTGATATGTGGACCGGTGCGTCTCCAGAATGAGCCACTTTTATTGGCACCAAAGAGCAACAGTTGTTTTTGCTTTTCACATGAACTTAATCCAAGGATTCTATGTTAATTTAGCTACTCACTACCACTGTCATTAAGTTTTATATATATAGAATATATATTATCTACTATTATTTTAGATTACAATGTATTGTTTGTGTTCTTGTTTAACTGTATTAATCATATGCTTTGAGTTGCAGTAACTCTCATAATCTCTAATGATACATGCAATCAGTGGAGTGCAGAAGTGAGTGACACACTTTTGCTGCGCTGCCGCCTTAACGAATGTCAACTTCATGATAAACTGATTTATTTTCCTTATATGGATTTGTTTAGGTACATGATGTATTTTTCCACTATCCGTCATTGTGTGTTCCCCTCCCTTTAGGACAGAGAGTGACATGTAACTAGGGGTGTGAGAAATTAATAAAAGCATGGTGAAGGGGCAGAGAACTCAGAGCGCACCGAGTGAATGTACTCAGCAATGTTACTGGGTCTTTTCTCTGTCCGCTCTCCTTGCAAGCAAAACTAAATACTCTGTCTTGTCTTCCTTTCCTTGTGTGTTTACAGTAAGTTGGGTTTAACCAGCATCCAACAGTAAATCTATTCACTTTTTTGTTAGAATGTTTTCCAGGTCGGCTCACTAAGAGTATATCAGTGAATTTATTGAAGTCTTCATTCTGACTGGATATTCTTGACTGTCTGTATATCCAATTACATATTTCAAAT
The DNA here is from genome assembly GCA_019453435.1 of Rhinogobius similis. Lineage (NCBI taxonomy): Eukaryota > Metazoa > Chordata > Actinopteri > Gobiiformes > Gobiidae > Rhinogobius > Rhinogobius similis. The sequence continues at coordinate 30,504,390 of CM033639.1, read as the reverse complement.
CAAACTACAATCCTTGCGGGTTCTAACTCAACTACGAAACTTGAAGATTTTGCAACAACACAGACAACAAACCCTTCTCTCCAAAAACGTGGAATCAACATGCACCATTGGCTTTCCATGAGTCAAATGGAGCTTGAAATTGCGTTTCCACAGGGAGATGATACAGCGCCTGTGGTTGTGTTTAGGTGGTAATATAGTGGAAGCTTTGTATTCTCTCCAGCTGTTCCTCTCAGCACGGACCAACCTGCTCATTCCATTTCAAAAAAACATTGTACGCGGTGTTCTAGGTGGATACAGTTGGCATTATGTTAAATTTGAACCTGCCGTGTCTCTATGGAAATGCTTTGACTAGAATGTTTTGTATCTATCTCCATGGAGACTATAATTTAACATCAAAGGTTTTTTTTAATCAGTAAGAATACCTAAAATGGGTTGTGTTCACCCTGACTTCACAAAATCCAAGAATTCCTATATACTGAGCTGGAGCTTGGTAGGATTTGCTGTTTAGATGTCAGATTGCAGATTTGTTGACCTGGTTTATGGCTCATATCTCTGAAATTATGCAACCTATTCACATGAAAAAAACACTGGCACAAAGTTCAACGTCTACGTCATCAGCATAAATTAATAGAGAAATCTTTTTATTCACGGCAGCCTCAAAAAGTGGTGCTATTTTAAAGGTCCCATATTCTGCTATTTTCCCCTTTACACAGTCTATTCTAAGGGCTTTGTTGATAAAATTTTGCGTTTCCAAAAAACACCCATTTCTTGGACTGGCCCCCCTCCTTGTAAAAGCAAACGGCTCACTCTGCGATCTGACCCCCCCGAACAGAGAGCAGGCTGCCTCCCCCGCCCAACTCGTGCCGAAGCCTAGAGCGGAGATAGTGCGCATGCGCCGTGTGCTCCGGTAAACAGTGATACACAAACACGGGAATAAACATTTTATCCGTCCTGACGGTGCGTCGTGCTGAGTCCTACGTCCTGGATCTGACCTGGAGTTTGACGTGCTCCAGTACCTCAACGACGGACGTTGCCGTTTGGTAAATAACAAGCTAACCCTTCGATCTGTCGTATCCATCGTGTAATTACTGTGTAGCATTAGCATTAGCTGTTTTTATTCTGCGGCTGCGCGCTTCCCGGAGGCGTGGCTTAAACACCGCGTCATCCTTGTGAGGAGCCCCCGTCTGCCTGCTCAGCCGAGGGGGACGGAAAAGACAGTTCTCTAGCGAAAACATGCGGGAATCAATCAAAAAAACACTTTGGGCACACATACGAGGCCCAAATAGCACTGTAGGAAGGTTAAAACCTCTGAAAAGTCGATTTTGCATGTCATGGGACCTTTAAATTCCATTAATGATAAGGTGTGCGGTCAACGTGTGCGGATCACAAGTTTGGAAAAACAGCAAATCTCAAATACCTGTTGAATAAATGCAGGGGATAACGTGGAACCACTTTATAGTTATGCGCCCTTAATTAATCTTAGTAAAGCATGAACAAAGACTTAATTATGAACAAATTAGGAGCTTTCCGATCTAGAATCTACTAAGAGGCTGTACTGGATTTATTTCATGGAATAAAAATAAATTTGTTTTGCCACAGTAAAAAGCATTTATTCGGATGATAACAGGACCATTGTGCATTCTTTACAACCAATTACCGTTTTATATTCTGTGAAGCAGGACATGTGCTTTTCTGTGATGGCAAAACTCGGTCTGGCCTCAGGGCGTTGTTAAGCACTCAAACGTTTCACTGTGAATATTTAGGATGCTGAGAAGGCATTAGGTAAGTGAGCAATACATGGACTGCAACAGTTTAACATTAACTGTTTTTCACGTTTTTCAGACAGTAAAAATATGGTACAGCACCTTTAATTAAGGTTTTATGAGTTAGGGCTAGGGTGTCCAAACTATGTACTGTGGGCCAAATGCAGCCCTCAGGCCAATTTTTGTTGGCCGTCAGGCTTGCTGCTGAATTGGCCCATATTACTAAGTACTTTACTGGACTGCAGAACAGTATATTTCTGAAATTTGCCTACTATAACGTCAATAACATCACATTGCAGTGTGATGCAGACTTAGAATTAATGTTATTAAAGCCAATACCAAACCGTGGAACATTTCCAAATCAATTGCAAAGCCAGTAGTGGAAACCCACCAGAAAAGCTACAATGTGCATCTTTAAAGAGACTACACTATATTAATTATTGATTAGTCTTACAAGTCATTTATACAAAAAACATTACCTTTGTTTTTATACAATCTTTGAAAGCATAGCAAGATAGAAAGAAAAAAACTCACTAAAAATATGACAGGTGCATTAGAAGCTAGCAGATGATAGCACAGTGCAGCTTTACTGTGCTCAGAGATCAGCAAACTTCCTTAAACATTGATATGATGCCATTTTACCTTGAAATTGGAAAAAAATAGTAAGAATTGCTGCAAAAAAGGTGTAAAGTGACTAGATGTGGGAGCTTGTGATTGGTCAGTGCATTCTGGAAATGGCAGAAGTTCAGAAACTCAGGGACTACATCATTATCAAACAAGCAGGAACGGAACAAAACAACGTTTAAGTTTTAGTTTTTTGAGACTACAATATAATAATCGGGTTAGTTTTATGTTAGTTATGACAGTTTTACATGCATGAAATTATAAGTGCTCAATCTGTATGACATAGTCCATAATGTAAATTTGTACATTAACCAGTGAGTGAAAAGTGGCAGTCGATTAGCAGAGCGCGGGGATGGGATTAGAGGTTATTTACCCGGAGCAGCCCTCTCTGGTGGAGCCATTAAAGCAGTTCTCGGGTTTTGGCTTGTGTCTGTGTGCTGTACCTCCAGCAGTCAGGCCGTCTGCCAGAGCAGCAGGGGCAGAGCACAGTCAAGCTAAAAGTGTCACTTTCACTTTATGTTAGCAGGAGACTCAGTGCTGTGACTTGGAATCAAAGTAACTGCTCATTCTTTTATATTGTAAACAAAGAACTTGTCTTGTAAATAAAAAAATAATTTGGATGATAAGGTACCAATAAATTGAAACTGCAGGAGAGCAACAAACTTTGAATACAAAGTACAAACGCAGAAAACATGTCTATTAACAGAACTGCCAGGATTAAGGTATTCTTTAGTCCAAATTATGAAATGATTCACCTGCATTTGCAATCTGTATTTGACCCATCCATCAATGCTTCCAAAGGACCTATCTCCTGATCTTTGAGCAAGGCTGGGTCAGGATTATTTTAGCTGGAGGACATCTTGTTCATGTTTTAGGATTAAAAAAGAATTGAGAGACTAACCCTCACCCAAAACCTGTCTACAACTGAATTAAAGCATAAGTGGAACATGTTTAAAGCCAACCAAGTGTATTATAGAACAAAGCATGCCCAATAGGCACAATCCTCTTGCATGGGTAGTCCTGATGAAGGCTATTGTTCAAGATCTGGAGCTGGATCCCTGTGCGCTACACTGCAGATCCACAGGTAGCAGTACTGAATGGTGGGTCAAATCCAGAAGAACAGTTTCTCCATAAGGGGTGCTTTTGCATTTTTTTTTTTTGTTTTAGAAATTTTGAAAACTTTAAATAATCCCTATAGATAGAAAACACAACTGACAGAAGTGAACTTACACATCAACTGACAGAAGTGAACTTACCATGACAAATATATATATCCATTTAAGCAACACTAATTACAGTTGTAATTAACACAATTTGATGTCAGACATAACTAATCTGTTGACACCCTCAAAATTGGTAATAATGAAACAAGTGTGAATGAAGTAAAACACAATTCCAGGTATGTTTTTGATGAGGGAACAATGTTTTAAAATGGTTAAAAGCTCAAAAGAGTACATTTTGTATAATGTGTCCTTTAAAGCAATTCAAGGTACTAATCAAACTAAAAATAAACCAGGATTAAACTCAATCTAACTGTAAACTGGAAATCAACAAAACTAGAACTATGAAGTACTTTAGTATTTATCACAAACTGAGAACCAATGAAATAAGGCATACTGCATAACAATATGGCAGGTTGTACTATCATCAAATTCTACTCCTGGCAGATGTCGCAAAGTCGTGCATTTCCAACATAAAAGTGCTTGCAAGCTTTATGTACTCATCTGACTCTTCTATAGACAGTCTTATCTGTCTGGATCTAACCATTTCCATAAACAATTCAAATTCAGACACATAATAATCCTCCTCACTAATAAAAGACACGCCGTTACCTGCTTTCACTTTGTCGTCTTTTGTTTGACTCTACAAAAGGCATTTCCATATGTTGTCCACTGTCTGACAACAAACCAACGGCATCAAAGGCATAGTTGTCAAAACGCTGTTATGCATCACTCATTACCGCCCTCTTTGGTTCTGCTTCCTCTGAAATGAAAAGTATGCAGATGAGCGAGATGTATTCTTGAAGAAAGCCCAGACGAAACAAGGGCCAGTCGGGAGAGGAGACCCGAAATAACTTCACACAATGAGCTTTATTGTCTCATATATGTTTGCATTACTTACAATATGTATCAAGGCTGAAGTTGAGACATATGCACTTAGTCATGCTGCATTCAAAAACCTTCAAATATTACTTAAAATATTCATTTTTCATTCATATTCACTCCATCCATCCATGTGTTTTATAATTGACTTGTACTCTTGATTAGTAAAGCATAAAATTGTTGTTGTTTTGAGTTGATTGATTAGTTTAGTCAGAGTACATCATAGGCTGCTTTCACACTTGAACAAACACTGCATACAATTGGGATTAAACTGGTATTAAACTTGAAACATCAACAAGGCTAGGGCTAAACCAAGACTAGAGCAGGACCAAGTCTACATCAGGACCAAGGACTATAGAATAAAAACACAGACAAACAAAGACACAGAGGGCATGCAAACATTTTAAACTGTCTTAAACAAGTAGTCTGGCATATTCAGTCTATTAGGTTCAAATTCTGTTAAATTATATCACATTATAATTACATTATAATGTCGGTCCAGTCCAGCAAGGAAAAATGCCACTCTAAACACATGGATGTGTTTAGAGTGGCATTTTTCCTTGCTGCCAAAAGTATGTTCAAAGGTATCCATTTATTAGAGTTTTGAGGCTTCTGAAATGAAGTGGGATGCTAATGTTGAAAACAATCTGCAGTGCTCTATCGATCTCAGACTCTTTGAACAGTCCCAAAACACATTTAAATGTTCAATACTTTTCCTCATACTGGGAGCTGACCAATCTGCCAATTCAAGAAGAGAACTGTTTCCCTCATGTTTCTTTTCTTCTTTTAAGATTTTCTGGCTGACAGCTACAGTGTGAGCTGGGGAGAGAGAGGGTAGAAACAATCGGACAACGGTAAAGGCCGGAACGTGAACCTGTGGTGCCAAGGTGGTAACAATCACATATGTGCAGAGCCTTAAACCACTTTACCACTGGTAAACTTGCTAATACTTTGGACATAGCCTTCAACTCCTTGTTCGCTAGGTCTATTTGTTTGAATTACTACTCTTACATGAAGATAAAGGGATACAATTCTATAACAGCTGCATGTTACACATTGCAGTGGGCAGTGGCTCCTGAAAAATGCACAGGATTTGAGATATGGAAGGCTGAACTCATGTTTTTGTTACTTTTGTAAGAGCTACGCTATATTATGAAGCCGCGTAGCTGCCTCATTGTACCTCACACTGTATGCCATGTAAAATTTCACTTCTTTTGTCACGTTGCTATTAATTATAATTTCTTGGAGAGCATGAAGGTGAACATCGCGCACTATCTTGGCCTCCTCTCGAGGGGTCAACGCTGGTTGGGGTGAGCAGCCCCGTGCAGCACCACCACCATGACACGCACACCGGCCCGGAACACACTGCTCACGTAAAACACCCAACGCACGGGTAACATCAGCACATTTTGGATGAGTTATTTTTTTTTTTTTTTTTTACCAGCATTAAAAATAAATGACAACGGCCACACTGGCCCTGCATGATGCAGCACATCCTGAGCGCGTGGGTTTCAAACGGGGCTCTCGCCGTGTGGCGTTAATGCAGATCTACACGTTGAATGACCTATTTCGAGAGCAAAACAGTGATTTTCTCCAAAAGGCGACTAGTTTGCAGGCATGGTAAAAACAAGAAAATCACACACACAAAGTACACAAAAACACTTGGACGGACGTTGTGAGATAATTACAATTTTTCAGACATTCAAACAGGGCTTATGACTCATGTCTAGACAACTACACTGACTCAGCATGACTTAAAAGACATACTACATACAACATATCATTTCATCACTCTGCAAAACAAAGCAATATTCTCAAAAACTTACCATTACTTCCTTTACCTTGACTTTGGTGATGTCTGCAGTTGCCATCTTCTGATAAATGATGGACTCGTTGGTATTTTGTCACTTGCTCCATTTGTTTTGGTGCCCGTGGTGATCCGTCTAGCCGTTAGCAGCTTCCCTTCCAACAGATAATGAGGTGCCTCCAAACTTTGCCTTAGGACTGTCGTGTAATAGGATCCTGGCCAAATTTGCACTTCTGAACAACTTTTAATTATACTCTGTGGTATGAGAGGAGCGGAGTGAGGTCTGGAGCTGTGTGAGATGAGGTGTCATTATGTTGGAGAGGGCGCCTTTCATTAAGGACAAAGGTTTGTGAGATTTTATACTGAAATTAATCCATAATTAATCATGTAATAACACTGGTCCATAAACAAAATTATTATTATTTTTGGAAATGTAAAAAAGTTAATTTAGAACATTTTTTACAAGCATGGGAGCATACTGGTTAGCTAAGGTTCTGAGGCCAATGGGCTCTGCGCACAGCAGCAGTTGGCAGAGCTAACCGTTTCTCACAGATAATGCTAACTATTATAAGAATGTAAGACATAATATAAAAAAAACAAGTACAAAGACTACCTGATTCATTTCAGGCGAAGATTATTTCAGTTTGTTATTTTGATTTGCTTTATTTTGAATTCTGTTTATGCCTAAACAGTAGAATTATCATTAAACACATACATTTGGTGAAGTATTCATCTGATTTGTAAAGTCTTTAAAGTGTGCCTGATCTTATATTATGTATTGATTTAAGGCTGTTTTAGTCAAAACCCCATAGAGATAGAATTAAACAGGAAGTACTTACGCTAACACTGAGGTAGCCAGGTGCTGTTGTGCACATGGTCCATTAGACAGGATGATTTATTACAACCAGGAGATTAGACAAAATAACATTTACTACTATAACCATTTCAAAAATGTTAGATTTTGTTAGGACAGATGAAGAGTGGGAACATGTGTATGCATCTCAGTGGAGGAGCACAGAATATCACGGTTGGACAGAATGAACCATTTATCAAGAACTGGGCTCAAACAACATATGCCAGACTATGTCTAGCAAGCTACACTAGTTTTATTTTATTGTTTGCCTCTCTGTCTTGTGTGTGTGTGTGTGTGTGTGTGTGTGTGTGTGTGTGTGTTCTACTTTAAGTACTAATTTAAGTGTTCTACTTTAAGTAAATACATTTGCAAACATAAGGTAGGCAGATGCAAATATGGACATAATGATTTTGTTTTGTCTTTGTTATTGTCAAAGTTATTTATGGGTATTAGACAAATGATTCCTTCTTGATTTGAAGAAGTGTGCTTGTGCTATTGCTATAACAACATAGGACCATTGCCATGCCAAATCCTTTATATCAGGAAAGAATCCTCATATTATATATATACTATACTGGAACATATACTGTTTGTAGGCTATACATGTCACTGATCCAAAATTTCTTAACTGGGAAAAAAGAGACAAAAGGAAAGAAATTAAAAACAGTAAATTTGCAGAATTCTATATTTAAAGTACACAAAGTTCATATCATTTCACATACAGTACACACACATCGTCTATATTTCCATGTGTGTCTTTGTGTTCAAACAGACTTGTTGTTATGGAATCATTATTGAGTCTTATGATGAATAGCACATCGATGGATAAAAACATGAGTGATGGTGGTCATTAGCAGTGAGACGAGCCTTTGTCGTTATGAGATTTATCCCATTGATTTTAACGGGGTCACCGACATTAATTATGAAGCTGCGAATGGGAAGATTAAATCAGAGAGCCGTGCTTGATGAAATTTGAATTATTACTACGCACCACTGCGGCAGAGTACATCCAAATGAATGATATAGATAACCTTTCCTGTTGATGAAGAAATGCATGGTGGAATAAGTTTTGAATATGTTGTTTAATTAGATCGTCTCATTTCTTTGCATTCAACTTCACATGTTTTTTCACCACTCATATGAAAAAGTTTGTAGAGTAGCCAACTACTAATACTTCAAAATAATATTTCACAAGAAGAAGTACCGTTATGGTCTACGAAATTAATAAAGTAAGAGTAGAAAAAGAGAACACAAGTGAGAGTAACTAAGAGTAACTGACTGGGTGCTACATTTGATTAGTAAGTTTAAGTTAAATTTATAGAAGGATAAAATATTAAATTAATGCACAAAATATTGTATTTACAAAGTGTAGACATAAAAAATGTAAAACATATTTGAGTGCAGCTGCACTCTGAAGCGTAGAAAACAGCCGCTCTCGGAGCGCTTTAAACAGGTAGTCTCTGAGTGGTTCCTGCCGTGCTCTGAAGCGGGTCAAGTAAAGAATAAAAGCGGTCGTCCTTGGGCCAACCAACTCTCAGTCTGTGGTGAAGGTAAAATCGTTTGTAATTTTATCAAAAAGAGCACTCGGATCATTAGCCATTTGATAAAATAGGCGCTGAAGACCTGTCCGTTTCCAATCTGTATATGACGAGGCCAATTGGATCAACTCAACCAAGGAGACACTTCTCCACTCAAGTGAACCTGGTCAAATACGCACTACAGTACACCTGAGATGATGTAACAGGCAGTCTACAAATAACACGCTCAAAATGCATGCCAAACCCACCCAGTATTGAGTATAAATCCTATGCAAATATTTAGTCACAGGTGAAAGAAAAGACCACCATGAATAGGACCCACGCTGCACTGTTGCTTAAAGCTCATTGTTATGGAAATAAGTTTCAAGTGGCTCATGGTGCAGCATTTTCGGTGAATGGTGTATGTGAACAAGGACCCAAAAGTGATGTAAAAAGAACAAAATCTAAAGCGCAGTGGGGTCGCACCCTTACTCACAGTGGGACGAGTAACCAAAACATTTATTCAGGCTGAGTGTTCCACTGTTAAATCTGTTCAAGTCTGAGTAAAAGTAAGTTGCTCAAGTAAACGTACCTCTCTGCCCATATAGTGCGTCCTTAGATATCCGAGTAATGCCTTCAGAAGACTATGGATCGTAAAACATTAAGATTCCACAAAAAACGCTGCTTGTAATTTTAATTAAGACCAAGGAACGTGTGGTCCGTTTGAGGAGAACTGCTGACTCTGGGGAATTCAGACATGGTGACCACAGTTGCGCGACGCTGGCATTTGTTGTTTAAGGTCTGTAATTGTTTGGAACGCCAAGGGAATGTGAGGATGAGTGGGTGTAAGGCAGGGAAAGGTTACATAAAACACTGGGAATTACATGGGATACAGCTGTAGCAAAGGCCGGCGTCATAGAGCCATGGAGCAGGCAGAATTCATTAACTTTTCATCTGACAACAACTAAATAGTTTGGCATTCATGGGATAATTAGCTTTAGAGTAATAACTAAGAATTGGAAATGGCAACTGAAGTCATGCAGACCGCTATTGGTTTTTAAAGGGCATTGCAGACTAAAAAAAGCACCTTCTTAAAGGCACTGCACCTGTTCTGAAAACATGAAAAACAGAACTAGTTCATTCTAAACTGTTTGCATCTGTGTTATTCCTCACTTTAACACATTCCTAGTGTCCCAATTAATAATTTCAATTTAGTTGATAAGTGCATTTACAATATACCCCATTAGGTAAAAGCTACAAATGTACTAATTTACAAAATGAGTTTTATCCAACTAAAGAAACAGATGTTGTACGTGCTGTTTCTTATGAGTGAAAAATGAGAATGTGGCCTTAATTGTTTTGTGCTTTACAGGATTGATCAAGGTTCTCAAAGCACTACACTGTAGTCATTAAGCATTTACTCCATACTCTGTGATTGTAAGCTGCTTCTGTAGCCACAACTGCCCTGGGATAGACTCACAGATGGGAAGCTGCCAATCTGCGCCATCAGCTCCTCCGGCCAGCACCAATCACTCACACACCACATTCTTGTAACTCTGTAAGGTGGGTGGAGTGGCATGCCTATGGACATAACAGTAGTGCTCCAACAAGTGAGCCACAGTCGACTAGCAAACAAAGAAACTGGCCTGGGAAACTTCCAGATGTACTGAACTTAAAATCTCTAATTTGGAATAATTGTTTTGCAGAATTTAAAGATCTACCTTGTAACTTTTCTGTTGGAGCCTTTGCCACCTGCTTGTCAACATTGAGATGTCATTGCTTTACCTGAAATGTAATACATTTAACAACAAAACAACTGTGCAGTCTGTGCCGCTTGGTGACTGAGTGGTTAGCACACATGCCAGACTCCATGGGCAGCAGGATTGATTCAGGCTGTGACAATTTGCTGAATGTCCTTCTCTCTCCCATCCTACCAAAAACTAAATATTAATAAATGCGTGTCTCCTTAGAGATAGATACCTTTCAATATAGATATAGATACCGTTTAATGCCATACTGTGGAATATTTCAGGAAAAGGAATAGCAGAGGCTCTCTACTAGAGAAGTTACACAATGCAACCTTTCAATTCATATTCCACCGTGTCATTAAATTCCATCTGTATTTCTGTAATAAAACAAACAATATTGGTCTTCAACTCAATCATTAATCAAGGAAAGGCAGGGGAGCAGCTTTGAGGGCCATTGAAAAAATACATTTAAAAAACAACAGCAATTTACAGTGGTTTTATGTTTGAGATATTATTTGCGGTGGGAGTCTATTACGGTGTCACTTTAAAATACCATCGTTCCACGCGGCTAAATGTCTGGGAGAGCTCAAAATGCCATCCACCCATCCTGCACACAAGAATTAATGGAGAATTCAGACCATAAAGTGCATCCTCCCGAGAACGAACGCAGGATGGAGGCTTAGGATAATCTTGGCTCAATATGGTAGATGTTTTGAAGCAACTGTATATGGCTAAATATTCCCAAATAAAATACAATCTTTCCTCGTACCATGGAGGTCACAGTAGGGTCACTTCAGGCATGCTCACTGGTTGGTGAAGAGGAGGTTGAATTTCACATAATGAGCTTGGTATGGTGGTATATATCCGTGTATTTCTGAAAGTAGCACCAGTAATAGGTCAAGAAAAGGTTAGCCAAGAGCAATGGAGAAATGGAGAAAGCTAGCTCCAATCAAAAATAAAATAACTACCATGTTAAGAGACGGGTATTCATGACTTTTTTACCTTAAATACTTGTATCTGATAATGAATTTATGGCAAACAAATGATGTATCAGTTGTACCTGTATGGATGTCATGGATAAGACACTTCACCCACCTTGCAAACATGGATGTGTAAGCTATGATTGTAATGTATTTTAGTTGTATTTGTACAGTGCAGTAGCCATCATTTTCATCACTACGAGCTGAGGTGGGTAGAGTAGTCAGATATTGAACACAGCGTCCGTCACTTGAAAACAATATGCAAGTAGAAAGTAGCTATACAAGTGATTTCAAGCAGTGTTCAAAAGTGTAAACCAAATAGAGCTCCAGCCCACCATAAGGTAAAATTTCCATTGATTTTTCCCTTAGACTTTCCTTTAAAAAATTAAGAAGCTGTGTGGTAACCATAGACTGTAAACACTAGATATCCGGAGGCTGCTGCTGTGCGTTCCAGATAGGAAGTGACCATGGAGGCTGTTCCGGCTCCATAAAGCTCAGCTTCCATTCACTTTCTATTGGGACATTGGTGGCCTTTAATCTGCAAATGCTTCTGTCAAGCTCATAGACATAAAAATAGTGGACAGACGGTTGTCGCTCCGCCCCATTCATGATAATGCGGCTCAGTCATGGAGAATTCAAAATGGCCGCGGGTTAGCCCCCACCACTCCCCCCTCGGTGGGGAGGCGGGGAGAGGGCAACTTTGAGGCGGCCTTTTGCTGACGTACTGCCGTCGTTGCCTCTATGGTTACCGCCCACTCGTAGGTGTATGGCTGCGCCCTGACATTTCCGGCGCGTAAAGCGCCATTCATTAGATATGCATGAACTTTAAAAAATCACAGCGGCTAAACCAGCCTGGTTCAAAAAAATTCACCCCCCTCAGAGGGGGGGAGCCGTAAGCTAACGTTTGAGACCAAAGCCGTATTTTGAGCCAGGCTCTAAAGTAGGTTTTAAAACGTCTAACTCCCCATTGACTTGCATTGAATAATTCTACTTCCGCAGCCAGCCCCTAGCGGTCAGCAGCAGATTGCAAACATGGCAGCAGTCGGCGGCTCAATTTGAGCGCGGTAGCCTCGCCCACTGGTCAAGCTCAACATCTGGAAGTAAAATGTCTGCTTTTACACACTCTACATGATCCTGGTGTTTTTTGTTTTTTTTTGCCCGTTATGTTCTTCATAAATCAAGTTATCAGCAATAATAACTGATCGATCAGGTGTTTCCTTTTCCAGAGGTCGGTTTTCGCTCACGTTAGCAACAGATTTGCTGTCAGCTAGCGTTGCTCGTTGCTATGTGTGTCCCCTCCCACCGAAGGAGGGAAACCACCAACAGCTTCGCTCCTGATTGGTCCGTGTGGTTGTCACGAAACGTGCACTCTGATTTACAAATATGGAGTCTGGCTCCACTTTAGCTGCTATAACTGCTAGCTGCGATTGGCTTCATTTGGCCGGTGATTGTTTTAGTCTATGGTGGTAACGCACATTGTCCTCATCCCCTCCCTTATCCAGGACTGCAGATGGAAATTAGCTTACATAGCTACAATCTGGTGCAATCATTTTAGCCCCCGAGCATAATGTCATTGTACGTGGTCCTGTTCAAATAACTAAATAAATAAATAAAATAATGACCACAAATACTATACATTTCCTTAAAAGTGCCATATTTTGCTACTTTTCATTAATCATATTATAGTTATAATAATAAAACAGTAATAAAAATCACTCATCTCTTGAGTCGGTGCACTTATGTGGAAGTAGAAGACGACTTGCTTAGGTTTGTTGTCCTGCCTTCTTTCCCGTGTTCCTCCACCGTTTCATGTTCTTAGACTCAAAACAACAGTGTTATGACAAACACCTTTAAATTCTTAATATAAGAAATATATGAAGGGGAAAAAAATGTATTTTATTATTTAGGCTGGTAAAAAAATAGACCATAAAAATCTGAAGTCAAGTTGGAGAAAAGACACTTTCTTTTTTATCAATTTATAAATATAAAAAATACATTTTCAAATCATTGTTTATTGTCAAACTTTTGTCACGCATAAGGTTTACTCAAGTCAAAGTATTGTTACTTCAACTAAATTATTCTTTAAGTAGACGCAAACTACTGCTACAACTTCTTTAAAAGAATACTCAAGTAAATGTACCTACCCCAGTCTGCAAGGAAGGGAATGAATAATCTCAACAGTCTTTATTTATGGCTCTCCATCAAATCTACGCAGAAGTGTTGCACAGCTTTCCAACACACCTGAGAGCCATTCAGAAAGCTTACGGTGCTGGCAGTACTGTGTACGTGCTTCTCCACCCAAAAAGTCACTTTGCATCAAAGTAATTCAAAGGCTGTGATTGGTTGACCCACAAAAACTGTATGGAAAACAAATTAAAATGGCTAGCAACTGCTTAAATTTGGCATAGAAAGGTCTTTACATGAGCCTCATGTGATAGTTTAGAAAAACAAAAGCTTGCTACTGAAAGTGGAATCTTTTTGGTGTTCAAATATTATGTCCATTTCATTTGTTTCATTTGGAGGATATTAGGAAGCACATCCCTAGTTTCTTTCTACCACTCCAACGACACACAGCTTAAAGGTCGGAGCTTAACTTCTAAATTCCGTGCGCGTTAGATTCGTCTCTCTTGTACAACACAACCATGCGGCGCTCCCTTATCAGAGTCAGTATGCAGAACTGCAGGCGGCACTGGGGGCATCCTCCCATCCACTGCATCCAACCAAGCCTGCTCCATCTCTCCGCAGCCCTGCTTTTGTGGGAGGCCAGCCCTATCGTGACGCCTTCTTATCGGCTCCTCAGGACACGGACCAGACTGCGGGCTGTGTCGGCCAACTAACGCTCCACTTGTTCAGATAAAACAGGCATGTAAACAGACAGCAGACACTCGGTTGATACAAAGGGAGGCACAGACATGAAAGAGTACTTAGTAGAACTTTTATATAAAAAAATATTAACGTGATTGAAAAATGTTTCACGGAATGTTAAAAAAAAACATCAGATTACTTGATTAATTGACATAGATAATCGGCAGATTACTCGATTAGTAAAATAACCGATAGCTGCAGCCTTACTTATATCAGTCTACACCAAGGCAGCTGTGGCTACAGTAGTAGCTTATCACCAAGTGTGGAGTCAATGATTAGTGCAATGTAAAGCACAATGTAAAACTAAAATTAATTAACGTCACTGTGGTAAAATACAGTAGCTCTATATGTACTTTTACACACTTCACACATCCACATTTAACCATCTTTTCATCCCATTGTTATTATTAAGTCCCCATGCTTTCCATTGTGAGCTTCTGAACACGTGGGTATCCAAAGCAACACGGTTCAAGGCTTTCAGTTATTCTACACGGACCACGTATATAATGCATACCTAATGGAATCGTGGTTATTTCTTGGTTTGATACGTATTATATTGCAGTTGTATGATGGTATTCCCAGGCCCATGATGTATTTGATTGAGTTCACTGTCATAGAGTGGACACAAGATGGATTACCTCAGAGCATTGTAAGCTTCATTAGTGGGTAGACTCCAGGTGATTGGTTTTAATGGCATAATTACAGGTGGCATGATGCATTGAACCATATGGTGGTAATAAGTGTGTGGCATCTGGCCCAGACTAATATTGGTTCTTTATTAAGATAGAATATCAAATCAGATTAGAAATGGTAATAGAAAGATGTATGTATTAGCAATTAAGGTTTTGGTTGCATTTTAATTTTAAGTGAAATGTGTTCGTTTTGTGGATTTTATATCAAGGAATAAAGTTTTACCCTTGAACTATTCTATCCAATATTTGGACATCGATACTTTGTGGAGGTTGGCAACACAGAATTTTCAACTGTCCGTCTCTAATTCTGTTAAACTGGCCAAAAGTCATAGGCAGCAATGGGTCATTTCAGTTAAATTTCCAAAAAAGTAAAACTACATGTAGAGCACTTTTTCATCTGGCTGTTTAAGTGACAGTATCATACACTTTTAATTCAGAAAGTTTGATTTCAGAAAGCTAGCTAATTAAAGGGTTTACTGTTGTTTGGTCATAAAGCGAAGAATTGTGAATTATCATAAAATGGTGATGATCATAATATTCATTGCGACATCGTTAGTCCTGATACTAAAAACAAATACACATGTCTAAAAATGTATTGCACATTAAAATCATTCAAAAAGAATCTGTCGCAAAATTTACCTTAGTACTCCTTTGTACTGGATTGGGACAAAAATCACTGGAATCGGCCATCACTAGTAATGGGGATCAAACCCTAGCGCAGAGGTCTCCAACCTATAGCTATATATACCATTTTGAGTACCTCGCAAAGATATTTCCAAAGTATACTAAAACATCATTTGTCAATTAGCCGTTGATCAAATGGTAACGCTGTTATTTCATCTAAGCTTGGTTTTAGAGACGCCAAAACATACCTTGCAAAAGACAAAAGCTTTGAACTGACTTATAAGTTTAGCAGTCCAGAGAAAAGCGTCAGCAGCCTGAGTGTTAGCTGGAGCCCCTTAGTCTACAGGGAAGGAGGATAGGATAGAGGTGAAGATGTGAAGAGTGCAGGGCGGTGCAGAGAAACTCAGGCCGCCACTGAAAAGAAAAGAAAACCACATCGTGCAACCAAGTAAATGGGGAATGACTTAAATAGTGCATCTGAAATTCACCAGAAGACAAGAAATCACAAAGACCCCATAAACTGTTTTGTGCCTCTACCAGTACAGGGAAATAACTTTAATGTTGAAGCATGTCCTGTAGAATAGTTTATGTTTAAATGTTCAGACAATAGAAAATACATTTCGTTCAGGCCAAAATAAGCTGTTAAAATAAATGTTTCTGAAGTAGCTCACTGTTGTTTTGTTGTAGTGAAAGTATCTGACAGACCCCTGCCCTAGAGTGTGCGTGGTCAGCAATGGTTGGAACGTTGGCCTTTGAACCAAAAACTTGTCAACTTCATTTCGCATCCAAAGCCTTCATTCCTGCTGTGTCCATGTTATGCTCAAAAAGTGTATTTATTAATTATATTATAAATTAATAGGACCAGGTTTCTAACTTCTTACACACGTCTTTACCACTCTCTTTCCCCATTCTTCTATCACAAAACGACGCATATTTATAACAGTTGTCAATGGACTTTGCACTCTCACACCATCCAAACTTCACCTACCACACATTGCCACTCAATTCTTTTGCAATTATGCTGTAGGGGCAATTTTCAACGCCTGGAACTGAGTTAGCATTTGCCCTTTCTACTCTCTCAACTCACTGCCACTTCATATCCCCCCACACGCAAGACCAACGCGGTGAACGTATTCCGCCGTGATGCAATAGCCGTGACACATTGCTAACCGGCGCCTCCGTGGGTGGCTGACAGTTATGTCCGTGTTGACGTATGGCACCATTAAGAACAAAAGCTGCAGCCTGCCAGCGGAGACGAGACAAGAACATCTCCCCACCACTGACAACTCCGAGCCGTCATCTCTGACCTCTATATCTCTTAGCTCAAGATAAATGTGTGTTTTCGCGCCTGCCGTGAAGCTCTAATAGTCCATTGATTCATTCGCAATATGGCCGAGTCAGCTAGGTCCCTGATTATTTATTTTCCTCTTCGAAAAAGACTGCCCCCCTCACGTCCCGTTCGCCTTATTAAAAGGTAATGGCAAACGAAAGCCCAGACACTGCTGGGCTTTCTGATGGCGCAGAGAAAAACAATTTTGAAGGGATTGGCGATGGTGTAACGAGCCACGGTTCCAAAAAGGAGAGAAAACACTCAAAAGTCTTAGATGAGATAGAGGGACAAATCAATGTCTACCTCTCAACGCATTGACTGACAGGGCTTGAATTTTCTCTGTGATACAAAACAACATTTGGGGAAAGATACAGATTTTTTGAGACAGTTCATTCAAATCAATTTAGCTGTTGCAGTTAGTATGCAAAATCCACTTTTCGGAACTTTCTACCAGGTTTTAAAGATGTTATGTATTGTGCAGTGAAGACTTTTTGAGCTTTGAGATAGAGACATAAAAGCCCTACTTTCAGAAAAATATCTCAATGGAATAAATGATAAATGGTAAAGTAGGGGTGGATATGCCAAAAAATTGATCAGGATTTTCTTGGAGCCTGGGGTCGCCTTAATAAAAGCGTGTGTACATACAAAAATGTTACGTGTGTGACTTTCCACGTAAGTTTGACAATTATAAAAAGACAACTTCACGTAAAAATTAGCTATCCGGTTCAAAAACAGGGCTTTCAGAGATGAGGAAAAAGGAGATCTGTGCTCAGAGAAAAGAAAAGTAAGCAAGTTTGAGGAGCTTTATGAAAGTTTGTGCTTTGTCCATTCCACAGTATGGCATTAAATGTATCTCCATGGAAGATTTGGTGTTAGCACGCCATCTACTTGCAGCAGAGAGAATTATCGACTTGACATGCTAATACAAGCATGCAATTGTAATTAATGTGACTTAAGAACTTTAAAACAACACAGGAGACTGTATTTTTGACATCACAAATCTTGAAATAATGAAACAAGCGTGAATAAAGCTAAATACAACTCTAGGTATTTCTTTGATGAGGGAACAATTGATTAAAACTGATTAAAAGCTGAAGAAGGTAAATTTTGCATAATTTCTTTAAGGCGAGACACTACAGGAGAAGTTTCAAATTCATAACTATAAATTTAACATTTTTTCCTATTCACCTGCAGTGACCTTAATAAATAAATGTGAGCTAGATACGTTTATTGCTACACAGTTTAACTTTCAAGTCAAAGCAGTCAAAACATTCCCACGGCAGCTCATTCCCCAGAAAAGTTACATTCAAGTTTAAATCTATACAGACCTGTAAAACCTCTCTGAACTCAAAAGTCAAGTTTGATTCTCTCCTCGCATAAAAGCATATATTCCTTGTACGAGAATACCTGCGAAAAGTTCAGTACTAAAGATCATATAGCTGTACATTCACAGGTGAAGAAATATTGCAGCTCTCATTTCATCAAACACCTGTCTGGAAGGATTTGAATCAACCGACATCACAGCCAAAACAGACTTGGATAAGAGTTACAGTGTTAGCAAAGAGCGTCAAATGAAAATTAAATATTTTGGCAACACGGCGGCCACCTCACGCAGCGCCGAATGCTCAGTGAGGCCCGTGCCAGGAGAAGCCACCCGTCGTCAGAGGCACTCACTGCTGCACGTTTGAATATGCAACGCGCGTCTTGGAATAATTAGCACGAGGTCTTAAATAACGCTTGAACTAAAAGAGAAGGAAAGAGTCAGATTTTTCCACATGCAGGAAGTTGAAGATGGAGAATGTAGGACAAGACTGACAACATTTCACTAATACATAGTTTTTACATTTTGTTAAAGGAATAGGGAGCATTTTTGATGATGTAGGGTTTTTCCGCAATTTGTATATCCCTCAAGCTAAATAATAGGTGCATTCAAGATTTTATTTGTTTATATGCGTCTGTTTTGACAGGGTTAGATAATTGGTCTTTAAAATAGCCATATTTTCAGCTATTCTACTAAATATATTTAAATTAAGTGGGAAAGAGAAAGCAGTTTTGTTTTGACAGATGAAGAATGGGAGCATATGTATATTTCTCAATGGAGGACACATCTGGAAAGAATGCATCACGATTTTATTACAACATGTCAAGTGCCCATTATTCACAGGGAGGTACAGGCTGCTGGAGGAACTGTGCTTGCCACGTGGCCCACCTTTACCATGTGTTTTGGGACTGTCCAACACCTTAGAAATATTAGACTGAAATCAACAAAACACTCCATCCCACTTGATTTCAGAACTATGTATTTGCTGTAATCACAAGACCGAAGCCCGACAGAATCAGAACCGAACCCGACGAGTGTGTTCTACAAGCACAAACCCGTTTACTGCCCGACATTATTCAAATGCACTGCGAACGCGGGCAGTTAACGGCACACAGGCGAGCAGCCAATGGTACGGCACGCCAGATTTATTTTGTTTTTTAGATGCTTTTTATTGCCCTTTTTACAGGTCTCTCTCTGGTCATGATCTGTTTGTGATTTTCTGTTCTGTTTTATACGTTTTAAAACTGAAAAAAAGACTTGCCATATTTTGAAAGTGAATGGAATCTCTTTTGGTCAAAATGGAAATCTACAAACAAGAATTTCCAACCGCATCCTACTCAGTGCATGGACTTTGCTTACATTTTACATTTTTTTTTACCTACATTTACAATATTTCAATCTGTAAAACGTAAAATACCGTCCCAAGGTGTCAAAAAAAGTATTTCAAGCAAGTCTGAATAATACATTATATGGGCCCTTTAACCAAGCGTATCGTTCCTTTTGCCTGTCTAGACTCCATACATTACATTCCAACTTGTCTGACAGCGCACTGAGACACATATAGTTCCCTATCCCTTACTTGTGGTATGTTTTTACTTCTGTATAATGGTTTTGGTCTTTGAGGCATAAATCTCCAGCCTCATGCACTTTCTACATCTGTCATATGGAATCGTTTTTAGCCCAGGGTCATTTTGGCTTTGCTTGCGGAGTGTAACAGCTTGGATATGTCTGGCATGTCATCAGAGGCTGCCGGCGGTAAGAGCATGTTACTTTGAGATGTTGGAGGAGATATGTAGCTACCGTCGCTGACCGCACTGTCCCGGGCACACCCTGGCACGACTGAAGAGGGAAGGGCTTGTGTCTAATCAGAGCCGTGGACAATGTACGGGTAGGGATTTTATCATATTGAAATAGATACTGAAACACGGCATTCCCAGTTTGTTCTTATTGAATTAAGGAATGTCGTTTTTAACAGACTTCTGCATCCCAGATACGTTTTGTCAATTTAAAATAGACGTAATATGCCTTATTGTAGGTTTAATTGACTTTTAAATATGCTTGTGGATACCTTGGGATAACCATTTCACATCGTCTAAGTTAAAATACTATTTACATCTGGAAAACACACTTTACAAACTACATCTCTGTTTCCAATGAGGTATTTTGCACTGGAGCGTCCCCTTCTGTCAGCAGTGGGAATGAACAATGTGGGGGAAAAAAAAAAAAAAAAAAAACTAAGCCGTTAGGGAATGTGATTTCTAGGCCTATAGAGCCATGTGTTTGTTTGGGACACAATTTGAAAACAAGAACGAGCCCAGTGATGATTTATGAATTGAAAAACTGTGCAGAAATCCTGATTTTTACTTGTGACGCAACAATAATTAAATAATTAAAACACAGTGACCTGTGAGCACTCAGAGAAGGAAACCTCGCAAACACAGTAAAGCCAGTCATGAAAACACATTTTGAAGTGCATAACAATAATCATAAACAATATTGCTGAAACTACTTTATGCCACTTTATGCCATAAAAAGAAAAAAAGCCATTAGGCAACGTGACTGCTATGGAAATAGAGCAGTGTATGTTTGGAACACCATTTGACTGCAGAACGAGTCTGGTGATGATTTACGGAGTAAAACCTTTTTGCAGATTTTAACATTTGATGCAACAATCTTTCATTGTTCATTTCAAAGTGAGTGATTTCTGAGTGCTCAGAGAAGATGACCTCACAAACACGATAAGAACCTGTCACAAGAACAGATTTGCTCTCCCGAGGCGCAAGTCCTCCCGCCAAAACATGTCAGGTAAATGAACTTATAGCTTTTTACAACTGTCTTATAAGAAGAAACTCACAAGTTAATAATTACAAGAGACAGAATGAACTTGCCAAACATGATGTATTGTTCCATCTATGATTCATGAAATGCATTCATTTACAGTCGATATAGTAATCACCGTGACAGTCCTGAGACAAAAATGAATAGAACAGAAGTACAACTTCTGGTAAATTTTTGATGCAGAAACGGCATTGTTTAAAGCTCAGGATAGTAGATTTTGCACATTTTACTAACACAACTTTACTTCATTTTGTGTTCCTTGCTAAAGAATAGAAAATATTGATATCAGTAATTGCTAGTCATTGGTCAAAATAGCAAGACAAATATCAGATATCAATACTGGGGGCAAAAATCTATATTTGGTTATCCCTATTTAATGCCCATCTCGTCATCCAGACTGGAGCCTGTGAATGGTTAAGTTCACTACAACCTTTAATTTAGTGCACAAGACAGAGCAGTGGAGTATGGGAGGCAGTCAGGAGGATCAGGCCTTTTTATAGAACATATGTAGTGGGTAGAAATATGCAGAATGTATGTAGTGAGTGAATCGGACCATCATGTGGGTTGGACAGGAAACCCCGGTCTGTTACAGTTTGAAGACATTTCCAAAAATACAAACAGATTCTCATGGTTGGCGGCAGCTTTGATGTAATAATATTCCTGGAGTTTTAAAGGAGACATATCAGGCAGAATGGATTATTTGAGCCTTTAACAATGTTCCTTCTTACATACCTGGAGTTGATTCATATTTAATGAATTCTGAAACAACAAAACTGGAATTCATTCTGGACCAAAAACAGAAAGGGGGGGGGGGTATAAACAGTTATATATATAAACATACTGACAGATGGAATCGAACCCAAGATGTTGCAAGCTCAGAACTCGCAGGTTTAATACGTTTGGGTTTGCACATCGTTTTCAACATGGCTGAGATCCAATTTGGCCGAAATAAAGTCTATATATATATAAAGTCCATATTCTGGTGTTGCAGCAAGTCTGGATGACCAAGTAGAATTATGTCCTAAGAGCTGTTGTTCCATGGTCACCGCCCCCTGCAGGTTGAATGCAAAGACCAAGTGAGATATCTAAAATCCTGTGCAAACATTTTTGTAACTAATATGTGTACAAAATGAACTAACAAATTGAAACCTGGTTCTGATCATTTTTGGCCGTTTTTACACATACAAGCCCATATTTCGGTATGAAAACCTTGTCACATAAATTTAAAAAAACTACAGGAGGAAAACATGAACATGAACATTTTTTCCTATTTTTCTGCAGTGTCTCATCTTGAAGTGCTTAAGACAGGTCAGACTACTTTTTAAACTATTTTAACTATTTCAAATTCTGCTAAAATCTTTACAGTTTTTATCTCAGTTTATCTATTCTTTTTTAATCGTTAATCGTTTTTTAATTTTACTTCTTGGTTGTAAATGATGACATCACACTAGGAGAATACCATGCACACTGGACCAAAACTCCTTTAATGTCACAGATTTTTTTCATTTGACAAAGAAAAATACATGTAAACACCTTTATTTTGTTGCATCAATGTTTAAAGGGTCAAAAAAGTGGTTTCTTTTGTGTAAATTATGCATAACCTTTGTCTCCCTGGTGTGATGTCATGTGTGTTTGCTTTCTGTAATTTTCAACATATTTTTCAACTTTTTTGCACAAATATCTACTTGATTGGTGTAAAACTATATTTTATATTTACAAGAGGTATTAATACACTGAATCATGCCAAAATGAGAAAATCATAAATACCTGTCAGACGCACTTTAAGGAAAGAAATTGTGTTCTAGATACCAAATCCCAAATTCGTGCTACAAGTATTTAATTACTTCCCAACACTGATTTTGGCCTTTTCTCGGTGTGTACTTGTGAATTAATTATTTATCTTCCTATTTTTATTTTCCCGAAATAATTTGGAAGAGTCTTGCCTGTGACACAATGATGGTATGTGCTTGGGTACGATTTTACTCCCAATTCCTAGCGGGCAAACGCTTAACCTATTGTGCCACTCATCCATAATCCTCCCCGTAATCGTAGCCTCACCAAACCCTTTGCAAAAATGTTCCGCTCCTACAACCAACTGCATTGACCTGTAAATATTACTAATGTTTTGAGGTTAAAAATAACAACCCTACATTGTCTAAAACCTCCCTAACACAAAACACTTACCTCACCTACACCATCCCCACATCTGCGCAATCAAGCAACTGCCTATTTCCACGGTTTTCCTTGTTGTAAATAATTGCTCATTTGTTTTTCCCCCGTTGCAGTATTCATGCGAGTGGGAGGCATGACTTGCACATGCTCTCCAGCCCGCATACCGGCTAAATAATCAACGGAATAAATAAAGATCAGGATTTCTCCACAAAGCAACATCTGACTGCTTTTGAAATGCAGATGGTTGCTACTGGCAACGTGGCGGCAGATACAGCAGAGAATTCTCGCACAGGCCTTAACAGACGCCATTAAGGAGCATTTTGCATTTAATTATTGAGTAAACAAAAGACGGCGGTTGAGGAAAATTAAGCTTTTGTCTGGGAAATAGAATTATTGCTCCAAACAAAGTACAAAAAACAAATCTGCAATGTAAAACTCGTCAACGCAATTTTGGATTTCTTGCTTCCGACGACTTCTTTCTTATTAATGGGTTTGTTTGGGTGCGATGTAATTTCAGTCGACAAAGGGCAGAGAATAAATAACGCTCGGATCATTACGCGTCTGGTGTTGGGTGGGTATTTCTCGTCCCGTACGCTCTTGTTTTGCATTGTGTAGCAGCTATGGGGATAAGGTTAATTGTGTCCCTGTGAAAAGAGAAGAGAGAGAAGCGGTGAAGTTGTCCAAACAGGCCTAAAGCGGGATCCGACCCCGCGGCAATGCAAAAACGATATCCAAAACAAAAGAGGGAGGAGAGGGAGAAAAGCAATTTTGGGTTGGTGTTAGTCTCTGACAGAAGGCTTTGTCCCAACAGCGACATTATAATTGTTTTTGTCAAGAAGAATATAATTATTGTAGCTAATCAAACGTACTTGTTGATTGGACGTCAGTTGCGCAGCGGGCTAAGTGTCAACGGGACGACAGCCGCTCAGTACCTCACCCAAGCACATAAATGTCCTACTTCATAATGTGATTCCAGGATTAAAGGTGCACTGTGTAATGTTTCTGGTGGACGGTGTATCATCTGCTTGTCAAATGAATTTAAATAAATGCAATATAGATCATTAATTTTATTTCTGTGGCGTAGAGCAGGCTTTCTCATAGTGGGTGCCGCGGCGTGAATGCAGGGGTGCCGCGGAAAATTGTGGAGTTTGATGGATTTTTTAAAAGTAGACGAATTAATATTGGTACTTCGTGACATAAACGTTGCAAATAATTTCAGTACAATGCCCCTTATGTTGTTTTTGACAGAAAATAATCTCTCTCTCTCTTTCTTTCTTTCTTTCTCTCTCTCCAGAGCGCTTGCTAGGCTAGGTAGATCCAAGGACTGTCCGGCCGCTACATATACACAGGAGTGCTCTTCTCATACAGGCTGGTCTACTAACTGATCACCTGACGACCAATCAGAGCAAGAGTTACTAGAGCGACGCAGAACGAGCCGAAGCTACAGATTAAAAAGCCGTTATTAAGAAAACTGAAAGAAGAATTTTGAATCAAGAAAAGCTTTGGGATCTGAAAAAAAGGCACACAAAAAACTCTCACAAAATCCACACTTTATGAAAGCTGTATGTGCCCAGCAGCTGTTTCATTTTATGTTGTACTCAAGACGAAATATGCTCCCTTGACTGCAGAGGACTGTTTTGGTGCAGTACTGGCCAATAGTGACAACTGGTGACGAGTTTAAGCTAGGAATACCCTATCCACTTCTTTTAACACATTCATGGTACCAATCATGCCGCCAAACCTGTGCAAATCATGAGAAAAGACACTTCACAGCAACATCGCCTCACTACCCTGAATGTATAAAAACAAACAAACTCTGGTCGTAAAAAATGAAATCAAATACAAAGAAATAAAAAATCCAAACGAACGTCACTGGACTGGCAAGATGGATAAGTTCAATGCCATGTTGTTGAACCATGACTGTTAAAAAAGTAACACTGTGCACATGCAAGTTTACAAAGGAAATGTCCGGCAACTTGGTGCTTTTTTCCTTTTAATAGAACAAAATAACAAATTGAAGCACATATTTTACATACTACGTTCAAAGGAAGATGACCACACTAATATCTGAATCTATAAATGGAATGAGTATCAAAGTTATCTTGTTGTAAATGTATAAACTGATCTAGCCAATACGGCCAGTGCATGAAAATTCAATCATTGTTAGTAGAGCTGGCCCATATCATATTGTTAATGATATATCGTTATTTGCTTTTGGGGCATTATGAAATCTGAAACATCACGATATAATTCCGTGTTCACTGCAGCAGATTTTCCTCATAGTTGTGAAGTGAATATGATATTGAACGCTAACTGCTAGAGATGCATTAAAAATCAACGTTCAGGTGAGGAGTGGACGCAAAATTATAACAACTGAATACATATTAGATATCCTTAAAGGTTCTACACTCATTTTGACCCGAATAGATGCTTTTACAACATATTTGTACTGAGGTAGAACCAATTTTACTTTCTTACATGAAAAAAATGGGTAACGCACCTTTAAACAAATCAAATATTGTTGCCATTGTTGAGCATTTAGTCTAGAGTCATTTATATCACGTCAATTACACCGTTACCGCAGATTTTCCCTTTTATATCATGATAAAAATGTTTGGCCATATCGCCCTTCCCTCATTGTTAGTGTCTTTTCCATTCTGGTGAAAGGGTCAAAGCATAAGGTCCGTTCTACAATCCCCTACAACAGCAGAATTGTACTCAGAGTTCCACTCCTCCATCCTCTACTGTGTCGTCTGGCCTTGTGGATTGTTACGGAGTCGAACAGCGGCTGCAGCTCTGTATGGGAGTGTTATGTGAGGTCAGGCTTTTGTTGGTGCTACATTAGTTCTTTATCAGGCGGCCCTCCTCCAGACCGGGTCTCTCTGGCAGCCTCCCAGGGCCCATAGAGCTGCCTGCGAGACACACTCTGTAGGTTACACTGTCCACCTTCCTCCCCTCTGCTTTTATAATGGAAATAAATAGCAGCATAAAGGAACCCGCGGTCAGGAAGGTCCGGCCTGGTGCGGTATCGCCACCAGCTCTGCTCTGGCTCAATCCATTCTGCAGGGCTCAGGTGGTCAGCGACGGGACCAAAAAAACGTGTCCGCTGGGTCTGGTGTCAGGTTGTGGATTCAAAATGTATCAATTTGGTGTTGGCCGGTAGTTGAGTGGTCTAAGCAGCAGCACGGATGCTAAGGCTGTGTGCGGAAACAGAGGTCGATTGACGGCCTTGACAAAGAAAGAAAAGACAGAAAAGAAAGAAAAGAAAGAAAAGAAAGAAAAGAAAGAAAAGTAAGAAAAGAAAGAAAAGAAAAGAAAAGAAAAGAAAAGAAAGAATAGTGAAGCAAGTCGGTGGTGCAGTGGTTAAGGTCGTTGCACATTCTAGGTTGACAATTTGCCGAATGTCTTAACCCTGTTTCTCTTCATTTTACGCCGCAGCTATAATGTCAAATCAAGTCTTCAGGACAAAAAATTCTTTAAGAAAAAAACAAAAGCCTAGTTACTAGTTCATTTTAGATATATCGTCCAAAAAATGTAATCAAGAATTGAGAGTTAAGAGAGTGCCTGTAGTTTTCGTTGCGCTAAACCAGCGTGCACCACTAGACTCCACAGTGGCAGTGATGGTGGAGGGGAATTTGCATTGAAACAAACGGCGTCTGCCACAATCATCAAACTTTATCGGAGTTTCAGAGATGGTGGATTATTTTTGCGCTGGGATGTACAAATGATCGATGGCAGAATAAAGACAGTATTTTACAGCATTGACAAAGCTCCAGATCGACAAGAGAAGAGGATTTCTGGAACTAAACTGACTGTAGTGAGTCAAGTCTCAGAATAATTAAGTTACAAATGTATTTTTGCGTCTAAGCGATGCCTTTTTAAACCAATGATTTTACTGCTGTTTATCCCACTGACACAAGTGAATTGCCAGCTGTCATGTATAACAGCTTCACATTAGTTAGAGTACAATCTTTCTTCACTGTTTTATCAAGATCACATCATTTTTAATTGTCAAAATCAGTAAACGTTACATGTAAAGGGTTTTATAATAAAGTATACTTCTCACAAACATTTCCAGAGACACTTTTTGATGATACTATAGTATTAGAAGGCGTAAAGTGAATCAGATGTTCAGTTTTGGTAAAATATTCTACACAAACTATTGACTTTAAAAGCACAGTCATGACAGGTAAGGGTCGTTAATGTGTAATATGATTTGTTGTGGTATTATTTATGGCTTTATTTATTGTCAAAGATAAACTCCAAAAGCTAAATTTCAAGCTTGCCTGCCAATCATTATCACTAGATCTTCCCTGCTATAATGGCATCCCTGACAAATTTAACATCTCTAAACATTACTTATTGTTTGCCAATGGGGTAAGAGTGTTACTTTGGTGAATTAATTTAATGTTTTCTTGTAACCAGACAGAAATGTATTGAAATTGGTGAAATATTACATATCACATAAACAATTAAATCTCACTACTCAATAGATTAATATTCTGAATTCAGGTCATTTTAAGCAAGGCTTGATATATCTGGGATCTAATTGCTAATCTTTGGGTTTGCGAAAGAAAAAAGGACCAGCGATCTCAAAAATTATTATCTGTTATAGTCTGTATCAACCAAATATGGAGCATTTACCCCTGAACTGTGCTCTGGTAAACACTAATTTATGCAAACTCACTGACAGCTCATTTGACAGCACACCATCCCAATTAAAACCATCATTTACTGCCACTCACCGTATTATGAGTCAGATAGATGATTACAGGACTATTTTCAAACTTCCATTAGTGCCACCCTGTTGCTCTGGTCTGTCAGCCTTTCTGCTTCCCTCTGTATCAGACTTGTTTAGGTTCCTCCATCCCCGCTGAGGGCCGTAATTACCCTGGCATCATCCCCACAGGAGGTAAATGGAAGAGAACTGGAGGTTAAACACATTTCCACATGGACGGGTTTAAGGGGAAGAAAAATCAGAATCACACCAAAAAGTCTTGAAGATAATCCAAATGCAAATGTCGTGTAATTGTTTGGTTAGGCTGGGACAAAAAGATGCCTGCTGCTTGAAATGGAAATTTACTCTATCTTTGTGTTACCTTTATATCAGCGGGTTTGCACCGGAGAGGTTTGGCAATACGTTTACCTACACCATAAATGTCCAAACTGTTTGCCTTCAGACTTATTGTTGATGCTGAATTGGCCCAACAAATATCTGAATTGGCCCTAATAAAAATCAAATATCCAGCCTTGAACCTGAATTCAGAAGATTCATTTGGGAGTAGTTTTGACCAGGCTTGATTGCTTATGTGACGTGGAATTTTCTAACTTGTTTCAAGATATTCTTGATTATTAGTTACAAGTTCATTTAGCTTGAAATAATGTTTAAAAAAAAAACATTAAACCATTGGCAAATAATTGCGCTTGAAATGAGAAGAAATATACCAAATAAAGCAAAACCTTTAAAACAAGTAAAATAATCCTTCAAGTAAATATAGCTAAATGGTGAAATGTATTGAAATTAAGATTAACATCCTGAATTCAAGGCTTAGAAATCTTTTTTGCCGTGAAATTATACTATTATATAAATTATACTGAAAAGTGCATTTTAAAGTACAGTTTTAAATCTTTCGCCATTAAGACCTCAACATCTTTTTATTTTTAAACAGACCTGATACTAAGTTTTATCCAAAACTTAGTATTAGGTCTAAAATACTGATTCAAGACGTGATGGCACTTTAAAACCCCTGATAAAAGCATCCTTCATAAAATAATACCAATAAAAGAAAAAGAAAATCAAAATAAATAAAATCACAGAGTTGACCACCGGTTTGAATAAGTGGCCCACGACTTTAATGTCTGTACACTTGGATACTGACCTAAACCAATCACCTGTCCGAATATGAATACATTCTCTGCACCTTAATTCAAATGTTCTGCAACTATCTTTCCATCTCCACTGCAGAAGAAGAATCAGCCATTTCAATCTATCTTCTTCCTTCACTCTCTGTTCTTCTGAAGGCTGGTTTACAGTCTTCCATCAATTCTACATGGAAGTGCCGCACAGCTCTATGACGCACCTGGCAGCCAATCAGAAAGCTTGCGGTGATCGCTGTGCCGAGTACGTGCTCCTCGGTTAAAAAGTCACCTTGCGTCAAAGTGAAGAGGCCCACAAGGGATGTGATTGGTTGATCCACAAAGACTATATGGAAAACTGCTTAAACACAGCTTGGAATCGCTAGTTTGGCACAGAAATGTCTGCACACAAGCCTAATGTGATAGTTTATTGTCCTAATAAAGAAGCAAATGCAAATTAAATAGTTTGGATTCCCACAGTGCCCCTGGACCCTGATTAGCTCCGTAGAAGCTCGAATGGTTCAGGTCTGTGTCAGGACGTCAACACGTGACTGAATGGAGTTCAATGTTGGACCATAAACTAGCCTTTAGAGCAGGCATGTGAAAACGTTTTGACTCAATGTCATGAGCTTAGTGCCTCCTCCCTCCTGTGTGTGTGTGTGTGTGTGTGTGTGTGTTTCCTCCTCCCCTCCTGTGGTGTCCTTGTTTGGAGCTTCCTGGGCATGACTGATTGGCACACCTGGAACCCATCTGCAATCAAGCATACACCCTCTGCAGTACAAAAGCTTGGCTCATTCATCCACACCCTGCCAGATCGTTCAGTCTACTTCCGTGGTGAACTCCTTGGCTTTTTTGTATCTCTCGTTATTTGTCTCTTGTGGATTTTTGCTTATCAAGGACTTTTTTCCTCCAGCCTGCTCCTGCCTGCTATCCTGGTTCTCACCTGTGCTCCTCGGTCCTTCCTGCTCCCGCCTGCTGTCCTGGTACTCACCTGTGCTCCTCGGTCCAGCCTGCTCCTGCCTGCTATCCCGGTACTCACCTGTGCTCCTCGGTCCAGCCTGCTCCCGCCTGCCGTCCTGGTCCTCACCCGTGCTTCCTGGTCCAGCCTACTCCCCCTCAGCCAACTCTCAATAAATAATTCTGTATTGATCCATATCTCTGGTCTGCTTCTTTGGGTCCGCCTGTCGTTATCTCCTAACAGAACGATCTGGCCAAACAATGGACCCAGCAGATCCAGATGCGTTACAGAAAATGATCGCCACTCAGGGGAATCTCCTCGGCCAACACCACACATCGTTGCAGGAGTTGAAGGAATCTAATCAGTCTCTCGAGCCCAAGTCACAAATCTAACCAGGTTGGTGGAGCACATTTTTCATCAATTATCTGCCCAGTCTGTCTGCCAGCCCACACACCCTACTCCTGCTGTCTCCTCGGCTGTGAATCCTCCCCGTGAAACTCCTGTTCCTCATCCTGAGCCATATAATGGGGACCTGGGTAAAAGTAAAGGCTTCCTCTTACAATGTGCCACCGTCTTCACCTGCCAACCTCTGACATTTTCTACTGACCATTCGAAGGTAGCTTTTGTTACTGGATTGTTGCGTGGAAGAGCACTTGATTGGGCTGAAGCTATGTTGGGTGGTAGAGGCGTTGAAGATATCAGTTATTCTGAATTCATTGATGACTTCAAAAGAGTTTTTGCACACCCTGATTGTGAGGCTAATGCTGCTAAGGGGCTTCTAGATCTCCACCAGGGGAACAAGAGTGTGGCTGATTACGCTATTCAGTTTCGATCCAGGTGAAGAGTCTGGGTGGAACGAGGCAGCATTAAAGGGTGTATATTGGCGGGGTTTAAATGACACCTTAAAAGATGAGTTGTCTCTTCGTGATGACCCTGGTTCTTTGGAGGAACTAATCTCTCTCTCTATCCGCTTTGACAACAGACTGCTAGAGCGCAAACGTGAGAGGGTGTCCCTGCAACTTCTTCTCCACGCCTCGTTCCTTGCCTCCAGCCCTTGTTCAGCCTGCCACCAATTTACCCAGCGTTGCCTTCCACCTCTCAATCCCCCGACATTCCTATGCAAATTGGCCGGACCAGATTGACAGTTGAGAGAGGTCCCGGAGAGTGAGCAGGCGAGTGTTTGTACTGCGGTCAGGAGGCCATTTCCTCAATCAATGTCCAGTTCGTCCAAAAGACCCCGCTCATCAGTAAATATGGGGGTACTGATGGGCAAAGTATCTAAAATCCCCAATGACCCACCTAGACTCCTGTTACCTGCTACCCTCTGTCATAACCACCAGTCACTTCCTCTTCAAGCCCTAATAGACTCGGGGGCTGAGCAAAACTTCATGGACTCTACTTTAATTTTACAAGCAGGGATCTCCACTGAACCTCTTCCAGAACCAGTCCAGGTCAGTGCTTTAAATGGTTCTTTTCTAGCTCAAATCACTCACCATACTGTTCCCCTCCATTTGATTTTGTCTGGTAACCATCATGAAGACATTCGTTTCTTTGTTTTTTCTGCACCCCAGACTCCAATTGTTTTAGGCTACCCCTGGCTCAAGATTCATAACCCTGTTATTGACTGGTCTCTTAATAAAATCATTAGTTGGAGTTTGTTTTGCCATCAGTCTTGTTTGCAGTCAGCTCTCCCTTCATCAGGGGAGGTTTTACCTCAACAGCCTGTGACCGCTCGATCTGACTGCAGTTCCATCGAATACCATGACCTAGGGAGGTCTTTAGTAAGGAGAAGGCACTGTCGTTCCGCGCATAGACCCTATGACTGTGCAATAGACCTCCTTCCAGGCGCCACTCTTCCTCCTGCTCGCCTCTACAACCTGTCCCGACCTGAGAGGGAGGCCATGGAGACATACATAAAGAACTCTCTCGCAGCAGGTATAATCCGCCCATCTTCCTCTCCTGTCGGTGCCGGGTTTTTCTTTGTTTCTAAGAAAGACATGACTTTAAGACCATGCATAGATTACAGAGGTTTGAACAATATCACAGTTAAGAACAAATACCCCTTGCCTCTGATCTCCTCTGCCTTTGAGCCATTGCAGGGTGCCACCATCTTCACCAAACTGGATTTGCGTAAATGCGTACCATCTTGTCAGAATCAAGGAAGGTGACGAATGGAAAACGGCATTCAACACGCCCTTGGGACATTTTGAATACTGTGTCATGCCATTTGGACTCACCAATGCTCCTGCAGTGTTCCAAGCTCTGGTAAACGACGTCCTTCGGGACTTTCTTAATCGTTTTGTTTTTGTCTACCTGGACGATATCCTTATATTTTCCAGAGACCCGCTTGAACATCGCCTTCATGTCCGCCTAGTCCTGCAAAGACTGTTAGAAAATAAACTGTTTGTGAAGGCAGAGAAATGTGAATTCCACGTCAGCTCCATCTCCTTTCTGGGTTTTATCATTGAGAGTGGACAAGTTAAAGCAGATCCCGTGAAGATCAAGGCTGTCTCTGATTGGCCCCCTCCTTCCAATAGGAAACAACTGCAAAGATTCCTTGGTTTTGCCAACTTTTACAGACGGTTCATTAGAGATTACAGCAAGGTTGCCCTACCCCTCACCAGACTCACATCTGCAAAACTCCTTTTCAGTGGACTGCGAAGCAGATTTTGCTTTTAATAAGCTCAAGAGGTTATTCACTACAGCACCGGTATTGACCCAACCTGATCCGTCCAAACAGTTTATTGTTGAGGTTGATGCCTCCGATGTAGGAGTTGGCGCAGTTCTCTCCCAGCGTTCTGACACAGATTCTCGTCTCCACCCTTGTGCCTTCTTTTCCAGGAGGTTGGCTCCTGCCGAGTGCAACTACGATGTGGGCAATAGAGAACTTCTGGCAGTAAAGCTTGCACTAGAGGAGTGGAGGCATTGGCTAGAAGGAGCAGAACAACCCTTCGTGGTATGGACGGACCACAAGAATCTAGCCTATATTCAATCAGCAAAGAGATTAAACTCTCGGCAAGCCAGGTGGGCCTTGTTCTTTGGGAGGTTCCAGTTTACCATCACTTACCGTCAGGTTCAAAGAACGTTAAGCCTGATGCACTGTCCCGTCAGTTTGACCCATCTGAGCAGTCAAATTCAGAGACTATACTTCCTAGTAACTGTGTCCTTGGTTCTCTCCACTGGCAGGTAGAAGCAAATGTAAAGAAAGCGCAGGAGGCTGAGCCTGATCCGGGAGGTGGGCCGTCCAATAGACTCTATGTTCCATCATCTGTACGCAGTGAGGTCTTACAATGGTCACACAACTCCAAATTTGCATGCCATCCAGGTATAAATCGCACCTTGTCTAGTCTCCGGCGTAATTTCTGGTGGCCAACTATGGAGGCAGACACTCGGAGTTTCGTGTCTGCCTGCACAGTATGTTCCCAGAATAAATCCTCCCATGCTTCCCTCTGGTCATCTGAGACCTTTACCCATTGCCAACCGCCCCTGGTCACACATTGCAGTAGATTTTGTGACCGGCCTTCCTCTCAAATGGGCAATCTGTCATTCTGACCATCGTTGACAGATTTTCTAAGGCTGCTCACTTTGTAGCCCTCCTAAATTACCCTCAGCTCGTGAAACCGCAGACCTCATGGTGGAACATGTTTTTCGTCTCCATGGCATCCCAGCTGATATCGTTTCTGACCGAGGCCCCCAATTCATCTCCCAAGTTTGGAAAGCATTCTGTCAATCTCTGGGTACCACTGTCAGTCTATCTTCAGGTTTCCATCCACAGACAAACGGTCAGACTGAAAGAACCAACCAAGACCTGAGTCTGCTCTCCGCTGTGTGGCCGGGTCGCAACCCCTCTTCCTGGAGTTCACACTTACCTTGGGTAGAGTACGCACATAACTCTCTAACCTCCTCCGCTACGGGTCTCTCCCCTTTTCAGTCCTCCCTGGGCTACCAACCGCCACTCCTTTCTATGGAGGAGATTGAGGTCTCCGTGCCTTCGGTCCAGGTCCATATGCAGAGGTGTCGTAAGATCTGGAGGGAGACCAGGAAGGCCCTGTTACAGACTTCTTCCCAGTGCAAGACCCTTGCTGACCGCCATCGCCGTCCAGCACCAAAAATGCGCCCCGGTCAGAAAGTCTGGTTATCTTCCAAAAATATCCCTTTGAAGGCTGTTTCTAAAAACTGTCACCTCGTTTCATTGGACCAGACGAAATCGAAAGCCTCATTAATCCGGTTTCTGTCCGTCTCAAACTTCCTCAAGCCCTCCGTGTCCATCCTACTTTTCACGTATCCCAAGTTAAGCTGCGATCCAGTTCTTTGTGCCCTCCATCCAAGCCCCCTCCACCCCCCCAAATGGTTGACGACCATCCAGCTTATACTGTGGATTGGGAGGGGTATGGTCCTGAGGAGCGGTCGTGGGTTGGTCGTGCCCTGATCCTGGACCCTGACCTGTTGCGGGAGTTTCATCGTGCTCACCCTGAGAAGCCTGGTGGTGCGCCAAGGCGCCGTTGAGGGTACTGTCATGAGCTTAGTGCCTCCTCCCTCCTGTGTGTGTGTGTGTGTGTTTCCTCCTCCCCTCCTGTGGTGTCCTTGTTTGGAGCTTCCTGGGCATGACTGATTGGCACACCTGGAACCCATCTGCAATCAAGCATACACCCTCTGCAGTACAAAAGCTTGGCTCATTCATCCACACCCTGCCAGATCGTTCAGTCTACTTCCGTGGTGAACTCCTTGGCTTTTTTGTATCTCTCGTTATTTGTCTCTTGTGGATTTTTGCTTATCAAGGACTTTTTTCCTCCAGCCTGCTCCTGCCTGCTATCCTGGTTCTCACCTGTGCTCCTCGGTCCTTCCTGCTCCCGCCTGCTGTCCTGGTACTCACCTGTGCTCCTCGGTCCAGCCTGCTATCCCGGTACTCACCTGTGCTCCTCGGTCCAGCCTGCTCCCGCCTGCCGTCCTGGTCCTCACCCGTGCTTCCTGGTCCAGCCTACTCCCCCTCAGCCAACTCTCAATAAATAATTCTGTATTGATCCATATCTCTGGTCTGCTTCTTTGGGTCCGCCTGTCGTTATCTCCTAACACTCAAGGGCCACAATGAATTTTTACTCTTGCCCGGGGGCCAGACCATTTACAGTTGGGATGTTGTTAACTACAGTATATTACACACATACTATTACAGAGAGACTTAATACCTAAAATACACAAAAACCTACAACAGAAATAGCAAAAATTAGGGATGCACCAATACCGATACCAGTATCAGGTATCGGCTCGATAACAGGTGCTAGTACTCGTACTCGCTGAAGAGCACCCGATACCGGCGCTCGATACCTCTTATGGTAATTTACGGCAGCTCACGTCAGTAGATGCTCACTTACGGCGCGTCTTGACGCTGTCATGACGTTGTTGCAGCTGCAGTCGGAGGGCGGCTGGTGCGAGAAGCTCTGAGGAGCTGAGATGTCAGCCGTGTGGCAGTTTTTCAAAGTGAACGAGACTGACTAAAGTCATGTTTCCATTAGCGTGGTACAGAGCGGAGCAGGACAGAACAAAAGTGAACTGTACCGCCCCATTTGAGCGTCCGAAGGGACCGCAAGAGGCTCCCAGAGGGTGCAGCTCGCTTTAGCGCGGACTGGTTAACGTTCGGACGAGAGAGAAGAAAAGAGAACGCAGACGGAGGTGAGAACGAAAATGGGGGGAAGAACAAATAAAGGCAAAATAATCATTCCTCACAAACGCTGACTTGATCTTGTAAAAAAACGGCATATTTCCAGAGACGATATCTTTGTTTGCTGAGCCAACAGAGTTAGCAAAACAAGGCGAGCACACGTTAGCATCAGTTGTTTCCTGTTTACGACCGATAGATCGATATGTACGATCTATGTTTAAGACGCAAAGCATTTAGATCCAAATAAATATTCTATTCAACTCTATTCAAACCTAACATATTCATATAGAGATGTGAAAACGTAGCGTAGAGGCGCAAAAAAGTGAAATAAAAGCAAAAGAAGCTGCAAAGCTGTTAAAGTGACTATTGAATGTAAGTAATTATTGCTTACTTTAGTCAAAATTAAAGAAAAAAAGCATTTTCAAATGTAACTAAGTGGAGTTTGAATTTTTAAGAACAGTATCGGTACTCGGTATCGGCGAGTACTCGAAATTAAGTACTCGTACTCATTTGGAAAAAAGTGGTATCGGTGCATCCCTAGCAAAAATCATTACCTTTATTTCTTTTAGTGGGAACAGTGCCGTTGGTCACTCTTTTTAGCTGATGCATCAAAGTTTGGTGTTATAAAAATTGTCAATGGTAAATGGTCACATTTATAGAGCGCTTTTCTACCTTTTTAAGGCACTAAAAGCGCTTTACATCAAGGAACCAGTCACCCATTCACTCACACATTCATACACCAGTGTATGCAGACACTGAGGGCGAGGTGGGTTAAGTGTCTTGGCCAAGGACACAACGGCAGTATTCATCTGAAGGAGCTGAAATCGCACCACCAACCTGTGGGTCAGAGGATCTGACCACTCAACTCCTCCATGTCTGGAGTGGGATTCGAACTGCTGACCTTCGGATAAGAAGGCGCCCATTCTGCCAACTGAGCTACTGCCGCCCACGAGGAGGCTATTCTCAAAACTGATCTCAAATGAACTGAAGAAACTGCAGTCTCAGACAGCTATAAAATGACAAATGCACCATACTTAACTCATAAAAGTTTTTATTAAATGCTTTGCAGGCCGTGTCAAAATGCCAAAAAGGCCGCATGTGGCCCCCGGGCTTTAGTTTGCCCTCATCTGCTTTACAAGATATATACCCTACCATAATGTTACATTCTGAATTTGTAGTATACACAAAAGTAAATGCAAAAGTGAAATATCACAAGTTCAATAACAATATTAGAGCTTTGTTTTGGAAGAAAGCTTTGACAAAATTGAGAGATAAAGCCAATCCAAGCTTTTATTGGCAAACCACACTGAGTCTGTAATTCTGAGACTGGACGACTGACACATTGGGCTGGGAAAATAGCCCCCAGTTTGCAGTCATCGTGCTTTAGAGCAAGACGCTTCATCTGTAGAAATGTGTTCAATGAATGTCACACCAAGTTTTGAATGGACACGTCAGTATTTTCAATATAGAAAATTGTATGTCAATGTCTGGACTATGTCTGGTCGATACAGTGAAATATAAGTATTTCATTTCCTGTTAATTTTGTGATTTCCAGCACTTTAAAAACAGAAAAAGATACAAAACAAATTGGACTGATCTACTTAAAACAAACAAATTGCTTTAATTGTAATTTTCCTGAACACATTCAGACATTTAATCATTGACATTTAACACAAAGGTCTGAACTCTGCTCCAAACCACATGCTTTTACTGACAGGGTTGTGGACGTCTCCATTAAAAAGACCCAAGCGGATCACTGACGATAGGGAATGAACACTAAAAACATTTATGAACTTCTTTTACACAACGTGATAAAGAGAAGTTTGAGCAAGTTGTAAATATGCAAAACACAATATATAAGAATGTTCTGTATTCCGAAGATTAATAAAACCGCCTTCATTTTAGCACTTTCATTTTGTGTGACCTTTGAGATATTACCGAGCGATAACTGATGAGATATGACTTCATTTTCTAAAACTTTACTGCATGGGTCCACCTTATCAGCTGTGACAAAGCCCTCATAGTCTCTGCATTCATTAAACCTTCCATTTCCAGGAAGTCACTGTCCACCGCCATATCTGCCCCTGCTTCAAAACGGCTGCACAAAACTGTATTCATTTTCTGATTAGAACTCCAAATCTCTACAAGCTGACTGTCAATGAGCTCCATATTATTCAAGGTCAAATGGTCATCTCAACATTGTAATGCACGCTATAAATTCCTCACGTATTTTATAATTATGGGATGTTATGATAAAACTAATGAGCTTTCCAGTTTGGGAATTACTACAAGGTGACAGCTAATTCTGTAGAATAAAAATTGTAGATTTTAAAAGTAATACCATTGATTTTTTAAAGGCGCTGTACCTGATTTTTACTGTTTTCATATGTGAAAAACAGGATTAGTTCATGTACTTTTTTGTTGCTTCTAATAAAAGTGAAATCAGTACAGATATATTGCAAAAGCATCTATTCTTGTGAAAATGAGACCACAGCGTTTTCCCTGCATCTACTTATGGAGAGCAGTAGAAAGCACGCATTTAGCTAATGCTTGTTAGCTTTACTGTGCTGGTTTAACTTTCAGATGCTGGGACTGCATTAGGTAAGTGAGCGACACACGTGGACTATTGGAAAGAGTTTACAAAACTAGTTCTGTTTTTCACATTTTAAAACAGTAAAAATCAAATACATAGCCTTCAATGCCTTTGTATATTATAGATTTTCACATTGTTCCTTAATTAAAATCATTCACTTTCTTAGATGGGACTGGTGTACAGGCACTTTGCTTCGCCTTTCTGCCATTGCTAAGAAAATAACCTCAAATCTCGCTCTCACTTAAAATTGAGGAAAAGGGCCCATTAAGAAGTGGCTGATTTGAACAAGACATGAAAGAGTTATGAAAGAGGCAGCCCAGACTGTTTTAAATGGACCGATTACAACACCCAAAGTTGCCTCATAAGCGTGCACGCAAAGACAGCAAGAAATGGGGCTTTAGCAAAATTCAGCCTGGAAGTAACTGTAACTGGTAACTGTGGCCTGTCTACCTCCATCACTTCTTCTGTTGGCCTTCAGTGTACTCCAGTTTCTCATCCTCGCTTCTCGGGGCTCCTCCTCTGCATCTAATCAACAGCCAGTGTGCCCCATTTATTTACACCATGAAAGCAGATGGCACGTCCACTTTCAGTTAAGGCCACGCCCACCTCCTCCTCAGCGTCTAATCCTCGATACTCTCCTCAGCATTTTCTTCTGTGTCAAGGCCCCTGGGTGAAAACATATCCTACATGACATCTAATGGGCCACGCAATGTCTTCTGCCGAGGTCTGAGCGCTAAATATGAACTCATTCAATACAGCCTTCTAAATGCTTCTCTTTGTTTATGTCCGAGTCTCTCCAGGGTGAAATTTCTATGTGGATCGTTGAATTTTGTATGTTCCAAGGCTATCCATGGTGGGAGTTTGGATGCCCAAATACACAATTCTGAAATTGAGTGGGATGACGATGTCAAAAACAGTCTGGAGCAGGGCTATTCAACTTTATTTTACTGAGGGCTAGGATTTCGAAATACAAAATAAACATAATACAAACGAAGTTCTAAACCAGAACAAAACCAGGACTAAACCAAGTCTCAACCACAACTAAACCAAGTCTAAACCGACAAGGAGAGATATTTTCTTTATGTTTCAGAGGTTTCACTAGAGATACTGTAATTCCAGTCTGTCATTATGACGGACAGGGCCCGAAAAATCCACCATTAGCCATTTTTATCTGTCATTATATTTTTACTCCATGTGTGTCTGGGGCTTTTGAAGGAAATAACAATAGACCTACTCTTGCTAGAAAGTCATATTTCTTTGTTACAGATGCAAGAATGTATTTCTGTTTCTTCCATAAAGCTCAGTGGTTGTAGCTCAGTAACAGCATTTTGCGTTTATGTGTGAATCTGCAGCGCGCACAGACACATGCACACGCCCACTCGTCCTCCTCCACTGCCAGTGGTGAAGTACCATAACGCAGTAAAGCGGGATAGTCAAATATCTACATTCACATGCACAACACATGAACGCGCTCGCTCCGTGTTCTGCTTCTCAGCCAGATACGGCCAAGAAAACAGTACAAGCTGAAAATCAGCGCTTTATTTGAAGTTTGGTCAAGTTCTGTTGATATCCAATGTAAAACAAAAGGCAATTATTTGATTTTCAAAAAGCTGAAAATAATCTGTCAATGACGGAGAATTCTCGGTTAATGTAATCTCTGATATTTTTGGAAGATGGGTTGATCATAACCCTTGGAGGGTCTTATTTGGCCCCCGGGCCTTAAATCGAATAGCTCCGGCCTTGAGTGCTTTCTCAGTCCAATATTTCTGAGTAGTATGACAGTCCCAAAATATATGGTAATGGTGGACCAATCATAGTTTCTTCTGCAGTTAGCATTTCCCTGTGAATAGTGAGCACTTTGACATGGTGTCACGCACACACACTCACACGCACACTCACTCACGCACACTTTTCTAGCAGAATT
Source organism: Rhinogobius similis (assembly GCA_019453435.1). Classification (NCBI taxonomy): domain Eukaryota; kingdom Metazoa; phylum Chordata; class Actinopteri; order Gobiiformes; family Gobiidae; genus Rhinogobius; species Rhinogobius similis. The sequence continues at coordinate 30,464,167 of CM033639.1, read as the reverse complement.
CTTTCTAAGCATGTGAACTTCTTGTCCTGCATTGGGATGTATATTTGCTCATTCTTGAAGGACATTATTTCAAATTGATTACACAGCAGAGTACTTAATAAAAGTTTTACAAAGGCAAAGATACCATACCATAGGCTGAGGTATTGATGCATGGTATCAATAGCAGTATGTTACAGATCTTTAACATTACAAGAGTCATTTGTTTCGAGGTAAGAATATATTCTTCATCTTATTGATTTATTGGACATGGATAGTGGCCATTCATCAGTGTGGTCGCATTGGGAATTTTAAATGAACTTGAGCTGAGAGTGGAGGCTAATCTTTTCCTTGGTCTTTTATGCTGCAAAAGGAAAAACTGGTGGTCTGACAGAATATTTGACGAATAACTATAAACCCAGTTTGTGTAATCCTTAATTTGTCCAGAAGTGGTCCAAGACAGAAAAGGTTGAGGGTAAAACTCTGTCCAAATCACAACCTTTGAAGCTTGTTCTACCTTAGCAACATAAATGTTGCAACGAGGTGATTTATAAAAACTAATATCTAAATTTGCTATTTATGGATTAAAAAACAACACTATGTTCAAACCTGCTGATGCTTAGTGAGCTTTTTAAATGAAATTGAAATATGAATAAATGAAACAAAATTCGGGTATACATGATGAGGAAATGACCCTGTTTGAACATTGTAAAACGCTTTAAAAAATGTTTAGCATAATTATTCTCAGGGAAAAATTTATGGGAGAGCAACTGTTGAACTCCAGCTTTTTAAAGAGTTTTAGTGAAAGAGAAACATATTATGCAAAATGAACTTTTCCAAGCTTTTAAATGTTATAATGGTTCTCCCTCATCATTAGCTTGTAAATGTATTATAATTGATTCATGGATGTTGGAATAGTGCTGCATTTTCCCACATTCAAGGTGTCAGTGCTCCACTTGCAATTCTTTGGAAGATTTTAGACTACGGGTCACACACATTAAAAAAAAAAAACTAAAAAAAAACAACACATTAAATCCTGCTTGCTGTGACGAATTGCTAATCAGTTCCTTAATCAATATTGTGCTTTACAATGAACAACTTGTGAAATGACATTCTGTGTATGATATTGTATTAAGATGTGTTCTAGGATTAAGATATAATGCACATTTTGAGTGTTCAGATTCATGACCCATGAGCCAATAATATAACCATAGATACAGTCTGCAACGCGTCATATTAGGGGCCATGGTCTGGCGTGGAGGAAACTCTTCTGATTTAATAGGAAATGCAACTTTTTACACGTTTCCTGGCAAATTGTGTGTATTTTAAACACAACTGAATCAAATCAAGTAACAACTGAGTCTTAATTGAGGTTGTTGACGTGGCTTTACTTCAGAAAAGTACAGATTGTTCTTTGGATGTTAAAATACAGAAGGCGGTGTTAGCATCGTGGTAGCATTTAGCATCTAGTCAATTTCTGTATTTGGCAAATATAACTCCTAAACTCAGTGTTTGCTTGGCAGTTATTGAACAGTAAGGGCTTAGCAGTTGTTCTCTATTACATTTCATGGATTTTTTCTGTTAGTGGGCGTTCCCTCGGATGCCGACTGGATCTTTGTTAGTCTTATTTGAACCGGTGTATATTTCTCTACTGCAGCCCTATTGTCATAAGGCTGTTGTTTGTGGCGTTGGTTACACTGTGATATGTAAACATGGAGTCAGAGCAGCTGTGGGATTGAGCATCAAAGTGCACATTACCATATCATAATCACAATAAGACAAACACGCACCTATGTGGCCTGAATACATGACATCCGGCTTGACTGCATGAATACTGATGCGGGGGGAGATTGGATTTGCAACATGCACCGGTGTAAGAAAGCCAGTAAGCAGAGCCAAGAGAACAAGTGTTTGTTTTTTTTCACCCAAAATATGAACAAGCTCTGCTGTCACTGAAAAAAACAACAACTGTAGATTGAAAAAACAAATGGTCAAAAAAGCACTATATGACATTTGTAGTCAAGTGTCCGCCATCTTTTTGTCTCTTTGAAGATGTTCTTGCTTTTTGCCCTGAAACATTGCACAATATGGCATTCAATTTTCATCTGCACGGAGAATACTCGGACGAAAGTAGATCAAGTTATAGGTCAGATCTGTGGAGAGGTAAACCCCCTCACAGTAAGGATGCACGTTTTTTGTATGTGTGTGTTGTTGTTGTTTTTACAATAGACACTTTGACAGTGAATTTACTCAAAATAGATACATTTAATGCCATATTGAGGAACTTTTAGGCAAAAGATCAACATCTCCATAGAAACAAGCAGGTGGTAGACTCTCAACCAGAAAAGTTACTATATGTAGCTTTGAATTGTATGTATGCAAGAGTTATTGGCAATCTAAAAAAAATGCTGCTTCCAATCTGCGCCAACAGGATCTTTAAACACCATCGGTGTGGGTGACGTGCTGAATCACTGACTATATTTATGTATATTCCAATTATTTCATATTGTTTATGAATGCCAAGGAACAGGCACTCCTCCAATCATGACGGTATCAGGGCAGCAATTTAAAATTTAGAGAACAGTATGTGTGTGAATCAACCTGTCAGAAGCGTATTTCTCAACACACTGTCAGAAAGATGATTCCATTAATTGCCCTGGAATCTCTATGAATCACTGATATCAGAAAGTCTTCAAAATTAAATACAGAAAGCTACCAACCTACATACCTACAAATCATGTTAATCACGTTATAATAGCGTTCCTTCATCATAAATATACCTGGAGTTGTTTTTAGTATCATTCTGTCACGGTGTTCAATGACCCAGGAGGACCAGTCAGCAGTATCTAACAGGTTTATAATAGGTTTATATAGGAAGGAGAGTATTTTGGAAGGAGGATATTTTGCAGGTGGAGCTGAAATCAACAGGTTGGCTGGTTCGTGGAGGCGAGCAGGTAAGTAGTTTGCAGGCAGGTTACAAGGCAGGCAGGATACAGGGCAGGCAGGTTACAGGGCAGGATACAGGGCAGGCAGCTGGCACGGTGATACTAGCAACAACAAACTGGTGAAGAGTGAGTGAAGAGCCAGGCTTTTTGAGTCATATTTCCATTAGTGCAGTACAGCGCGGAGCGGAACGGTCCGAGATGTTTCCACTGAACAAAAGTACGTTTGAGGGGTACGAAAGCAGCTGCGAGAGGTACTAGCTCCCAGAGGGGGCTGGGTCACTTTAGCGTGGACCGGTTTATGATTGTACGAGAACAAAAGAGAACGCAGACTAAGGTGACGACGAAATGGCAACAAGCAGATATAAAGACAAAATAGTAATTCCTTATCAAACGCTGACTTTTGAGAAAAAACAGAATATTTTAAGAGACAATAACTTTGTTGAGCAGACAGAGTTTGCAAAACAAAGCAAGCACACGTTAGCATCAGCTGTTTCCTGTTTATGACGCAAGGCAGTCACATCTAGACCCAAAGTCATATTTTTCAGTGCCTATGGCAGCCAATTCTATCCAGCCTAACGCAGATGTTAAAGTGTGGTGTAGAGGTGCAGAAAAGTGAAATAAAAGCAGAAGAAGCTGACGAAAAAAACGGAAGCTGTGTCTTGTCCATCCAAGTCTCACAGCACCACAAACGCCGAATTACTCAATGTCTTTTTATGAATTGGGGAGATCGGCTGCATAAAGAAAAAGAGTAATTCGGGTATGATTTAGATTTTATTTATGAAGAAAACTGCCATGTTTGGGTGACGTCAGCTGCCCACGTACCGGGCCCCCGTGAGCTGGACCACTGCACGGAAACACAGTCTGCCATTAACAGAAGCAGCCCATGTCAGCCCCAAGTGAATCGCTCAGATTTTGTGCTTCATTCATTGATCCTGTCGGCTTCCAGTAGTTTACTTTCTCCAAAAAAAAATAGGCTTTTTGAGCGTCTAAAATATGTCTCACTTCCAGCAACAACTGAACTAAATATGCATTAGAAGTAGACATCACCTGACTGACAAAAAATTGCGATCAATGTGAGTCTTTGTCAGATTTGCATTCCCGGCAATGCTGTGTTCACTCTTTTCTGCCGTCCACTATGGCGCCCCCATGTGATCACGTGATGTAAGTTCAAAGGGTCAATGGTCCACATGCATCGCTGTCTTGGCATATGCATTTCCACCCTAATTATTCACTGCAATAACTTTAAAAGCACTTTAAGCACCTCTCTGAGCCCAGAGCGACTTTTTCTGTCGCGGTAAAGCTAACAAGCTAACATCAGCATGCTAGTGGCACACTTCCTGCTTAGCAGAAAATAAGACGCTCTATAAATAGATGTAAAGAAGCACTGTGGTCTCATTTTCGCCCATGTAGATGCTTTTACAATATATCCATCCACATTTTACTTAACTACATCCAAAAAATTGGGTACTGGCCCTTTAACCACGGTTAGAGTGTATAAATCTGCAGTAAAAACTCGCAAAAAGATGCATTCACTAAAACAAGACAATAATCCTAAAATTTCCATTGGCCCAATATTAGGCAAACTGTAAATTATGATGTTAAATGACAAAAATCACAACTGTTATCTTCACCAAAACATTCAAAATTCACAACAAAACCTGCTCTTTGGCACACACCGCTGTGCAAAATGCTCTTCAAAAGCACCTCGATGGCTCTAACGCACTTTCCTTAGAGCAGTCTGACACTGGCCAGAGCTGGAGAGGCTGGGGCACACCACATGGAACTCTCAAACACAGCGGCTCTTATCGCATGTAGAATAAGGGAACACAATAACCAAATGACATAACGAGTCGGCTGCATGCGCTTACACTAATGACTCCTTAATGACTGGATGAATTAACGTAGCCGGTCGCATGGAAACGCCAGTACAGGCATGGAATTGGGCAATTTTGTTGATCACTTACATAGGCAATGCAAATTTCGTGTTTGTTTACTTTAATGAGGCATCGTAATTGGATTGAATTCATTATACCAGAAAAGATCCATGGTAACCCTATTTTTGCTTAGAATCGGATAGTCGAAATGCATTATGTATGTGGTTTGGGATGTAGAAAGCGAAGGGAGACTGTGGTGGGAAGAGAGTGGAGTAGTTAACATAATTGGAACATGACCAGGAGAACCACAATGCACTGTGGGAGTTGAACCATAGAATCATTACGTGTTCACCAGAAATCATGTGAAATCATGGGACCTGCTCGTTCCTTCGTCTTGCTTATAAAGTTTCTTTATTTTTTCCTTTTTCAAATATAAAACACAAAAAATAATGGGAGATCTTGAGACAAAATATTTAAATTGGAAAAAATATGGGCAACAAATGACCAAAAAAGAAAATGAAGGCATATTTAGTCCAATGTTAGTCTCCTTTTGTCCAAAGTCTTTCAAATTTGTCCATGCCTATAATGTTTCATGGTAGATTTTTAGTAAAAAATTGTAAAAACCTGTCTTACTCCAGCCTAGATATATTGAAAAAGCAGCTCTGTGGGGTCAAAATGAAACTGCTGTGTGTTGTCTGCATCTAATAATAGAACGTTTTTATTTTCAGTAAAGCAGGAAGTATGAGCTTAGCAATGTAGTTTTTGACTGATCACTGTGCATTATTAGGATACTCAGAAGGTTAGAAGGTCAGAAGGCAATAACTTTGGACCCCTGCAAACTCTTTTAAACTAAGATGTTCTGTTTTTCACATTTTTACATGTAAAAAAATATGTACAGCATCTTGAATATTACCTGCATTCATTTTTGGGCAAGTGCTTGACTCTGCTTTGTCATACCGCCTAAACTTAGTCAATCCTTAATTCCGAGTTTACGATACATTAAGTAATTCCACAGATATTAACCATAAACAGGTCAAACATCTGCAATCACGTAAATCCAACATATTCTTGATTCATTTGAGCAATTTGTCAAATTTCAATCATGCTATTTGTTAGAGTGTAAGCCAGAAACGGTTGAAAATGTTCTGTCAGTTGCAGGTTTATTTTGCCAGTCATTTAAGTTAAATAGACTTTGTCAAAGTTTCATAGCATTTATTTTGTATATAGATACGTACACAGTCACAATAAACATTATTAAAATCCGTTGACCTCAATGTTTTTCTGCACCGATCTGTTAACTTGGGTTTATTAGCAATTAAATGTTGTGTTTTCATGAACTTTAAAGAATTATTTTTGGTTAAATATAAGCTCAAAGTCATATATAGCATGTTTGATGTAGTTTGTGCACGTATGTGTTGCCGTAGTCAGAGACCCATGTTTCCGTGCTTGTACAGAAGCATCTGGACATGTGCAGGTTTAATTTTGACACAAATTCGGCACCGACTCAAATCGGGGAATTGCACTTTGGAACACTGTTTGAACATTAACAATCTCCTCTACTATATTGTATTCTTATCAATAACCAACAACAGTTTGATCAACATCTCGTTTCTCAGGGCTCACTTTTATACATCCATATAAGCCCCCCTTAAGATGTCCAAAGCGTGTTGTGTGAGATATGACCCATCCCTTTAAGACCGCCGCTGGACGTTGTGCAGACTGTGTTGTAAACCTCACATACTCAGATCGTATCATGTGTGAACAAACTGCCTTCCATTCACCACAACGCTGCCAACACAAACCTCGTAACAACACACAGCATTACCTCCCGTTACCATGGCGATAATGACTGAATCTATAACCTCCCCCTTTTGCCACGGCCGGTAATTCGGTTATTTCAGTGGAGAGAAGGAGATAGAGAGCTCAGGCCTTCATACCGACCACAATGAAGCTGCAATTAGATTGTAAAGTGTTCACCCACTACATTGAAGGCTAGATTGAAAGATACAGTGTTGGGAAGTGTGTAAATGGACGCGCAGAAAAAAATAATAATCAATTTTTATAGAGCTCATCTTTCAAAACAACAAAGAATCAGATAGAGAGGAAGAATCATTTGCTTACAGTGAAAGCATCCCCAGATAGACTGCGCCACCAACTGTGAACAGAAACGGCAGTAAACTAATTATAGTGGCAACCTCGGTGTAATTATGCCGGGATAATGTATTTAAAGCAGACACCTACAGACGGGATGGTGAAGGAGCACAGCCGAGTTTAGCCCGTACAGCGCACTAGGTATTGTGACGTGGAAAATGCATGGAGGCTTAAAGGATTTTTTTTGTTTAGCTAGTTAGATGGTGACCAGTAGCAAAAATCAATAGGGTATAAGACTTTTTGGAGTCACTAAAAAGTTAAGGGGTGGGCTATGTGACTTTTCTTGTGGAAGGTCTGCCACTTGTTTGTCTCCGTGGTTATTGCTTTGCCTGCAGTGTTAATATAGAGTAGATATGGGATAACATTAATCTAGGTATTTTGCACAGATTCACTCAGGTATTTTTATTGGTAAAAGAATACCTTGAAAAACATTTGCTTTGCGGAATCGTCTGTTGACAGATATGACCTGTCACTTGGTCTGGCAGCATCCTTTGGTTTTCTCTATGGAGACAATGGGGAATAAAATGTACAAATTGACAAGCAGTTGGCAGAACCTAAATTTGAGCACTGAAATTATTTGAATGGGACTAGTGTAGGTGAATGGACTTTAAAATATTACGCATTTTTTACATTGGTATTAGCCTTTAAACAGCTCTTGAGTACCTTAAATTCGGCATCTCGTGTTTTAGAAAAAAAAAAGTTTATAAAACAAAATTAACATCTTTATCTAGGCTGTTTGCCCTGGCTTTTACTGACTTAAGGCACCATCTATTGGCTGCATAGCGCTTACACAAGCCAAACTAGCTAGCTAATTAGTTTAGACAGCGGAAATGCTCAGAACAAGTCTGGCGAGATTCTGGGAAGAATCAGAAAAACCTCATCCATCGAGGGAGTTCAGCAGGGTGTGTTTTTGACGGTCAGACGGGAGAGGATTTTAAAACCAGGATTCATCAAAAAGCTGTCAATGAAACTATTGCATGTTTTTGGTGATGGAACATGAGGTTAAAAGTAAGGGAAAAAAAAAAGGCACTATAGCATAATATGTTCTCTTTAAATACACAGAGGAGAACTTCTGGATTAGTGTCACCAGATGATGTCAAGAGAGGAGTGGTGAACATTTAGAGTTTGTTTTTTTAACAATCGCTTTGGTTAATTTTATGAACCCTTTCATACATCTTTGGGAGTAATTGTGAACAAAAGTTAGAATGCTCTCATAAAAAGGACACAAAATGTAAACATGTATAAACTTATCTGATGATCAAGACAGCACCCAGCCCTATTAGACGTGTGCTGTGAGGGAGTTCTGCCGGGTGCACACATAATGCAAGGCGGCAGCAGGTTACTGCAGACTGTCTGTTATAGCAAGTTCAGTTCACTGTGGTTCGTGTTTGACGAACACTATCAAGCCATTAGACGAAACCACAAGAATCTGCAAAGTGTCCAGGAAAATTAGACTTCCTGCGAAAAGACCTGCAGTGTGCCGAGATCAGTAACACAGGGCAGATTGATTCGAATTACTTCCTCAGTCTAGCGAACCACACCCGCCTCGCAATGCACACTGGGAGTATAGGACCAGTATCACTGTCTCTGTTGGTTTGAGGGTGAGTGATATGCGGCGTATGTGTATAAGATATTACAAAAATCATATACGTAACAAAATAATTATCAGCAGATATATGAACTGTGTCACACTTGGACAGTGGAGTTTCTGGAAAAACTGCTTCAGACATGTTCTCACTGCAGAAATCGTGTTAAAGTTCTTTTCTAACAATGAAATGTTGTCATATTGTGACTCCTGTGTGTTCTGTTGTGTCTTTGGTCGTTGGGCCTGGATTAGAGTGCAGTGTTATGGTGGTCAGACTGTAGTACATGTTACAATTGTACTGTACAACACTGTTTAAATAGTTGATCATGTGTTTTAGGTAATGCGAAAAGAGTTTTGTAGTATTGATTTGACCTATTTAAAAAATAATAATTTGTCTACCTCATTACTTACACATTTGGGCTCTGAACCATTTACTGCATGGTTAAGAGCTATATTTAAATATACACCAGTTCCCCATACTTTAATTTAAATAACAAAGTAGACTGCACTAAACTATTCTAATCAGATTCCAATGTTCTGCGGTGATATGTAATTTTTTTTACTTACTGAAGCACTCACTATTTGTTTTTTGTTGTGATAATTGTCCGTTCGCTGAAAAACTGGGAGAAAAACATTGTGTCACTTTTCAAATATAGTGCGCTTCATGTTTTATTCAGTGCATCGAGAATTATCATACTTGGCAAACGCTGCATTTTAATCTGCTTTTAGCCCTTAATGATCGACAATTAAGAAGCAAAACAAATTCAAATCCAGTTTTTTGTAGAAATAATTATATGTGATTTACAAACCAATCAAGATATAATTTTTACCAAGACCAAAATTGCTTCCAAAATCCATCCAATTTGTTTTTCTGTCCTCTTGATGATAGTAGAGTTGTGAAATGATTTCTTGCTGGCTCGGCGCGTTTTGATGGAGCATTTTTCCTTCACCTACACACTGCGGGCGTTGTTAGCTGTTAACTTGTGCGTTCTCTTGGGCTCTCTGGCATATGGGATGGGGGCCCCGGAAGAGCGCCATATGCTCGCCAAAACAAGGAACAGTCATAAATGTTGAATCTCGCAAATGCAAAAGTACAGTTGTGAGTAAGTCCGACAACCACTTATGCTCATGTTTCCGGGCACGTTAGCGGCTTTGGCTAACTCCGCCTCGAATGTTCCTCATCGTGACTGGACGCATTTAGGGCATACATGCGTGGGAGGTACACGGTCTTGCAAAACGTACGAGATTCTCTGTGTACGGTCCTGTTACAGTTCTATTTGTGAAGCGATTTGTGCCCCAGACTAGCAACTATTGCCGTCGACCTGGGGTTGTTGGAAATGAACTACAGAGATTATGCACAGTCTTTTATTCTCAAATTTCTCTTCAACATTCCGACTAACTGGCAGGATTATGGGCAGCACAACTGATAATGTGTTGTTGTTTTTTTTTTTTTTCCTTTTTTGGCATAATTTTGTTTGTGGAGCTATTGTTTCACTCAGATTACCTTTATATGGTAAAATATAAGCTAAATGTAGTTTGTTGTAATTGCTTTGACCGTTCAGATCTTGGGTACCTTGTTTGCGAACAGCATTTGGAGATTTAGGACACTTCAACTGCCCCACAACAATGAATTTCCACAGCAAATTGACTGAGAAACATTTTACTGAAGGACCAAAGGGTAATCATTTCAATTATATGTGATTTCATATTCAAGGTCTATTCAATTTAAGGCCCCTGGGGGACATATCAGGCCCTCCAAACAATCTAATTTTTCAAATGTTAATAAATCTTTACATATTATCTTTACTGGTTTAATTGTGGAGTAATACCTTTAGACTTGGTTTGGTCTTGGTTTAGACCTGGTTGTAATCTGGATTAGTCCTGGACATAATTGATATCTAGTAGACTAAATTAGTTATTAGACCATAGCAGTTTTTTCACATTTTATTCTCCATTCAGAATGTTGTGATGTCATCTGCATGAACTCTATTATACCTATCCACTGGAGTTTAATATACGTAAAACTAAAAGGTGTAGTGAATGTATTGACCATATACACATGTCTCTCTTTTGGTTGCTCAGCCTTGTAGACCCATTTCCCTCATCTCACTTATTTAGAAAATGCCCCCCTTTTTCACTGATGCCAATTGAATTGTCTCTAAAGTAATACAGTAATGTTTCCATTTGAACGCTCTAGATTTGCAATTGCCTTTCCTGATTCCTGTTTCTTTACACGCCATGGGAAGAAGTGAGATTTACATAAATCTTTTTTTTTTTCTTACACTTGATTTTTGGGTGTACTAGCTTTCAGGGTTGTAATATGTTAGCGCCTATTGTTATTCCAGTCTCTCTCTGTGCAATATGATTGAAGTCAGAATAATGCAAAATATAACAACTTTTGAAGAAAAAGCCTTTTAAAACATTCTGACCCATCCACTTTCATCACTCCCTCTTGAGTGGTTCTGGCTCCACAGTCCAAGTGGATGTCAGTCCTAGTTCATCTGCAGCCTGTCCGTCCGTGGGAGTAGGATCTCTCCTTCACTGTGGTTCTCCCCGAGGTTTCTACTTTTTCCCGTGGGGTTTTTTGTAGTTTTTCCTCACAAGGAGGGTCAAAGGACAGGGGCATTCTGGGACAGTTATCTGAACTGCTTTTACCTGTGGCCCATCGAGGCAACTGTTGTTGTGATTTTGGGCATTATAAAAATAAATTGATTTGATTTGATTTGATCACTTACTTCCATCAAAATTTTTCCAACAATTTTGATCATATGTGTAGATACAGTAATAACCTTAAATTGCTCAAAGCTCAAAGATAATAACTGCAACAAAACCATAGTATTCTTCTTCTTTTTAACTACTGTATATTACAACCATAGAGATAAAGTCTGATTAAAATTTAGCTTTGACATTTCATGAGATAAAGGGGCACTATGTGGTTTGCTGGTTGAGAGTATGAAACATTCTATTCTCCTGGAGATGGATAAAAGAGAGATCGCTTCTCCATGGACACAAGCAACAAAGTACTGTTTGGGAAATACAAACTTCTTTAACTGGATAAATGAAATGTTAGGGGTGTTGAAAAAAAGGTTCTTAAAAGGATCGCAATTCTACATCTTAAAGATTCTGAATCAATTCCAAATGGTTAATCGATTTTAAATTACATTAGTGTTTCTGCTGCATTCACCGTTTGTCACGATAAACTACCCCCTTTGAAGACAGGTTTTACATCATCTGTAACTGATAAAGCTCCGTGTGTGGTATTAAACACATTAGTAATACCTGTTATGCCGCAACTTCATTGAAACTTTGTGTGTCCCTGGATTTTCTCTAGAAAAGGGGGGACTGCCCCCCCAAGTACACTGACACACACACCCCTCACGCGCACACACACCTCACACACACACACACACACACACACACACACACACACACACACACACTAACCAAGCACACATAGAGAGACCAGAGAGATGAACAGGATAGAAACGCTACTTTCAATCGCTCCATGGTTTATGCCGTGTTGTTGTTGTTGTTTGCAGTGGAGGAAAGCTAATGTGCTAACTACAGCCACAACTTGTTGGAGTTGTTGTTGAAAGGGCCAGAGCCCAATTCTTCGTTAAAAGGCAGAGATTCATTAGAAAATATTGATCATTGTTAACTTTGACAAATAGGTCTACATAAGCTGAATAACTGCAGGGGAACAGTAATTGGAACTTTAAAAAATTAATAAATAAAAGATTCTACAAAGACTAATAAATACAAAGTAACAATTTCTTTGGAATTTAATTGAGAATCATTTTTGAATTGGGAAACGTTTTGAATCGAATTGAGACCCCAAAAATCGAATCGAATCGAATCAGAATGCCATGGACTGAAAGATTCACACCCTTATGAAACATATAAATTTAGATCATACTGTAGAACCTTCCAGGCATAGCAAACACAATTTTATGAGAAACTGACCCTCAACTAAAGCACCTTTTATGCAGTCATTTTTGTACAGACAAAACCTCACCCGAGGGAGCCCTGCTGCTGCACTGAGGAGTAAAATACTCTTAAATAAGGATAAAAAAGAATTATGTTCGGTTATAAATCAGATTAAGGCCAGGTACTGGGATGCTCTGCAGAGTAGCTTTAATCATGCCACCTATATTTCTATAGGTCATGGCAGCTTCATGCAGAGACATAACGACAAAGACGTTCATGAAGATGCACCATGGACTTTATCTCTCAATAATAACTTTTAAAAGATTTAGACAATGTAATAGTTTTCCATCTTAAAGCTGGTGGAGGACATTTATATTCCTCAATTGATTAAAAAATAAATAAAACAAAACTGTGAAAGTGAAGTGAAAATGTCAGCTGGGTGTTGACAAAACTACTAATGCAGGTGGTGCCTTTAAAGTGCCAGAGTCCTTGAAACAAACAGCGTCCATGATGGGATTCCACAGTGGGAGAAATTATTGATCAAAAGCTATGAATTAATGATTTCAGAATGACCCTCGTGTGCTCTTACAAAGCCCATAAAAGCGGTTTGAAGATGACGGCTTGATATCTGATGGGGCCCTTCCATTGTATGCCGTATTGAAGCCGGCCCTCTCTCTCCATGGCCCCTGGTGCACTTAAGTCATCCCCCCTGTTGTAGACCGCTCCGGAAAAGGACCTCATTGGAATTTTAAATCTGCTACACCGATCCACAATAAACAAGCTACTTTTAGCGTAGCACAGGGGGACGTCGAATGAGCTATTACTCCAGGGTCCACTGCTGAAGGGCCACAAGTCCTGGCTCTCCTTAAATCTGTTCCCAGGAGAAAAGATCTCACCATTAAGAGTTACAAAGCTCTATACAATCTAGTTATGGGCAGGATTACAATATCAGGGTCCACAGCAAATATATCTCGCCATATGGTGCAACAAAGAATATATGAAAAATTAACAAGCATCCAGTTACTCAAGGGTCCTCCTCTAAGTGGCGTGCATTCTTGGTTCATCTCAAAGTGGTCCCTATAGGAGGTTCTTTCCCAACAGGCTTCAACAAAGTGCATGCACAGTATTGCAGCACTAAATCACAAAAATAGGCCATGGTTAGCAAGCTAAACAAGAGATTCAAGCAGCTAGCAAGCACAAGTTCAAGGAAAAAAGAACCGAACGATTGAACATTGTTAGCAGGCTTGAATCATATGGTGAACCCTTCAAAAGGAGTTATACTAAATTGTGACACGATTCCCCCAAAATGAGGTGCGGTATGAGATCGGTTGAAATTTTGACATGCATTTCTTTTTAATGCACAATTTTGGCCACAAATTTTTGATGCATTTCCTTTAATATCCTTAAGGTCATAATAGCACAGCTTAATGGCTTTTCAGGAGGGGAAACTCAGCTTTAATGCTTCTTTTTGACCAAACCAAATGGCAACAACAAAGCTCACGAGACCATGTTCAAAACTAATACACACTCTTTTTGCCATTTTATCTTGCGAGATCCTTGTACCATCCCTGCTTTATACAATTTTCAACTCATGACAAACTCAAACAATAAAAGAGGAAGACAAAAACTAAAAATGTACCAGCTTGCAATATCTAGTGGAAAAGCTTGAAATCTGGGTAGAGGGGTAATGTTCAATTCTTTGTTGGGTTTAAAAAAAAAAAAAAAAAGTCCCAAGAAGAAAGTATCTATATGGGCAAGCGCCCATATAGATCACAATATATATATTTTTTTTATTCTAGAGTAGATCTTTTTGTCAGCTGACTGGAGCTATCAATTTAATCATAAAAATCAAAATGCAAGCCATGTGTCACAGTATTAAACTCTTGCAATGGAAAAAAATAGATGGATACCTCTGGAACATACTGCGGTCAGCAAGAAAAAAAGTTGCCATCCAAGACCACACAGTTTGACAATACTTTGCATAGACTTTTTTGTCTGGAATCGTATCCTTTCTCCTCAATTTCAAAAAAGCAAGACTGACAGGTGGATTAACCAAACAGAGAACCGCATGGTCCATTCATGTTAAACAATTATGGTGGCTTACAAATAAAAAAGGAAATGAAAATGACAGGATTGCGAATTATGGATTTCTGCAGCAAACAAGGAAAGCCCTGAAGTGTAAACTAAATCAGAGATAAATTAAAGGTCCCATAACATGAAAAATCGACTTTTCAGAGGTTTTAACCTTCCTACAGTGCTATTTGGGCCTCGTATGTTGTGCCCAAAGTGTTTTTTTGATTGATTCCCGCATGTTTTCACTAGAGAACTGTCTTTTCCGTCCCCCTCGGCTGAGCAGCAGACGGGGGCTCCTCACAAGGATGACGCGCTTCCCAAGGATGACACGGTGTTTAAGCCACGCCTCCAGGAAGCGCGCAGCCGCAGAATGAAAACAGCTAATGCTAATGCTACACAGTAATTACACGATGGATACAACAGATCGAAGAGTTAGCTTGTTCTTTACCAAACGGCAGCGTCCGTCGTCGAGGCCCTGGAGCACGTCAAACTCCAGGTCAGATCCAGGACGTAGGACTCAGCACGACGCACCGTCAGGACGAGAAAATGTTTATTCAGTGTTTGTGTATCGCTGTTTACCGGAGCACACGGCGCATGCGCACTATCTCCGCTCTAGACTTCGGCACGAGTTGGGCGGGGGAGGCGCGCGAGTTGGGCGGGGGAGGCAGCCTGCTCTCTGTTCGGGGGGGTCAGATCTCAGAGTGAGCCGTTTGCTTTTGCAAGGAGGGGGGCCAGTCCAAGAAATGGGTGTTTTTTGGAAACTGTTATGGATATTGCACAACGCAAAAATTTATCAACAAAGCCCTTAGAATAGACTGTGTAAAGGGGAAAATAGCAGAATATGGGACCTTTAAATTACACGTTTTGTTCTGAATGTTATGAGAATATTTGAGAGAAGTTATGGCGCCTCGTTATGGTCCGATTCCAGACCTGAATGTTGAAGGGACTGCCTGGTCAGCCAGTTAAAAGCCAGTACTTTAAATACATTTAGGTGCATTTTTTAGACTATAGATGGACTTAATTTTACTTTTAAATTGTTATTTTTAGTTTTTATGATTATACTGTCACCTGAATAATCATGATTATTGATAACCAAATAATCTTTACATCCCTAATGCCTTGAGATTTATGCCAGCCTCCTTGTGTCATGTCTTTGTTATTTTTTGTTTAAGTAAAAAAAATGTTATACCTTTTTACAAAGAAATGTAAATGTGATTACTTGCACAACCCAATGTGAAGCTAGTGTAGTTTTGATATTCACCTTATTCCGGAAGTTGTCGTACGCGCCGCCGTCTTGTTTTCGTTGTAGTTCACTCGGAGCAGATGAGCTCAACAGAAAATAAGTTCTACTCGACTAAAAAGCCGTTTTCAGGTCTCAGGAAATCGGTGCATTGTTGACTTGTTGTTGCTCGTGTTCATTAAACATTTTACACAAATCAACCGACTTTATGTAACATTTTAGCAACGAGACTTTTCCCTTGTTCGTCATTAGCTTTAACGGAGTTCTCGTCAAACGGAAGTGCGTTTACAAACGGAAGTGCAAAAAATGGCAAAAGTGGGCGGGGCAGAATAAGGTCAATAGTGGAAAGAGAAATCATCGATATCATTCATTAAAGGGCCTGTACCTGATTTTGAACTGTGAGACAGGAACATGTTTTTGTTTGAACCGTTAGCCACATAGTCCTTCCTTTCACTCAACATTGCACCATGACTCAGAAACGACTGTCTGGAATAGTCTTATGCAGTTGTTTCCATATAGTGCCTCTAACTCTTTACAATTAGCTTTTTGCAGAGATTATACATTACAAACACATGTCTTTCCATGACAATGTGTAATGTGAAGAGAATTTATCTTACTAAATTTTAAAAAGTCAGGTACAGGGCCTTTAACTAACAGCCTTTAGTTAAAACAGACTTTAACTAACAGTGTACGAAAACACAATAAAATGTACATACCAGACATCCCATCAATTATTAGCAGTCCTTCAAAGTAAATGCAATGAATCCACAAATGGTAAACAACCCTTCCCGTCCAGCTGCGGCACTGGATCACAAATAGTACTACTACAAAAAAAAAAAAAACACTATCCTGTCTAGATACAAGGTGAAACGCTGCGATAGCAAAGTGAAGCAAACAAAAGCTAGCGCAAACATGACAATCGCCGCACACAGCTGCCACCTCAACCAGCGGATTAATGAGAAATAAATAAAGGAACCTTACCACAAGGACGTTATCAGTGCGACAGGGCTGCATCTGCAGAGAAATGCAACACACCCTCACTGTGGCCCAGTTCAATGGCACCAGTTGGGCCTTAAACCTGAATATTTAAGCAAGGTTAGGACAACTGCATATTATTAACAAGGGATGGTTGAAAACTTCTACAATTTTCATGCAAAATAGTATAGTATAGTAGACCTTGTATAGTATTTTCGTTTTTAATCATGCTATAACATTGTTGCCTCATTAAAAAAATAGCTTGAGATGTTTTTTTCATCATTAAAGACGTACAGTCTTAAATAGATGAGAAACACAACTAGTTCATCTTAAACTCATTGCAATGGTCTTCACTTACCTGATGCATTCTAACTCTCCTAAATAACCAACGTGATCAGTTTAAAAACACTTTCTGCACCTCTCTGCAGCCAGAGCAAGTGTTGTCACGGTACAGCAAACAAACATTAGCATGCTAACGACACGCTTCCTGCTTCGTGGAGAATAACCTGCTCTATGATTAGATGCAGAGAAAGCGCTGTGGTCTCATTTTCACGCTCTTTGTGATATTTTGTCTGTTGTCATGTGCTTTACAGTCTATGACTACAGATAATTATAAACAGTATGTAAGCTTAATTCGTCATTTATAGAAAACAAGCTAAATAATACATTAATCAACATTTCTGTAAATGTAAATGTCTGTAGTCCATGAATTGATGTTAAATGGTCCAGGAACCAGCGGGACATTGGCTTGTGTCCCATTGAAACTCAAAAAAAGAAAAACAGCTCTATTCTACCAGTATCAATATTCCATTGTATTTGTTTTCTTACTTCTGAGTGGAATTGTCTTACTTCAACAGTAGAGCCAAATCTTAAAATTTCTAGGCACACTACAGTACTACAACTGGGAAGACTGTAACATGTTTGGAACAATGTGGTAGTGTTTAGAACAGTAATAAATGAGTGATGGGTGTTATTTGGTCTGGAGTGTGTGCTTCCCAGGACCCTGCTGGTGTCTTGGCTGGGCTCACCGAGCGACTAGTGCCAGGCTTGTTAGGCACGAGTCAGAAGGAGCAGATGGCTGGACTTCTGAGAACGACTACAGCATAGATCAGTTACTAATTTGTTGTTTTATCATCAAGCTTTTTTAACTGTTTTACACAAATTTGTCCGTGAAATATCTCTAACTTTTGGTCATGGTTTGTTGAACAATTATTGCAATCAAGGCCAAAGAAATAAAGGGCTACCTATTCTATGTAAATATGTGTGTATATACATATATACACACTTTTATTAAACCTTGGTGCTAGGGATGAGCTTTAGGTTTAAAAAACAAAACAAAACTAAAAAACAAAACAAAACAAAAAAAACCTGAGAAAACAGCACTTGAAGTTTTGGATGTTTCTCTTATGTTTACTGGTGAAAAAGCTTGCAATGGCAAAAAGTGTCATGTCACAATTAATTATTTTAACTGACATTATCTGACATCCGTAGCGTTCCCGCACCACAATACAATTTGATTTGTTATAACACAGATCTTTACTTTGTGTTGTTGAATGAATGAAGTAGCAGGACACTGGACTGCAGGACTAGTTTATTTTTCATATGTATTGAATGCTCAACACATTGTGGTGCCTCTGATCAGATAACAATGACTTACTGGCAGTGTCCTTGGAACAGCAGTGCAATTTCTCGATCACTTTGTTTTGTTGTGTCAATGTATGCCATGGAGCGAACTCCTTTCTATTTTTACAGTGCCGGTGATGGGAGAAGTGATGCCAAGAACATTGAAGTTTTTAAGAGCATGCTCAAGACCCACCTTTTTAGCTTAGCTTTTGACTAATATTTAATTTAATTGTATATTTACTTTATTTATTTGTGCCATTTATTGCATTCACTTATTTTAGGCTTACAGTTTTAGATGTATTTATTAATGTATTTATTTGTTTTTACTCTATTTCTACCCAATTGTTTACTTATTTCTTCATATTTATTTATCTAT
This sequence comes from Rhinogobius similis, assembly GCA_019453435.1. Lineage (NCBI taxonomy): Eukaryota > Metazoa > Chordata > Actinopteri > Gobiiformes > Gobiidae > Rhinogobius > Rhinogobius similis. The sequence goes on along the minus strand of CM033639.1, from coordinate 30,445,422 downwards.
TCTTTTATTCATTTTAGACTCTCCAGTTTTTCCTCTGAGGGGCCCTCTGTACTGTGAACGGTGGTTGGTTGTGGCTGCTGGGCCCTGGCTCATGGGCCCCAGGTGGAGGTTTGGTTTGTGCCTCATCTCTCCCCTGGGCCTTGAGTCTGTGTCCCGTGGCTGCAGACGACTATCTGCTCCTGGTGCAGACGGCTTCTCTGATGGTGCTTCTTCAACTGGTTTATCTGTACTCAGCCTTGTGTATCTTAGAGCATATGTGTGTGCATGTGCACGTAGACATGTGCGTGTGTGAATGTACGGGTTTGTATAGGTGACTGTCTGTGGGGGGGTTTGGTTGTGTGGGGTTTGGTGGTTGTGGGAGAGGTTGAGAGGGAAACGGCAAGTGGGAATGTTTTTAATGCACTGTAAAGCACATTGTGTTGCATTTTATGCATGAAAAGCGTTTTTAAAATAAAGTTTGATTTGCTTTGACTTGAGTTAAAAAGAGGCAGTAAATATGTACTGTTTCAAAATTGATATGCTTCTTGTTGTGAAGGTATTTTGAGCTCCATGGGCTGCCGGCTGCAGTGTCAGAGGTAGATTCCAGCTCTGACAATTTGCTGAGTTTACCTCCCTCTCTCATCCCCCTCTCACACTACACTACCCTGTCAAATAACCTTTAAAAAACAGTCTTCAGGTGTATGAACTTTGAAAACATGGAGGAACACATCCTATTTGTCAACCTAATGATGTCATGGTGGGACTATGGTTAACCAATAACTGTCACTTGCTTAATCAAGAGAAAACTTTTGCACTATTAACTGTCATGTTTCATCTGCCTTGTCTAATAGTACTTAACTAATAGTAATTAGGTTGTAATACACAGTTGTGCCACAAGACAGCGCACAAGTGCCCTCTGATGCCTCTAAGTGAAAAAAAGAGTTATCTGAAACACCAGTAATAATAGATGACAGAAGACTGAGTGGACCTAAATGACACTGCAGTATTTTTGGACTAATATTAATCAGACGTGGTTTATCTAAAAGGTGCAGTGACTGATTTTTACTGTTTTGAAACCAGAAAAACATAACTAGTTAGTGTAGTCTTTACAGCAGTCCGCATGTATCCCTCACTTACCTAATGCAGTCCCAGCATCCTAAACATTTACTGCGATGAGTTTACATTACATTACATTAGTATGCTAATGAGGCACTACCTGCTTCTCACCGAATAAAAGGCTCTACAGATGCAGAAAAAGCGCTACAGTCTCATTTTCACCCGAATAGATGCTTTCAAAATATATCTGTATCTGTATTTTACTTCATTGCATGCAAAACAAAAATGTACATGAACTAGTTGTTTTTCACATTTCAAAACAGTAAAAAATAAGGTACAGCACCTTTAACTTCGATCTCTTGTTAACGAAGAAAACAAGCTAGCTGAATTGTTCAGCTCTTAAACTGTTAAGATGAGTATTTAAGAGTGGTTTATTCATCAGAACTAAACCATGCGTTTAAAGCCCCTGTACCTAATTTTTACTGTTTTGAAATGTGAAAAACAGAACTCGTTCATTGTGAAGTCTTTAAAACAGTCACATGTATCGCTCTCTAACTTAATGCAGTCCCAGCATCCGAAATATTCAACACCATAAGTTTATAAGCACTTTTAACAAGTCTCTGAGCTCAGAGCGTCACAGACCTTTACAGCAAAAGCTAACAAACAACACACAAAATAAATTCAGAGCAAAAGTTCTTATAGGTTCTTAAAGGTCCTATTTCTGCACTGGGGCAACACATCTCCATATGTTTTAATTTATTTTACCTTATTTATACAAAAACATAATAACTAATTCAAATTTACAGTGCTGGCCTTTGGTGATTATAAGCACTTAAAGAAAATTGTTGATTTGCATAATGTCGTCTTCTATTGTTTGAAAATGTTTCCCCCCCATCAAATTCTAATAAAAACACATACTTGACATCTAAAAATAATGACGTACATAAAAATGCAATTCACTGCTACTGTTGGAAGCTAAACACGATTTGTCGGTCCAACTCACCGCCACACTAAAACGCATATATATTCTGTCCTCCAGCAGAAAGGCCTAGATAAGCCAAAGCAACAGATTAGCAGCTTTGACTCCTCCATACGCCTTTAGATGTATTTCTTCTTAAAAGTACCGGAAATATTTGTAGGAAAAGAGTCTTGGTTCACACTTGACCTTGTAGAAAATTGTGTGACCACTGCGGACGGTAATCAGAGGGCACCTTGGCTTTTGCGTTGACATCTTATTATATTTTCAGTCCTCCGCTCATGCTTCCTCTGGGACAGGCATTTAATATACAGTCGGTGCGATCGAGCCCCTCAATGTCCTCTAGACGTAAGCTTCCATATCATGTTTAGAAAGTGGTATTGACATGAATAATATGGCATTAAATATAACATACAAAATGCATGCCAATTGACAGTAGGTTGTCAATAACATAGGGCGATTGTTAAGCATTAAGGACTGTAAAATCAATGTTTATATTTAAAAGAACTTGAGCGATGACATTTTATCACATTCAGACTAAGCGCAGTTTTAGCCTGAAAGACCAAATCCCCATCCAGAACCGCATCACCACACCATTGAAATATCTCATCAAGAGCACGACCTCAGCTGTGGAACATCTGTCCATCTGACCACATAACCACAACCCCCCACTTGACCGCCCTCCATCCACCGTACTTACCTCTGCAGCAGAATGTGTCTCCGCCATAATCACCTGAGGACAGGACCATCGCTACATCACCCCCTCGAAAGGTGCATGTAGGTAAAGATGTAGTGTCTCACTCAAGAAAACAACTGGTCTAAAAGCGACGATATGCTGAAGGTATCGTGTGACTTCGACAAACAGGACTTTCACGAGTACTTACAAATAAGGGGTTATTACAGCCAAGAAAACCAACAAAGCGATGACCATCATAACCCTCTGACTGAAATTGTTATTAATGGCATATAAATCAGAACTAAACTAAATGCATCAATAATCAGAACAGCTATTATACAACTTTTTTTTAACGTAAGTTGGAAAGAGAAGGTGATTTTGCTTTGACAGATGAGCAATGGGAAAATATATGTACTTCACAATGGAGGACAACAAAATCACATGTTTGGAGAGAGTTCTGTTGTGAGAATGTGTTACTTTTTTATTACGCCGTGTCAAAGTACCCACTATTCACAGGAAATTAACTGCTTGAGAAACTGTGGCTGCCATGTGACCCATCATTTCTGAGTGTTTTGGGACTGTCCTATGACTCGGAGATACTGAACTAAGATTAACACATATTTTTTAAACCCCTATCCCGCTCGAGTTCATAACTTTGTATTTGGGCCCAGAGGTTACATAACCGAGAATTCTCCGTCATCGACAGATTATTTTCAGCTTTGATGGAAAATTCTGAAGGCAGTCAGTCATTTTGACGGGTTGAAAATCAAACTATTGCCCTTCGTTTTACATAGGATATCAACATAACTTGAACAAACACCATTTTCAGCTTGTACCACTGTTTTATGGATGCATTGGGCTGAGACTGAACTAAAACCGGACTTTTTCAGTGCGCCTTGGCACCGCCTCCACAGCCTCAGCTCAGAACGGCTTCGCTTTTCTCTCTCTCCAGAATTTAGCCTTTCTGACACAAGAAATGTTCAACATAATGGGCAAAAAGCGCGTTTAGATCATAAAAACTTAAAGGACAGAGGAGTGTGGAAGTCTGGAGGCAGAACACCAGGAGGGGCACGTTCATCTGTCGTGCACGTGTTGGTGTGTGCTGCTGTCAGATATGTGAATGTAGATGTTTGACTATTGTGCCGCACACAAACGTGCTGAAATACAGACGCCTGCTACTGAGAGACAACCACTGAGTTTTAAGGAGGAAATACAAATAAATTCTTGGATCTGTAACAAAGAAATGTAACTTTAGACCAAGAGAGGGTTTATTGTTATTGCCTTTAAAAGCCCCAGATGCCCTGCACCTACTTGCATTAAAAATATAATGACGGATAAAAATGGTTCATGACGGCTTTTTTGGGACCCCGTCCGTCATAATGACAGACTGAAACCTCTGTTTGGGCCTCAAAACTTCTGCCACGGCATGAACATAGTCAATGGATATCATTGGAGCAAAGAAGGCAAAAACAGGGAAATTGATTGCCCCAACAGAACCGACAATCAAGAACTGGATCAATAATGTGACGTTCAAAAACTAAAAAAGGTTCAGGAGTACTTCGCCTCAGAATTAGCCTTTAGTGAATGTTTTAGGTTATTGGAATAATTGGAACTCTTAGAGAAGGCTTATGGTCTATGTTCCAACGCATACAGTAATGCGTGGAAGCTTCTGTTCGTCGTCTGCGTTGTTCTACCCTTTATTTGGTGCGTCTCCAATGAGCTTGTGGATGTGTAGCCATGGAGCTGTACATGTGCTAACCACTAACAATGGAAGCTCAACTTAAATAAAAAAAGTTACAAGAACAAGCTGCAAAACCAGCAAACGATACTCTCACTTCATTTTCTAGGTTCTTTTCCAACAAACAGTTTTTCTTGTTGAACCTAATCTTCCGTTTTAATTAATTCTCTAACAGCCTTTGAATGCCCTCTGAACATTTGACATTGACATTATGACATTATTATATATATCAGTCGATATAAGTATAAATAAAACATATACGTGATTACGTTGGGAAAGTACAGATCTTTTCACGTACATAAACGGAGCATAAATGAGCCTTAAACCCGCCCAGACAGAGTTGAACATGAAAACTCTGCAGTGAACATCATTATATTCCATGATAAAACATAAAAAAATATTGACGAAGCGCGCATTCTTCCACTTTGAGAATGATAAAAATAAGTCACTATTTTTGGAAGCCGCTCTTCGTCAGATCACTCAAACAAGTTCAGAAAGTCAGAGGTGTTCTCTCTAATGTACAAGGTTCATTTTCCAAAGAACCACCGTGAAAAAGTCTTCGTTTGTTGTGAGATCACTCCACCGACATCAGTGACGCGCCTCTCTCTGCTCCAGCTTTTCATTCCAATCGGAGCCTTTCTTAACGTTGCACTGTGAATGATATATTAGTGACACTTTATGATCACACACAACCCAGACGCTCTTGACGCCAATGTTTTTTGTGTTATTTTTTTCCCTCTTGTGGATTTCTGGAGTTCTTCTTTCAACTGTTTATCCCCAAACAAATCACAAAAGTTGGGATTGCGCTGGCTGACTGTGTGTGCAGAATAAATCCATAATTTAAAAGTCTGCTGCCACCGAGCTGCTATTTGTTGTAACAAATGATTCGCGGCTTCAGAGGTATGTCTGGGAATGTAATGAAAGCATGTTTAGATGGAGCGCTACTAAATATAATCCATTACAAGTGCGAGTTCACAAATCCTGGGCTGAGGGAATAAGAAAAGCTTCAAGACGGAAAGCTACGTTGGATAACAAGATAACAGAAAATAGTTATGGAAGGCTTTCAAATAGGGCAATACTGTTGAAAAGTGTTGCTTCTTAGCTCAGTGCAAGAAGTGAAAGTAGATACAACGATACAATCTATTTTTCACGTTGCTTGCTTGTATTTAAACTTCTATCTTATTCTATTATTCTATTCTATCTGCTATTCTATTCTATTGTTCTTTTTTTGCTGTCTTTTGCTGTTCCTATATTTTATTTAAAGGTGAAGATCAACATAAACCCCTTTCAATTGGATTTTGCGATACAGCATGGCAACATAGAGAAAGCAATTTATATCAACCTTATGGCATTTGCATGTTCTCCCTGTATATTGCTTACAATGCCAACACAGTGGCCTATGCCTATACCTAGATCTTTAAATATTACAATTATTACTTTTTCATTGCCAGAAGATCTTGTTCCTGTTGAAGCCAGTCACGGTATGAGGCCTTTCTGTGCAATTACTGCTATAGATAAGTCAGGTCAGGACAGAGAGAACAGAAGGACGGATGTGATCACGTAGCTCTGGCTGCCATGGTAATGCATTGAACGTCTGTGGCTTCGAAACTTAGATTGACTGTATGTTTTTAATCTATTGTTATGGTTAAGAAGGACGTAAGGCTAGTCAGTGGTAAATGTGTTGTTTTTTTAAGTTACTGCTGCTAACTAACCCAAACTATTTCCTTAACGCTAAACACAAAAACAAGCATCAAATGATCAATCACCATAGACTGTCCTTCCAGATCTGACACTCTAGCATTAACCTTTCTGCGTGGAGTTTGCATGTTTATTTCATGTCTGGGTGGGTTTCCTCCAGGCACTTGCCCATCAAAAAGCAAAAGTCCTCCAGCTAAGCTAATCCTGACCACGTTGTCTATTGACTTGTATCTTTTATATTTTTTATTTGATGATGAATGCATGACTGGATGCTGGAGCTACAGCTGAATTGCCCGTGGCAATTTTCTGAATAATATTATGCTTTTTTGTTATTATTATACAATAAACATGCTCTTGAGTACTTAAAGTTCAGCATTTCATGTGTTAGAACAGAAAAAATATAGCTTGTACAACCAAAATGAGCATCTGTATTTGCTTCAGTTTGCCCTGGCTCTGAGTTTAGGCTGCATAGTCACGCGGTTCATTTTACACATATATCCTCCTTTTGACAACCGCAGAAATCTCAGTGATGAGCGCGGAGTGGTGAAGAGCGGTTCGGCTTTTCTCCGCGCCACAGAACAAACCAAACCGGCTCAACACGTGATCTCCGCCGCGTGTGCTCCGTGACGAAAACAAAACTTGAGTGTGAGCGCTAAAAAAGTTAACTGGCCCAAACATGTCAGAGCATGTGTAGACGCCAGACCACCACCAGCTACATCTGCCTCAATGAATGTCAGTTACCTCTGTAACTATAGTTCTATGAGGGCATGAAGGGCCCTTAATCCATTAAACCTGTGTTTGATCATGTAGCCTAAATTTACCTGAAACGTGCCACAGATTCAACATGAAATGTCTAAACCTTAATTAAGTCTAGACAGATCTAACTAATGTATTTAGATAATTATATATTATAAAATCATTTAATTTTCAGAAGAAAACTTGCAAAAATACTTTAAAATAGACATGTAAACTACGACACTTGAAAAAGTGCGTGATGCGATTAATCGTGAGTAATCACAGATTCAAAGTGTGGTTAATCAAATTCATGTTTTTCATCGTTTGACAGCACTAGTTTAGACGCAGAAATGCCCACAATGAGTCTGGTAATGATTTAACGACTTAAAACAGCAGAAGATTCTCAGATAAGTGACAAATATCAGAAAAAAAGCCTAAAGTGTCAAAGAAGCTAAGTGCACAAAAATGTCACTATAGCATAATAATATGTATAATATGTCTTTAAACAAGCTTCTCTCAAAATGATGGGTGCTCAACAGCGGCCACCTGGTCACCCAACTACATTGAAGAATGGGTCAGACTAGTTTCAATAATACACTGCAAACTTTTTTCAACATAACTTTTGGGACATAAAACTCATGCAATGGAGACAATGGATGGATACCTTTGGAGGGACCTTTTGGCAATGACAAATCAAAATCAAAAAACCATCACAAGGAAATGAATGACGCAGACTGAACTGGACCTGACGGAAGGGACAATGGACCTAAATTGAACTAAAATATTTATGGACAAACGGGACAGGCATATGCAAGACTTTTTGTCAATATTTTTACCTCCCACTCTTTTCTGTGGTTGTCTTTTTACTTATTTTTTTTTTCCCTCACTTGTTATTCTGCAAATGTTATTTAAAAAAAAAAAAGAAAAATGAACACCCAATCTGACACTGCTTCTCAACAATAAACCCCAACATGTTGCACACTTATTGACATCTACAAATCCAATTGAAATTCTGCTCTTGTGTGTTACAGTGCGCTGTACTAATCACCACTCATCCAGGATTTAGAAACAAGACAGGCATTTGTTCTCCAGCTGAGCTTTGGGACAGTGAGAATTACGTGGGTGTGCTCGGGAATCGCAATCAAAAATAAATGAATACAACAAAAAATCCTTATTTTATTCTCTAGTAACCTTCACCTGCGGATAACTTCTTCCTTCTGGTAAATATGTAAATTCAAAGTACAACGCTTGGACTGCCTTGGGTGTGTGTATCCGTAAACATGGGAGAAGATTGGAGTCGGGAAAGTAGCTAGCCTTTGATTGTGGTACATAATAACCATGGGGGTGAATATTTTTCAAGCAAAGAGCACCTACGAAGCTATTGTTTTGTTTTTGTTTTTTCTTAGTTATTGCTTTTGTCGTGACCAAATATGCTGTTGTTATAATGTCCTTGGGCTTCCTCAGGCCTAATATAAACATGGTGGACCAGTGGGTTGTGAGATGAAATAGTCTTTGAAATGACAATACAGTGTATGAAGAGTGCATTCTGGGAACAACACATACCTTACCAAGGCAGTGTAATGTAAACTTTTGTTGATCGTTTACATCATTTAAAGGTCCCATATTCTGCTATTTTCCCCTTTACACAGTCTATACTCAGGGCTTTGTTGATACATTTTCGCATTGTGCGATATCCATAACATAACAGTTTCCAAAAAACACCCATTTCTTGGACTGGCCCCCCTCCTTGCAAAAGCAAACGGCTCACTCTGAGATCTGACCCCCCCCCGAACAGAGAGCAAGCTGCCTCCGCCGCCCAACCCGCGCGCCTCCCCCGCCCAACCCGTGTCGAAGCCTAGAGCGGAGATGGTGCATGCGCCGTGTGCTCCGGTAAACAGCGATACACAAACACGGGAATAAACATTTTATCGTCCTGACGGTGCGTCGTGCTGAGTCCTACGTCCTGGATCTGACCTGGAGTTTGACGTGCTCCAGGGCCTCGACGACGGACGTTGCCGTTTGGTAAATAACAAGCTAACTCTTCGATCTGTCGTATCCATTGTGTAATTACTGTGTAGCATTAGCATTAGCTGTTTTTATTCTGCGGCTGCGCGCTTCCTGGAGGCGTCATCCTTGTGAGGAGCCCCCGTCTGCTGCTCAGCCGAGGGGGACGGAAAAGACAGTTCTCTAGCAAAAACATGAGGGAATCAATCAAAAAAACACTTTGGGCACAACATACGAGGCCCAAATAGCACTGTAGGAAGGTTAAAACCTCTGAAAAGTCGATTTTGCATGTTATGGGACATTTAAAGGTGCACTTTTCTACAGGAACTGGCCACCTTTTTCTCCAAAGAGATGTAATTTCTTTGCCTGGAATGTTACACAGTATGGCATCAAACCTTTATGGAGGCCAGTAAGTGAGCAGGTCAGATTTTTGGAGAAGTGAAAAAACATTCAAACAATAAATGCAAGTGGATAAGTTTAATGCTATACGGTGGAATGTTCAAGTCAAAGAAATAACACATCCATGGAGACAAGCATGTGGCGGACCATCCACCAGAAATGTTACATAGTACACCATTGACATAAAATAATGTAAATTTATGTAAAGCAAACTAGTAGATTTATCTAAAGCTTTATGTTTGTGTATATTAAATTCCTGTGTTGGTGCACACGGCATTCACACACAAACTTGGAACCAAACTTGGACCAGACAAGGTAAAATTATGCTTAATAGTTTGAAAAATAAAACAAACTCAGGTCTGAAACTTTTTAAATCAATTATCAGACCATATTTAATAATGTTGAAGTTGGATAGCAGCGTAGAGAAGGCTCTGATATTATATGAATGTCACTAGATTATGACCTGATGACATAAAAAGTAGGGGTCATATTTTTTTTTTTTCTTCTCAAAAGCGGAGACTGACTAAATAGCTATCAAACATGTAAATTGTAGAGGACACAAAACACAGCTTTGGGTCTGTTTTTGAAGAGGGAACAACAATACAACACGATTAAATAAAAAAAAATATCACAACATACTTTAACAATAGTGACCAAACCTTAATTCAAGAAGCCGGCGTAATCTCTTATTTGTCCAGGAGTGAAAAAGTGGGCCGAGATACAATCTACCAACTATTTACAACAGTCTCAACAAAACACTGCAGAAATCAAACACTAATCAGATAAACTACTTAAATGGACATGCGGCAAGTAAACAACGGCAGGAACCTTACTAAATTACTTCCGGATGAAAGCAAAACGCCTCAAGGTCAAAATCATTGTCCAAGTAACTCAAAAAACCAATACTGAAGTCATGTAATCGAGCCATTAAATCATTATTCCACTTGTATACTTGTCAATGTATACTTTTTTTTTCAGTATTCCTTTTTCAGGGCTGCATGATAAAATAAAAATGTGGACTTCTTCTAGCAGTAGACTTAACTGACCCGGCCAGTTCAACACTCCGATGCTATACCTTCTCGTTTGAGCAGCATCTGTCAGATTGTTAGAGGCCTCTCGTCTGCTCATCTGGCCGAGTCGTCGTCCTCCTCTGGCTCGGGGGCCCAACAGGAGACGAGTCCCCGGGCCCCGCTGCTCTCTGTAATAGCACTAATGAGCGGAGAGGTGGTGTGGCGGGGATCAGCGGAGCCAGAGGAAGGGGAGAGGAGCAGCTGGAGAGTGGAGAGAGGGCACAGAGAAGGCCACGGAGGTCTGCGGCTATAATCCACTGTTTACTACTGCACCTGAGCCACTGGAAATAACTACACAACACACACTACTACCACGGAAACATGTCATAAAGCAGGATTTAAACTGTGGATAACGCTTTTAAAAGTGGAGATATGGCTTACTGATGTTTTTTGGACATGTTTACATTGGCATTTTGGGTTTGTTTCATAATTTATAGTTATGTCTTTGTGTAAGCCTTTTACCAATCGGTTCGTCTTTAGCAAGAAACAAATATAATGTATAGAAACTGTGTAATGTATAAAACTTTGTCTAGGTTGAAAGTATGATTCTAACTTTTAAAATAGACAAACCACCCTAACATCACACGATCTCTCTGGGTGGAGTCTGCATGTCCTCCCCGTGTTACCGTGGGTTCTCTCCGGGTTCTCCGGCTTCCTCCCACCGTCCAAAGACATGACTGTGTAGGTTAATTGACAACTCTAAATTGTCCCTAGTGAATGAATGTGAGAGTGAATGGTTGTCTGTCCATGTCTCTGTCTCTCTGTGTCAGCCCTGCGACGAGTTGGTCACTGTCCAGGGTGTACCCCGCCTAAGGCCCAAAGTCACTGGGATAGGCTCCAGTCACCCGCAACCCCTAACAGGAATAAGCGGTAGAAAATGAATGAATTAATGAATGAATTTAAATAGGACTTACTTTTGTCATAATTTTTTACAGTGTTAGTTTTACAGTGTAGAAATACGCCACTCGCAAGGGATATGCGTTTTATACTTTTGCATTGAACAAATGAAGTGTTTTAGTTCATATACATTCAGACATGATACATCTCCCAGTATCTGTTTGAGCAAGCAAGTTTTCAATTGTCACGTTGGCGCGTGTTGAACTTAAATCCACTCGGAAAACATTTGGAACAATCCTACCAGTCTGCAGTCCACCAAAAGGAAGGATGAATGAAGATGGGCACACGAATCCGCTCCCCTCACGGTCCAGCGCAGGTGAGTGCAGTGTCCGGTGGCCACACCGTCTCTCTCCTCTGGCTCTGAGGTGAATTAGCACAGATGCGACGTTAGCAACTTTAGCTTTAGCGTAGCTTTATCAGCTCAGTCCTCAGAAAACTATTTACTCACCCCCAAGCTACGCGATTCATCCACAAGTCTGTTTGATGGAGACCCATGAAACAGACAGACTAGTGCCTGCGTGAAAGACATAAAAACTTGGATGACTCTTAATTATCTGCTCCTTAACCCTGAAAAAAACAAGGTCATTCTGCTGGGCCCTAAGCACCTTTATCTGACCGGATAGTTTCTCTGGACAATATCACTGTAGCCTCCAGCTCTACTGTAACAAACCTTGGGGTCCTATTTGACCAAGATCTCTCGTTCAAAGCTCATATAAATCAAGCCTGTAAAACAGCCTACTTTCATTTGCGTAACATCAGCCAAAATGAGAAAAATCCTGCCCAGAGATGATGCCGAAAAACTCATCCATGCATTTGTCCCATCCCATACTATTGTAACGCCCTGCTTACAGTGTGTCCTAAAAGCTCTAGAAGAAGCTTTCAACTGGTTCAAAATGCAGCAGCAAGATTATTAACAGGTACTAGAAGAAGAGATCATATTTCACCAGTGTTGGAGTCTCTTCACTGGCTTCCTGTTGAGTTTAGAATCAAATTTAAAATCCTCCTCCTGACTTATAAAGCTTTAAACAATATGGCCCCATCCTACCTCAAAGATGCAATAGTAGCGTACCATCCAAACAGAGCTCTTCGTTCTCAAAATGCTGGACTATTGTTAGTCCCCAGAGTCTCTAAAAGCACAGTAGGAGGTCGAGCATTTAGCTACCAAGCTCCTATGTTATGGAACCAGCTCCCTGTTCATGTAAAAGAGGCCGACACTGTCTCTACATTTAAGACCAGGCTCAAAACGTTCCTCTTTGAAATAGCTTATGGTCAGGCCAGTTAGGAACAGAAATAAAAACCTACAGTTTTAGCTACGCTGCCCTTGGAGCAATTCTGCTGGGGGAAGTATGGCAGTTTGAACACTATCCTCTGGTTCTTCCTACTTTACCTATCAACAATATTTAATATTACTTCAACTGTAGTCTGTTCATTGCTGTTCACATGTTTCTCTTTCTCTCCCCTTCCCCCGGGGAGTGGAGACTGTTTCAGGCACTGCGGCGGCTGCTCCAGTGACGACCTTGAGTGGTTCTGGCTCCACAGTCCGAGTGGATGTCAGTCCTAGTTCATCTGCAGCCTGTCCGTCCGTGGGAGTAGGATCTCTCCTTCACTGTGGTTCTCCCCGAGGTTTCTACTTTTTCCCATGGGGTTTTTTGTAGTTTTTCCTCGCCGCGAAGGAGGGTCAAAGGACAGGGGCATTCTGGGACAGTTATCTGAACTGCTTTTACCTGTGGCCCATCGAGGCAACTGTTGTTGTGATTTTGGGCATTATAAAAATAAATTGATTTGATTTGATTTGAAGTCCTCCACGAGTCCACCGCAGTCCTCCGAAGCAAGAGAGTTTTCCAGGAGTGCTCAAGCGCGACTTTTGTTAACTTTTTACTTTTTTACTTTACCTTTGCTCAGTCCTTCTCTCTCTCTCTCTCTCTCTCTCTCTCTCTCTCTCTCTACACGCTCAAGTGTTGCGTCATTACGTAGCTCCAGATAGTCCAAATAATCCACTCCAAATAATGACAAATAAAATTTGAGTTGATTATAATATTCTTCAATTTACATAAACTTTTAACACTATACAAAATGCTCTCTTTAACTGTATAATAAACTATGAAATTATAAATAAAAAATGACAGAAAACAAAATATCCTGATAAAAAGTGTTTAAAAAAAATTATGGAACCCCGAAATCCATGAATAGAGATTGGGATTGTGTCATTTCACATGATCACATCAATTTTCAATTAGCCTAATGATAAAACAAATGGACAGCAGTTTATTCTTTTGATCTACCGCGCCTTTGTTTACTTCTTAACGTAGCAACCTGATCTCAGACCAGACACCAGACAAACGGTGCATTGTTGACTTGTTTGCGCATGAACATTGAACATTTTATGCAAATCAATCTACTACTACTATACCATATTTTACAACATTTTTATCTTATTAAACCTCTTTGTAAGTCTGTGTTGTGGTTGTAAATGTATTTTCAGGCCGTTTGAAATCCCCATCGTCTCCCATCTACTTCCTTATTTCAAAAAAAAACAAGGGGAAAAAAGAAAATGTGAGAAAAAAAAAATGCTTTCAGCGTCTTTTTACTGGGAGTGTTAGTTAGTTCTGCTTTAATGTTTGTTAGATTTTTGCACTGGTTTATGGTTCATATCTGTGTAAATACTGGGCAGGTCCACATGAGACAAAAAACTAGAAGAAAGTGTAATGTCTACTCTGTTAGCACAAATTGACAAAAGGGAATTACTTTTTTCATAACAGCTTCAGAAAGTGGTGCCATTATTTAACTCCAAAATTGTGATTTTTGCCAGTTCAAGGGACTCTGTTCCATTAGATTAATATGACAGGTTTGTGGAAGCAAGCCCGAGCAAATAATAATGATAAGGTACAAAATCTGCTTTATTATATTATGCCTGTTAGACAACTGTTTTATGCTGCTGTTTTTCTTGATGGCATTCACAACGCTCTGAAGTGTGGACTGTCCCAATTATCACGTTTGCCACCCATGCTCCCTTGTGCACCCACACACTTCATGCACTTTCAGAAAATGTACACTTAAGTCAAGAGTGTAGTGCGTAGTGTTGAGCGTGAGTATTGAGACAAGAGGTTTTGTAGTGAAGGTTATTTAAAAGCTCACAATAACAGAATTCAAGGAGCTGAAAGTTGGTGTTCCATTCATCACTCCCAATGTTGTTGTGTCATTGGGCAACAACTTACCGTGCCCTGCCTGTACACTGGTTTGCATGTTTGTGTTGAAGAGGAGACAGGTTCCCTTGACGTACAGCGCTTTGAGTGTCCACTGGAGGTAGAAAAGCACATGAATGTGACAATCTACCCAAAAAAAGAAACACTTCCAGCTTCGTCTTTTGAAGAGATGAGTTTTCACAACCTATTCATGTCTTCAGGTGACAGGACCCCCCCTTCTTGCAGTTATTCGAGGTGACAGAGCTCTGCATCTGGAAAATGATACAATGTGGAGTAGTGTTTTTGTGTTTCATTTTAAAAAGTTGTTAAGATTAATCATGTTTTTTAAAATGAGGGCACAATATAAAATGAAAGAGTGAGGTATAAAAAGCAACAACTTAACAGCAAAATTGTATCTTTTCGAGCATTGTCTCCTAGTCACATGGTAACCAGCCCTGCGTGAAGTCCAACGCTTTCCTCCATATCGTTGCTGTAGAATAAGTCAAAGTGGCCGAGAGTTGAAAGAAGAGGCATAATGCTGGAGTTCTAATGCAGAAGAAGTTTATTTGCATCAGTTCGAGACCCGGAGACATGAACCCTCAAGACATTGCGATTGAGCGTATTCCTTTCCAGTCTAGTCTGGCTATGCATCCTCTGATCATGTAGGCCAAGGTAACAAGAGCTGAGCCGGCAGTGTTTGAGTGGCACAGGGGACAAATGCTATTCTCTGCCACAATCGCGAAGACCAAAGGGTAAAGTACAGTCCTTTTGTCTCACTATAACCAAAAGCAATGACCGTGCAATTTCTCTGTCTCTTTTTGAATACCAAATCCGCCCTAAAATCTCCTCACTGGTCTGTTCTGAGCTGTCTCTTCTTGTTTACATCCTGAAAAATTCATCATTTCATTTCTATTCACATTCGGAGCCACGCTGAATCTTTCATGAAAAACCAGTCTGGGCATAAACACCGCTAACACACTTTTCCTCACAGTTGCATCACTTGTTGTCCTGACTTTTAGCTCTGAGATCGGGCCGACTTTTTCGAGATCTCCACTCCGACTGTTTTTAGGAGCGGTTTATAGAAACGGCCACTTCTATCGGGGCCAATTTGGGAGAGGATTAGAGCGGCCTGAGCACCCTCCAAAGCAGATTGCGATGTCTGCGCTGAGTCATGGCGCGGTCGGAGAGTGGGTGGATGACTCTACATGTGGAGGAGAGAAAGAAAGAGGGAGAGGAGGAGAGAGAGCAGAAGAGATAAGGAGAGAGGAGGAGTGGAGGAGTGAAGAGGAGAGGCCGCTGTGGTAATTGGGCTGTCGGGTCATCGCGGCTCAAAGCATTTGTGGAGCTGAAATGTTGTGAAAATAAAATTGTACTTCGCAACACTTCGCTTGTGAGAGGTATTTGTTTTCGCTTGTGATAGCAATTTGAAACAGTAATAGTGTGGGCTTTTGCAGAATCTTTTGCAAGAATAGATAAATGGCATCGGTAATACTTTATTTTAGGGTACGCCTCTAACTAGCTGCTAATTTGCATACTTGTAAATGGTTGATTTGATGTTAATTCATATTAATTTGTCCCTAATTAAAATGAGACAAGCTCTTCAGAGTTTTTACCATGTTATGATGGTTTTCCCTTTTCATTTATTTAGAGTGATTCATGCATATTTTAGTCATTTTTATTCTCCCGCATTCAAGACCCCACCGATGTCTGGTTCATAACCCACTGCTCCGTACTTACTTTGTACTCAGACATTATTATTTTTATTGATTTACCAAAGTCCTGTAGCCATTTTGGCACAAATGGAAAAAATATATGTCCTCTGGTGCTCGCCGATGGTGCAGTGGAAAGGGCATTGCACATGTTTGGTTGCTGCCACCGCGGCGTTGTGGTTGGATTCCAGCCCTCGACCATTTGCCAAAGATCTAATCCCCTTTGCACCACATTTCATCCTGCAACTGTCCTGTCAAATAAAGCCTTCGGGCCAAAAAAATCCTTTAAAAAAACAAACAACAAAAGGCCTCTGTATGTACCTGTCGTCAACCCAGTGTGGTTCTACCCCACGCGCGCTCTCTTCCAGTTTCTCCATCTACTCTCGTCTCTGTTTAGCTATTTCTCTTGTAAGAGAAAAAAAACACAGAAAGACCATTGTTTGACTCAGGATCCCTTATTTCCTTCTCTCACACTTGCACAAACTACAAATATTTCCACAACAATTGAGGTCAAGTTTGGCCGCCATTTGAGGGCAAGGACAAACCAACACCTGATCATTGTTGGAGAGGCAGGGATCTGCTTGAATGAGGCACATCTCTCCAAATTTGAGTAGGCGTTGCTATTTGTGAGTAAATATTTGTGAGTGAATATCTGTCTTGTAATTAATCTTTCTGTAAGTAGAAGAATGGAAAGTTTGGTGTCTGTAAGTGCTACTTTAAGAGCTGATCGTTACGTTTCGCGTTTTGAGAAAACTCCCTTTGAACTTATCCCATGTAAATCTATGGATGCAAGTTGAATACATGAAATCATAAAATGTCTTTAGATCAATCAATCAATCAAAATGTATTTGTATAGCACAATTCATACTTGAGTAACACAAAGTGCTTTACAATCATAAAAACACATTAAAAATCACAATACAATCACAATAAGAGCATAAATAAATACATTAAAATATACTTAAAACAATAAAATGCGGATCAAATTCCCTCTATCATATGCACAGCTAAACAGAACAGTTTTAAGCCTAGATTTAAATACTGGCAGTGTAGGGGCCTGGCTCTCATCTTCGTGGAGACTGTTCCAGATTTTAGCTCCATGAAACTGGAATGCTTATTCGCCATGTTTAGTCCTGACTCTAGGCACCAGCAGGAGGCCGGTCCCTGAGGTGCTCAGTCCGAGATGGTTCATATGGCTCTAACATGTCAGAGATGTACTTTGGTGCTTGTTCATGGAGAGACTTAAGCACAAGCAGAGCTGCTTTAAAGTCTATTCTCAGAGCCAGTAAGCAAGCAAGCCAGTGCAGAGACCTGAGCACAGACTAATATGCTCGTACTTCCTGGTTCTAGTCAGGACCTGAGCAGCAACGTTTTGGATGTACTGTAGTTGTTTGTAGTTGTTGCAGATTGGACAATGTTGTTTTTATCTGGAAAGAGCAAACTTGTATGTCTGCTATAAAGTGTTCTACTATAGACTATGGGACTGAATGAACAATGGAAATGAACTTTGAAGCAATTGTCCAAAAAAACAGAGATACTACAATTGGCAGGCTCAAAAAATAGCCAAAAGCTTTTACTATTGACTCCATGTCCTACCCTTATAGTGTCATCAATGTTGCATCAGGCAGCCTATATCCAATGCACCTACCTGGAAGATAATCAATAAACATTCCCTGGAAATGTCACCAACCTTTGCATTCCAACTCATCCGTGAGCTCCCATCTTCAAATCCCCCCGACTCGCAGAGCCACGCGCAATCCCTCTATTATGAAACAACTGAAAAATAGTCTTCTCCAGGGCGGTAAACAGGAGCATTAGTTGACATTTCCCCACCCATTGATTACAATCATTGGTTCAACCTTTGGAGGGTGCTTTGCTCTGACCTACAGGCAGCGTCTCGGCAGGGGAGAGGCACAATGCTACAAACCAAAGAGGCTTCATCTTATCGACCAGCGGAGGACTAAAAATAAAGTCAAGACCAGGCCGTGAAAGAGCTGAGAGGAAAGCTGCTGTCTGCTAATCAATCGTGACCTCCAATTTTATGGCTTCGCGGTCGATGAATCATGCATTTACTACTACAATATAGTCTGTGGTTTCAAAGCAGCATGGGCAAAATGTCAAAAGGAAAATATTTGTCTTTTTTTTTGCAGATACTGGGTCAGAGGATGGGTGGACAAAATTGTTGTCCGAAAAACATATTGCTCAAACTGAAATATTGGCGGAGTTGATATTGGAAGACACAGGAGGAGGTTGGTAGTAGAGTGGCTGCTGGAGTGACAAAAATCTAAATTTAAGTCTGGTGGTCATTTCTGCAAGTTCAGATGGGTGTGACTGACAAGCAGATGAGCCAATTACGGATATGCAAACAAACATGGCGGGTTACAAGAGAAAAAAACGATCACATGGAACTGAAAAACATCGGGAATTTTTGCTGAGTCAATGAACAAAGCACAAAACTCTCTGACGAACATTTGAAGTTGATTGGTCGATGCGTCACAACAGCGGGACAAGCTGAGAAATCAGAAATGTTGTTAAATCCAGTTTAGAGAAAAGTACAGACTTCTTCCTCGACCTCAAAACACTTCTATGTGTACTTTTGTCAAAACAAAATAGTCCATAAAACTGCTAAAACAGGCTAAAGTACGTCAGTTGGTGCCACCATAAATGTCTAGGTTTGTCCATTCGCCTTCTACCTAAACCACAATGCTGCGTTGTGATTGGCTGACTCAAACCCAACAGCAGGACACCGTCGAGATCAGGGGTCTCAAACTCATTTTGACAGGGGTCTGAATTTAGAAAGTAATTTCTAAATTCTAAAATATTTGGTATATTTTAGAATTTAGAAATAATACCTTATAAGCCACAAACTAGCTTAAAACGTGTCAAATGTCAAAGGTGTTATAGTAATAATCTCATATTAATTTAGTATATATTACCAAGCCCAATAATAACTGACTCATGAGAGAGATGAGATATGCGTTTTATTGGTGGGCCATTTGTAATACAAATAAAAAAATCATCTCAGGGGCCACCATAAATGGTCTTGAGGGCCGCATTTGGCCCCCGGGCCACAAGTTTGAGATGCCTGGTCTAGATAAATTTTCAAGAGTTTGCAAAGTCACAAATATCGCCATGGAAAAGTTAGGCACAAAAATAAAACACACACAAAATGTCTATCTATATTTTTTTTTTTTTTACTATGCGACTAGAAAACACATATAATATAAATATACAGTACATCAAGGCACAGATAATTTTAAAAATACATTTAAGTTTAAAAAAATGTTTTTTTGTCATTGTCTGTGAACAAAATTCGTTATTAGATTATATAAAACAATTATTGTAAATATAAAGTGTGATTAAATAAATGGCATGCTTAAAATAAGTTGTTACAGTAAAATTAGACGCATATATAAATAAATAATCATTATAGCATATGGCAAAAGCATAGCGCATTAAAAAATAACTGCGATTGCAATACAACCCATATCGAATTTAGTTCTAATAACAATTCAAATTTCACATAAAATCCTTGTCACAAATCAAGGTCGAACCATATTTCAACACAAACTGATTGTCCTCCCTTGCCTGTAGTGTCAAACCCTGGGCGAAGTGCTTGTTTTAGTGGGGGGTAAATGCATGCAGTTGTCAGTGGGCAGTATATCATTGCGGGGCTCCGGGGAGTGTCTTAGCCCTGAACTTTACAGCGCATTTGCAAATAGCTGTGACCTTTAGCGTAAAGTGTGATTTAATGGACACTTAAACAGTTTGAGGTGTTAATTACGCATGGCTCGTTATTTTGCATAGACACTTTACGAGCGCCCTAATAAATCTTTTATGTTGCTTCGTGTTCGGGCAGGTTTTAGGGCTATTACAATCTCTTGCAAGAATAAAAATTGGGACGGAAAATACAAGTCCCAGTCGGGAGAAACAGACTGTAAATGGTTTTTTGATGGTGTGTTACTGCTATTGTCTTGCATTTTTGGAGGGAGAAAGAACTTTGAAAAACACGGAGGAACACTGAAAATACAAACATATCTCAGGTCAAAGAGCTTTATACTATAACTTGGTTTATTGTTAAGAAGATTTTGCTTAATAAATGAACACTAAATGCATTTTTTAATATGTGGCAACCAAGAGGCTGCAGTACCTCGCATGGCCATTAATCAACCAAAGGGGGCGTGCCTTATCCAGTTCATTTAATACATCCATGGTCTGACCTCAGGGACACAGGTGCCCTACCTTTCACCAGTTTCTTATTCACCTTATTCCTGAAGTTGCCGTACGCGCTGCCATCTTGTTTCCATTGTAGTTTACACGGGGCAGACAAGCTCAACAGAAAATAAGTTCTACACGGACTAAAACAGCCATTTTCAGGTCGCCCAGAAAATCTGTGAGTTGCTGACTTCTTTTTGCACATGTACATTAAACATTTTAGACAAATCAATCTACTTTAAATCATGTTTTAGCGAGAGACTTTTCCCTCGGCTATTTGCGCTAACACTGTTAGCATCAAACCGGACGTCCCTTTACTACAAGTGCGGATCATAGACATAAAAAGAGGCAAAAGTGGGCGGGGCGGAATAAGGCGAATAGCATAGAACTATAATAAAACCTGGAAGATGAATCCAAGATGGCCGTCCTGTTTATCCCTATGGAGAGTGCTCATTGGCGCATGACCCCAAAAAAGTTTCTTACTTCCGCATTTACTTCCTGATACGGCGGCTGACATCTTTGTTTTACTTCCTGAAACGATGGCTGCCATCTTTGTTTTACTTCCTGAAACGGAGGCTGCCATCTTTGTTTTAGGGCGCCACGTGACCACAATCCCCCACTTCATATAAAAACGGTAATTTCGGTGATTTTATAAACGGTAGAAAAGAACATTTCCTTCTATTTTATTTAAATACCGATAATAATTCAGTACAGTCTGCAATTATAATGTGACATTTTAGAAAAAGGCTGGTTCCAAGAGGCTGCAGTACCTCACACGGCCACAAATCAATCTGGGACCACAGACAGAGGGGGCGTACCTTATCCAGTTCATTTAATACATCCATGGCGAATAGTTACATTTGGGAGCACGTCATTTTAGGGGGTGGGGTCTCACGTGGGGAACACTCAATTCAACACACACTATTGATTCAATTCAAGGAAAAACAACTTTTTCCCTCTTCTAACACGAATTCTGAGTATTTAAAGCACAACTGATTCAAGTGAGTCACACCTGAATCTTAATGTTAGTTGTTGACCTTGTGTTCCCTCAGATTGTTCTCACTAATTGTTCTGTAGATATAAAATACAGCAGATGGAGCTAGCATCGCAATAGCATTTTGCCCACATCTGGTGTTCACATTCTTGGATAATTATATAAATGGCCATTTGACCACTCTATTGTTTTCCATGTTTTTGAGTCTGTATTTGCTATAATTTATATACTAAACTCGCCATTTGCTATTGTAGTTGTTGACAGAGCTGCTGTTCCCCATTAAAATAAATGAATTGTTTTCCCAGAGGTCCATAAGTAGACGTTCCCTCGGATGCCGACTGTATCTATGTGCGACAAGATTGGTGTATATTGGGTTTATGGAAGACTCTGGAAGACGATGGAAGACTATAGAAGCATCAAATGAAATTGTATTTGAGGAAGTTTGTGACTGAAGATACCCTCCAAAAGTTCCAAACCACCCTGAATCACACAAAATATTAAATCTACGACTACATTCTGCACAGATTCCTTGAAAAATATATTCCACATTTTCTGCACCTGACTTCCTCCCCTCCGCCTCCGTATCGTCTCGCAGCAGGAGGCCTGTTTGCTCACGGCGTCTCCTCTCACTCCTCTGGTGAATATTTCAGTGGCTCTTTCTACTCTCATTTTCGTGCGGCATCCCGGAGTGGTTTTACATATTATTTTTTTTACCCTTTTGTAGAAGATCTCTCTTTTCAGATCAGGTGACAGTCTGTTTGCACATTTGGCAAAGAGCATTTTTTGTATCTTCATTTGAAAAATAAGAGAAAATGCAATACATTCTTGCAATAAATGGAATAACGAAAAGGCGCTAAACCAATGTTTCTCAAAAGATGTTTCAAGGTCCAAAGGAAGATTATACTTTTCATGTTCACCTGCCTATTTCTACACATTATCTACCCGTCTGTAGTCTCCTTCCGCCTGCCCTTGTTAGGTGCACATATTTTGTGTTTTATGCCATTTTCAACCCATAATTTTTAGCATATTTCCCTGTTTATGTTTAGCTTTTTCTGGGTGCCTACTGAAGCCTACTGTACTTCTCATTTCAAGGGACCAGGGTATGATTCTTTGCTGCGTAAACATCTCCACAAACAAAGCATAATTAGCCGAGCGTGGACCAGAGTCTGCTTCAGTCGGAGCCACTAAAAAGGTACATAACAGGACTAAACCCAGACCATACAAGGTTTAAACCAGGACTAGTACAAGGAAGATGAAACAAAAACATTTAAAAACTGGTAATTTATCAGGAGTCAGGACAACCGGAATTTAAGTCAAAACTGGGACTCAACCAGGCTAGGGTAGATTAAAATCAATCCGAATCCCTGTTTTGGGCAAGTTACTGTGAACTTGGACTATATAGTGTTACAGTGAGTTGAATGAGTTACACTACTTTGACAATATCAGGCATTTTAACCAAGTTCTTATTTGAGTAATAATGAACCTGTCTTCTTTACTGCAGTTGCAACCCTACAGGAGTAAAGCGCACTTGAGAACAAATGCACGATAAGTATAAAAATATTGTGTAAAGGGGTATGTAATGAGGCTATTACACGCTGGGTGTTAATCATTTACATGTAGACCCAAAAATCTCCTCAACAAATTTAAATTTTGTGGGATGGTAGATTTCTCCAGCACATCATTTTAACTTCGTTTAGTGGCGTTAGCGATGTAAAGCCCACAGATACTCGATTCCTTCACGAGAGAATTGGTGCCTCTCAAAAAGATAATCATAAGGGACGATCCCTGAATTCTCTCTCTGTGGAGCGCTTCTTGTACAATCCATGCGCCCAAATCGACAGGATTCTGGAGGAAAGGTGACGTCATAACAATGGTGAGATCTGATTGGTTAACTGCATGTGCTATTTGAGCTGCCAGGAACTTAACCTGGGTCCGGAGCAGTTTAGGAGTTGCAGGCCTGTGAGATTTGTAGCACTGCCACACCAGGTTTTTGTTTTCCTTCAGTATTTTCGCAGTGAGATATCTGCCAGTATATATTTACTGCAGCTATTGTTACAGCAGATACAAAAAAACAAAAACAACACTATTCAGTTCTATTGTTCTCATCTCCTCTGCCTGCACCAATGCCCAGAGCGACAGTGATTTCAGGTGTCAAACTGTACGACGGCCTCAAAAATGTTTTTCCATTTAAAAACTACTCTTTCTTGACCAATTCGTCTCCCCCAGACTGCCAGACCCTAATCGTTTGTTTTTCCCTTTAAATGGAAGGTGAAATCTGCTAACGTCGGTAACTAGTAAATAACGGAAAAGGACAGGGATGCATCTTAAGTAAGTACTGTTTAAGGTAATGTATGTGTTTTGTCAGAAATGTTTTATTCATGAATGCATTCTCCAAGGGAACAGTTGGATCTGCTTTGGGCCATGCATTAATTCACGCTGACGCACAGACCGGTACATGTAGCCTATATACATTTGAATGCATACTATATATTCTTCAAGTTTATGCGGTTAACTCTATACCGTCCAAAACAGAAAAAGACAGCTACATAATTTTAAAGTACATTAACATACATTACACATGCAATTTCACAATTTTGGTGAAGTTAATCATTTGACTTGTTTGGACATGGACAGCAGACGTGACATTTGCAGCGATTACTGAGATTCAATGAAAACTAGAAAGACCTAGGAAAGCCAAAACATGCACAATAGGTCAAATCTTAGGCTGGGTTCCCGGGCGCAGCACTGTGGCACCCACCACTCCCGATGCTCTAGTGGCATTGAAGAATGGGTCAAATGCAGAAGACAAATTTTATTACGGGGACAATAAAGTGTACCTTAACCCTAATGTACAGTTGCCATGGCAATAGCAGCAGCCGTCTTGTGACTGTAGGAAGGGCAAAATTCTTGAGTAAACTTTAAGCAAACGTTTTATTGAAAAGAACAATTAAACTGAAATAGGCCGTTCTGCAGCTGATCAAAAGTTTAGGACCGCTCCTCAAAAAACAACCCCAAAACCCCCTAAAAACAGAACTCAAAGTCCCAAACATGAACTCGGTAATGAGTAGTTCCACCGTTACTGTTGATCACTTAAAAAATTAGTTGCAGCGCTTGATGCAGGTGTTTCCAGGAGGTGAGAGGGAACATTTCAAGTGGTGAAGATGGCCTCATGAAGGGCATCTACTGTCTGGAACCTTTAATAAACTCCCCTTGGTGCTCTCTTGTAAAGTCCAAGCTGCAGTTCTGTGGCTTTCAAGGAGACAAGACTTGTTTTTGAAGCCCTTCAGTGGCAGATGCGTCTGATGGTTATTGGGCTGCAGTCGCACCAGTAACGGCCTTAATTTAGGTCGAGGATTGTCCAGTGTCTACTCCTAAATATGTTTTATTCTTCCTTTTATTCCACTTCAGCCATAGATTTCTATGGGACGTTGTAACTTCAAACGCCGTTGTCTTAAAATGCATTTTTCTTCCCTCGGGACATAAGGATCACCACTTAAAGTAGCTCCCACAAACACCAAACTGTACAATCTTGGACTCAACATGATTTTGATTAAATTAACTGAAGGATTTTTTGATATCTAATTCTAAAACTTATTTGTTGAAGTTTTAAGTTAAAAAATTAGGTGAAATTTGAATTTTTAGGACAATTTTCAGTCCAATCTACCGGTAGTTTACATAAAAACTAAATAAGAGATCCAAAATGTTGTAACTAATATGTTACAAGATAAACCAAAAAATGTATAGCTGGTTCTGTCCATTTTACAGGTTTATATGTCTCGAAAATGTGTATTTTTGGCCATTTTTACACATAAAATGCCTTATTTCTATATGTTTTCAACATGACATGATGAAAAACTTGTCGTACATTTATGTGAGTAAACTACTGGAGAAGTTTACAATTGATATATCTAAATGTAACTATTCACCTGTTGTGTCTCACCTCAAGAAATTCCAAATGTCTGTCTTACTGCGTCCCACCTCAGCAGCGATGGACAGAGGCCCTGCTTATGCAGCTCAACAACCCGACCACTTTCAAAACTCCCATTTCTTGTTGGATATTGAAGGTCAACTTGGAACCTTGTTAAGAACCAACCAAAAAAATGTGATTTTGGGAATTTATTCAACAGTTCTTAAACTTTTGATCGAGACTGTATGTTGATATATACATACATGTTTAATCATACAAAAATGGGCCCAAAACAGTAGAGTCAAGCTCGAATACCACATGTTCTGAATCATATCTTGTAATTCCCATCTGGAGCACAAATCCCAGTCATCTCTGTGGCATATAAGTTCACCATGTTTCTCTCTTCACCGGCCCATGCAGGTTTGAGGTGCTCCGCTGGGTTTAAAGGAGAGGTGGAGAAACAGAGATGTAGGAAAGAAAAATGGTGGCCAACATAACTGCAGCTCTGACAGAAATACGACTGGTGTAAAAGGCACCAAGGCCATAAATCATGGAGTTTCCCAACACTGGGGACTGATAAATCACTCCTGAATCAGTCCAGGGCCAAACCAGAGATGTGGGTTATAGGATCTGGGTCTATCTATGGAGCTAAAACTACTCTCTGATAAAAGGAGGGCTTCTGTGTTAAAAGATAAGGATGATGTGTAAAGGTTGTTACGCTAAATTGTAACCGGATGTCATAATTTCAGAAGGAGGACTGCTGTATTTGATTCAATCCATTTTTGGTTGACTAAAGACATGCACTGTAGAAAAGGAAGTGAGGCAAAAGTTCTCTCAACAATATCTGACCCAAACTGCACTCACGAAGACCACAGGCTCACAAAAACAGCTACTTATACAGAGATGTTCTGGTAAGCTGTGTATGTGTGTGAAAGGGCAGGATAAACTCACCAGTAACCGCCAAAAGCACCAAACAAACTCCATGCCTTCTCTTTTCTCTTGATGTTCACATAAATTGTTTTCAAAATTGCATAAACTAAGAAGGTTGGTCTGTCAAAACAATGACTGGGGTGTTTTTTGAGAAGCCACAGTTTTTCACTTTGGAAAGTACTGAAAGCAGAACTCCAGCAACAGTTAGTTGTTACTTAGTTCTACTTTAAACATCACTGTTCGTTATTTGTCAAATACTTAAATACGATGATTCTCAGAGATAATTATTCTATTTTGGGTCAAACAGCTCTTTCTCCTGACACAGTAAAAGGCAAAAGTCACTGGATGGGTTTAGGAGCGCTTTATTTATTTTAAGGTTTGAGTATTTTGGGTTGGACACCCAATAAGGAGATCGTGTGTTCGGATCCCGGACGAGACCAACGTTGCATGATCTCTCTGGGTGGAGTCTGCATGTTCTCCCCATGTTACCATGAGTTCTCCGGCTTCCTCCCAACGTCCAAAACATGCATGTGTAGGTTAATTGATGACTCTACATTGCCCGAGTGAGTGTGTGTCTGTGTTAACCCTGCGACGAGCTGGCCCCTGTCCAGGGTGTATCCCGCCCAAGGAGTTTAGGTAGTTGATTTGATTGATTCTTTGTTTATGGGGGATGTAAGTTATAAGCTTTAATACAAATCTAGAGTGGCTGTATTTTTGCTTTTATAGACGGTGCCTGGCCACTGCTGTTTGTTTGGGTTATTATGTACAGATTGGTTATTGGTTATTAGTTTCCATTTAGATTTTGTCTTATTCTTTTGTTGTTCTTGTTGTTTTTTACCCTACCATGTCTAAACCCCGCCTCCCCTTTAGGTTCTGGTGGAGCGTTGCAGCACTACGTGGTGGAGGTTTGGTGACAGAACTTCGGCCCCATCACTCTTCGTGTGTGCCCTTAGAGTTTAATTTGTGTGTGTGTGCGTGAGTGTGTGTGCGTGAGTGTGTATGTGTGCATGTGTGTTGTGTCTGTGTGTGTGCATGTGTTTGTGTGTGTGTTGTGTGTGTTTGTGTGCGTGCATGCGTGTGCATGTGTGTGTGCGTGTGTGATGTGTGTGTGTGCGTGTTGTGTGTGTGCGTTGTGTGTGTGCGTGTGTGCATGCGTGTGAGTGTGTGATTTGTGTGCGTGTGTGTGTGTGCATGTGCGTGTGCGTGTGTGTGTGCGTTGTGTGTGTGCGTGTGTGCATGCGTGTGAGTGTGTGATTTGTGTGCGTGTGTGTGTGTGTGCATGTGCGTGTGTGTGTGCGTTGTGTGTGTGTGTGTGTGTGATTTGTGTGTGTGTGTGTGTGTGTGTGTGTGTGTGTGTGTGCGTGTGTGTGCGTGTGCGTGTGCGTGTGTGTGTGTGTGTGATTTGTTTTCACGGCTCACCCTGTGGGCCACGGCCAAACCAGCCCCACCTATTTTTATCCAATCCATTTTAGCTGTCTAGTTGCCCTTTTGAGGAAACCTTTGTTTTTTGTTTTTTAGCTTTGTAATAAAACATTATAATTCTTAAAAAAATAAAAAATAAAAACTGTCTGAGTGCCACTTGCAGTTCTGCAGCCTGTTTTATCTTATTAGCAGTTACATATATTTTAGTTTTGTCTAACTTTCTTGAGAAACTGAACAGTCATAATGCCATACTGTGGAACATTCTAGGCAAATCAATAATTATAGCTTGATGACAGGGGCATAGCACCAAATTTTGGGCCCCAGGTTCAAACCTTCTTGGAAGGCCCCTAATACAAAGATCTTGAAACATATTATTAAACATATATTAAAATAAGAAAAATACACTACCTTCAAATTATAATCACTAGTTTCATTTGTTAACTTGGCTACTGTGAAGAATGATTTTTATATTCTATTAAGGTGAGACGCTGCAAGTCAATAGGAAAAATCTAATGTAAAGATATAAATTTGAAACTTCTCTTGTAGTTTACTCACACAAATGTAAGAGAAAACATGTCTTACAAGTTTTTCATCATGTCATGTTTTCATGTACAAATAAGTCATTTTATGTGCATAAACTGCTAG
This sequence comes from Rhinogobius similis, assembly GCA_019453435.1. Taxonomy (NCBI): domain Eukaryota; kingdom Metazoa; phylum Chordata; class Actinopteri; order Gobiiformes; family Gobiidae; genus Rhinogobius; species Rhinogobius similis. The sequence continues at coordinate 30,417,190 of CM033639.1, read as the reverse complement.
AAATACACATTTGGGGCATTTAATTCTGAAAAATGGACGGAACCAACTGTTTTTATTTCTTTGTTCATTTTGTAACATATTAGTTACCTAAAAAAGTACTGAGGGAATTTTGGATTTCTTATTTAGTTTTTGAGTAAACTAGATCTGACTGATAATAAAAGGGCTTAGAATTAGATATTAACAAATCCTTCTGTCTGTTCTGTCAACATCTTGTTGAGTCCCAGATTGAACAGTTTGAAATGTGTGAGTGCTACTTCAAGGCTGATCTTTATGTCCCGAGGGGAGAAAAATGCATTTTAAGAAAACGGCCTTTGAAGTTACAATGTCCCAGAGAAATCTATGGATGAAGTGGATTCAGTGAAGTAATAAAACATCAGTAGGAGCAGATTGGACACATTTGGTGTTTCCACATGAAAGTTAGCATGAAAAAAAAAAAAAATATATATATAGTGTCTCACCTTATAGAGGCAACAGGGCTCTCAGATCTCATTCACAATTGTATTTAGTCTCTGAAGGACTTTACTGAACCACAATGCATTTTATTACAACTAAAACAGACTGAGAAACTGCTTTTGAGGGCCCCTCCCAGCCCTGGGCCCCAAAGAAACCAGTACCCTTTACCCCCCAGTCTGACGCCCCTGCTGGATGGAGACAAGCCGGTGCTGGACTCCACTAGAAACATTAGATAACATACCTTTAACAGTAGTCGTTTTACCTATTACTGTTATAAATGAGCGGCTGAGTTACTTCATTTTCAAAGCGTGCATTTCTTCTCCTCAGTTCCATGTTCCACCAAAGAACAGCACTACAGTTGAAACGGTCACACTTCACTGACCGCTGCTGACAGACGGACGCCCAGATACAGGTCCATGCTGTGGATGATTTCCCAGCGGACAGACAGAGCTGACAGGAATTAACTTCTAGTCTAGAATAAGTTCTGAAGAAGGTTAATCTATTGTCAAGAATTTAAGAAGAAAATAAATGTGGATATAACTAAAGAAGACATAATGAATGTTGTTGGAGCAAAAGACCTAGGCTTTGTGTCTTCGAGTGTAGTGTTTAACTCATTTCTTAAGTCTTTGACATGTTGTCAGAGAGATACACCTGCAACTCTGTCCACTGCATGATCCGTCAGTCTTTACTGATTTTACTGCGACTTGGGGAAAACGGAGAAAAAAATTGGGGACAAAGTAACAACGATGACTGTTCTAGTTACTTGAACCATGTGCACATCAACCACCAAAATATACTTTGATATCATAAATTCCAGACAACAGTTGCTGCTAATAACATTATAAAATAATGACATAATATAACAAATGGACAAAAAAAAAACATTGTTGTATTGCCACCAAAGCAGGCCAATTATGGGAAATAGGAAGACATATAAAATGCAAAATAAAAATGATTGCCTTTAATATATGTCATATATGTCATGCATAAGAATTCTATGTTGTGACATGTTGGACTATCAGAGCAGCAGCCAGTCTTGCATTAGTGAGCACCTGTATCTCCGTAGCCTTCAGCGCTTCACTCCATCCAGCCTTATCAGGAAACCTCTGTGCTGCTCCAGGCTCCTCTCACACTCAGACTAATCGTACAGTCCATGCTAAACCAATCACGCCGTGGCTCCCAAAAATATATATAAGTTGTTTTATTTCAAACCTGCTTGCAGTTTACAACACAAATTCACATCAATCGCATACAATTGCCTGGTTTGAAAGGGGGATGGTGGAAGCTTTCGCTTTTTAGAAGTCCGACCCCCCACTCAACTCCACCTACATGTTATTACAACAATATTATTGTATAATAGATAGAACATGCAACATACAACATTTATTATACATCAAGACTACATATAACATATAACATAACACAACAACACAAGGACAGGCCCAGACACTCTCTAACCTCTACCTCACCCCTCCTCATCTACACACTCACTGCTGAAGGCATCATTCACTCTCTTCCTGATACTTTTCCATCGTTTCTTTTTTAAACATTCGTTTAAACTGGACAAGATGTAAACAATTTTTCATTTCCTCCGCTAACCCATTCCACAAAATAACCCCCCGCACTGAAATACACATTGATTTTAAAGTAGTTCTGACCTGTGGTTGATAAAATTTATCGCTACCTCTAAGATTAAATTTGTGATGAGCATCTCGTCCTGAGAATAAATTTTGAATACTGACTGGAAGAGAGGATTTTGATGCCTTAAACATAATTTGAGCTGTTTTGTAATTGACTAAATCATGTAATTTTAATTCACAATTTTTAAGAAAAAGTTGATTAGTATGACCATTGTAGGGGACTCTGTGGACAATTCTAATTGCTTTTTTTTGGAGAGTAATCAGAGGCAACAGATTTGTCTTATAACAGTTCCGCAAACTTCTAAACAATAATTCAGATATGACATTATGAAAGATTGATACAGTAAAAGTAACACATTTTGATTGAGTACATAACTACATCTCTTCATGACACCTACACATTTAGCAACTTTGGAACGTAAATAACTTATGTGAGGTTTCCATGAAATCTTCTCATCTAGAACTACTCCCAAGAACACATTTTGTGAAACTCTTTCAATAATTGAGCCATCAATGTTTAATTGCACTGGTATTTCAGTTTTACGGTTTCCAAATAGCATAAGTTTTGTCTTCTTCAAATTTAGTGATAATTTATTTACATTGAACCAGTTTTGTAATTTTTTAAACTCATGAGTTATTAGTTCCAAAAGTTGTTCCAGATTCTCCCCTGAAGTAATTATATTTGTGTCATCTGCAAAGAGTACAAACTTCATAATTTTGGACATTCTGCATAGTTCATTTATATACATTATAAAAAGTGTGGGCCCCAATATTGACCCCTGAGGGACACCACATGTAATGGTTTGACACCCAGATCTACATTGGTCAACTTGTACAAACTGTTGCCTGTCTCCCAAATAGCTCTTCAACCAGTTTTGTGGTATTCCCCTGATACCGTAATTGTCCAGTTTTTGTATTAAGATGTTGTGATCAATAGTGTCAAATGCTTTCTGTAAGTCGATGAAAATTCCAATAATGAATTTCTTCTTTTCAATGCAGGTAGTTATTTCTTCTACTAGATCTATCAGGGCAAGTGAAGTTGATCTGTTACGCCTAAAACCATATTGACTGTCAGATAATAAATTGTGTTTTTCAATGAAGTTTTGTAGTCTTTTATCAAACAGTTTTTCTAAAATTTTTGAGAACTGTGGTAAAAGGGAAACAGGCGGTAGTTTGAGAAACAGTGTTTGTCTCCTGATTTGAAGAGTGGGATGACTTTAGCTATTTTCATTTTGGATGGAAATTGTCCACTCTGAAAAAGATAAATTGATTATATGTGTGAGTGGTTTTATAATTTCTTCTGCAACATTCTTTACCAATCTCATATTTATCTCGTTTACATCTCTTGACGTCTTATTACTACATGTTCTAATGGTATTTAGGACCTCCCTCTCATCAACAGGTGTAAGAAACATTGAATGTGAGTTTATATCAATTAAATTTTCCAATGGCTTGCTGCATGACGGAATTTTTCAGCTAAGTTGGGCCCCACCTTTACAAAGAAATTATTAAAAGCCTCTACAATTTTCCTTTCTCCCTTAAAATATTGTTGTTCTCCACAAAATACTCGGGATAGCATGAACTGTCTGAACCATTCCTAATGATATTATTTAAAACTTTCCACATTCCCTGTATATTGTTTTTATTTTTGCAAAGGAGATTATTGTAGTAATCTTTTTCACATTTTCTCATAATACTGGTTCATTTATTTTTGTATTTCTTATACTTTTGTTCAGCTTCATTTGTTCTGTTTTTAAGAAATAATTTGTATAAATAATTTTTCTTTTTACATGCATTCAATATCCCTTTTGTTATCCATGGAGTACTTGTGGTATTTTTTCTTCTGCATTTTTTAATTGGACAGTTCTTGTCATACAGTTTGTTGAATATATCTAAGAAGGTGTTGTAAGCTGCATTTACATCAGACTCTGCATAGACAGTTTCCTAACTTTGAGAAGCTAATTCATTCTTAAGGTTTATTGTTGACTGTTCTGTTTCAACTCTACTATTGCAGAAAAAATGTCTGTCCTTGATTGTTTTTAGGTCAATATTGTAGACCATGAAAATAGGAAGATGATCACTAATATCATTTAGTAAAGGCCACTAGTAAGGTTACTATCCAGAATGTTTGAAAATATATTGTCAATCAAGGTAGCACTATATGTTGTTATTCTTGTCGGTCTTGTGATTAATGGAAAAAGGTTCATGCTAAACATTGTATCAACAAATTCTTCAGTAAATTTGTGTTTTTTTGCATTCAGTAAATCTATATTGTAGTCACCACATATTAAAACATCTTTTTTGGTCTTAGTAGAAAATAATTTTTCCATCCACTCCTTAAATACTTGCATATCAGAACCTGGAGCCCTATAAATGCAGCTTACAATAATGTTTTTCCTTTTTTGCATTTTAATTTCTACAGTTACACATTCAAATACTTCTTCAACAGCTATACACATATCTTCGATATGTTTACATTCCAAATGTTTATTAATATATAACGCAACACCCCTCCTTTCTTGTGTTCCCTATTTGTACTGAACATTTCATAACCTTTTAAATTAAAATCAACCTCTTTGTCAACATTTATCCATGTTTCTGAGATTGCTATTATGCTAAAAGTTTGTTTAAGTTGATTAATATAGTTTTTAATATTTTCAAAGTTAGAGTATAAGCTCCTGCAATTAAAGTGAATAGCAGATAGTTTGCCTGAGATACTGATTTTGTCATTAAATGTGGTGTCTGTATGATATGTACAATTTTTGCTGTAATTTATATAGAAGTTATTATCAGGATCAATTTCATTAATGCTGGTTTGTGCTTTATAGTCTGTGAAGTCAAACGAGCTAAATTCTAGATCCTGATAGTTTAAATTTGTTTCGTTCTCAGACGTGGACGAACTTTCACTGAGCATAATACTTTATCTCAGAAACATGGTGGATAAACAGGACTGGGGAGTAGAGGTCAGAAAGTGAGGGCCACAGATAAAGACAGACGAGGACAGAGACAGACAGACTGTCATAGAGACAGACAAACAGAAAGACAGACAGATTGTGACAGAGATAAACCAACGTAGACCGGCAGACAGAGACAAAAACAAAGACACGGACAGGTGAAGACAATGAAAAACGAATGGGGATGAGGACAAAAACAGACATGACACAAAGACAAACTGATGTACCCAATGACAAACATATAGGTACCACAACACACCCACAGTCACACACACACTGGCACACTTATAGATCTGGCCAATATGTACCCACAGACAAACAACCACACACCTGTACGCAGGCTGGCGCACACCCATGCACACACTCACATATTCACACATTGCAACCAAACAAAATTATAAAATAAATGCAATAGACAAGAGAGAGAGGAAAAAAAAGAAAAAAAAAAGAGAAAACAAACAACAACAATAAAAAAAACATGCATCTAGGCATTTGCTACTATAATGAAATTCAATGTCTTTCTTGATTTATCACCATTGCTTTTATTTATAAAGACTCATATGTGATTCCTTCCTTCAAGCAGAACAAGCATTTCATCGATTAGTCATTTTAGGACAAATAGCCCCATCACGCCAAATTTACGTCAGGCGATTTACGGCAAGCGTTTTACGGCAAACATTTCTCCGGTGCCATATGTAATAAGTGTTCAAACAAAGTTATCCCAAAGTATATCAAAGTTAAGTTTCCACATAAAGCGCTACGGTCAGCATCCAGACTTGGACAGAAAAGAACGTAACTGAAAAAGTCAAGCGTAACGCTGCGGAGAAGAATGTCTACTTACATCGCTGATCCAGAGGATACATCTCGAAAGAATACCTCAGCTTCTTTGGAACAGCGGAAGAATTTTGGCTTTCCTTCAACCATCACCCTTAGTGTGTTAGGGTAAAGCAAGGAGTATTTGATGTTGGCGGCCCGGAGCTTCTTTTTAACGGCATCAAAATCACGGCGTTTCTTGACAGTCTCAGCACAGAAGTCTGGATATATGAAGATGTCTCTCCCTCCAAGCTGGAGATTTCCCTTATCCCTGGCTAGCCTCAAGATCTTCATTTTGTCTTGGAAATTTAAAAACTTAACCAGGATTGGTCTTGGGTGGCCAGATTGGGAGCTGCTGGTGGATGTCGGCGTGCGGTGCGCCCTCTCAATAACCGGTGCCGAGGTAAAATTTTCCTTCCCAAGGAGTGTTGGAAACTGCTGACTCAAAAAGGCGACTATGTCTCCCCCTTCACTTTTTTCGGGGACATTTAAGAAGCGAAGATTGGATCTCCTACTTCTGTTTTCCAAATCCTCCACCTTCTCCTTCAGGTAAGCGTTGTCCTTCTCCAAGGTGCACACCCGTTTCAACAGGTTGCTTATGTTGTCTTCGTTTGTGCTCACCCGGTCTTGTAGCTCCGAGATTTGCCCCGTGACCGAGCTCAGTGTTTTTTGAATGTCTATGAGACCAGTTTGAATATTTCCCATTTTCAGATCCAAATGGGCATTTACTTCAGTCGTAACGTCCCCTTTCATTTGTTGAATGGCATCCCAAATGGTTTGCAATGAGATGACTTTAAAGAAAGCCTTATGATATTATATCACGCAAATATCATGCGTATAAATGATTATCTATCATTGGCGATACAAGACTTTAGGATTAACAATGGTTTAATTGCCTGAAGTAGTGAAGTAGCCAGAGGCCCAGATCAGTCGCTCACGCTGCGGCAGCCATCTTTACGTTCATACACCGCAACTGTTGTGTGTAGCTGCATTCATGAGCCCTTGTACGAAGCTAAAGTTAAAAGATGCTGCATTAAGGTAAGGAATTTGAAGGTTTGATTCTAAATGGTAAATGGTCACATATTTATACAGCGCTTTTCCACCTTCGAGGCACTCAAAGCGCTTTACATCAAGGAACCATTCACACATTCACTCACACATTCACACACCAGAGTACGCAGACACTGGGGGCGAGGCGGGTTAAGTGTCTTGCCCAAGGACACAACGACAGTATTCACCTGCGGGAGCAATTGCACCGCCAACCTGTGGGTCAGTGGATCTGACCGCTCAACCGAGGATGTTTATGTCAGGAGCGGGATTTGAACCGCCGACCTTCGGATCAGAAGACAATCTCTGCCAACTGAGCTACGATCCCTAGATCTAGATCCCTTTGAAATTTGTGCGTGGAGTTTGCACGTTCTCCTCATGTTTGTGTGAGTTTCCTCTAGGTGTTTTGCGCGATAGCTTCGTACTCTCGCTGCACCTGACAGGTTTCCCTCGTAGAACGGAAAAGCAAGTCAAATGCAAAGGACAATTATTGACTGCATTTTTCTCATACACCGCAGCGGTCTTGAATATTCTCCACACAAATACACACAAATCTTCGTTTGCACCACAGTGGACTATAACTGCAAGTAAACCTTTCAAAACACATGCCTAACTGGCCTAGCATTGAGCGTAAGACGTTTATCCTATTCACCTTATTCCTGAAGTTGCCGTACGCGCCGCCGTCTTGTTTCCATTGTAGTTCACATGGAGCAGACGAGCTCAACAGAAAATAAGTTCTACTCGACTAAAAAGACGTTTTCAAACTGACCAGGAAATCGTTGCGTTGTGACTTGTTGTTGCTCGTGTTCATTAAACATTTTACACAAATCAACCTACTTTATGTAACATTTTAGCGGTGAGACTTTTCCCTCGTTCGTCATTAGCTTTAACGGAGTTCTCGTCAAACGGAAGTGCGTTTACAACAAAAGTGCAAAAAACAGCAAAAGTGGGCGGGGCAGAATAAGGTCAATAGAAGTGGCATTGCTCTGTTGCCATGACATTGATTTTCACCAACGATTGACTGTTATTAAACCGTATCTTTAGGTTCTGTTGGCGCCCGGCTGCATGAACAGTACAGGTGAAGGTGCCTTGTTTTTCCATTTATTTTGCCGCTCGCACATAAATCACCGTTAGAGCTGAAAGGTATAACAGTGAATTAGTTCCTGATTAAAACCAACAACAATAACAAAAAGGACAATTACCTTATTCAGCCAGGCGCTCAGTTTGGGAGCCGTTCAGGACCACGCTACAGTCCCCACCCGCCATGACACTTTAAAGGGCACCCTCCAAGCAAAACAGGAAGTGACAGCGTCCACCTTTAAAAAGAAATCTAAAAAGTATGTTACAGGTTCTTCAGGACTAGACAGATCGGATGGAGAGCCAGTTAATGTTTCTATGAGGAAAGAAAAGTAGTTTTCAGATGCCATAGTTTTATACATACTTGAGAAATGAATTAGTCTCCAACAGTACTCTTAACTTAAGAAAAAATGTTGATTCCTCTTCCCAGTGTGAGTAAGTAAGTAAGAATATTTGTGTTTCTTACATTGCTTCTTTTGAAAATACAAGAGTTTGTGCATTATTTATTATTGGTTTGTTCTTCCAGTTGCATTAAAGGAGCTGTACCTGATTTTTACTCTTGTGAAACGGGAAAAACAGAACTACTACATGTTCCCGATTGTTTGCATGTATGAAAGTTAAATCTGTCTTGCTCCAGCACAGATATATTTTAAAAGCATCTATTCAGGTGAAAATGAGACATAGCACTTTATCTGCATCATTTATAGAGCGTTTTATTCTACGAGAAGCAGGAAGTGCACTATTAGCATGCTAATGTTTGTTAGATTTAGCGCTCTGGGCTCAGAGACTGGTGAAAAGTGTTTCTAAACTCATGGAGGTGAATATTTATGATGCTGGGACTGCATTAGGAAAGTGACTGATACATGTGACTGATGTGAAGACTTTAACATCAACTAGTTCTGTTTTACACATTTCAAAACATTAAAAATCAGGTACAGAGCCTTTAACTTAAATCAGTTTTATGGAAATTATTCCATGGCTACAATTTAACATGTTTACATTACGTATATCATGTATGCTCATTAACATGCTTTTATCCTGTTTTTTTTAACTCCTCTCTGTTACTTTTCTACCTGAGTAATTCCCTGGACAACTTTGTAAATCTACATGAGCAATTACTATTTCTAGTTTTGAATGCAGATGTTTAATCAACAGGCTAATGCAAGAATAAAAGCGAAAAGTGAAAAAGTGTTTTTCTTTAAATGGCACATATTATATAATAAAATTGACTTTTATGAGCTTTTTAACCATATTATAACAGAGTTCCCTCATTATTAACTTACTCAGAGTTGTATTTTGATTGATTCCTGCATTTTAGAGTAATGCTGTATCAAAAAATTTCTGTTTTCACCTCCCCCTATGTCTGCCAACTGGCATTTTGGTGTGCTTTATGTTGTCTGTTTTTCCGTGTAAATTGCGTGTCAGCGTGCTTTTAAACTCACGAAGAGCTCTTGAACGTCAAAACATTGACTTCCACGGATCTAAGCTAAGTTGAAAGCATCAATAATGTCTAATTGTATTTCATAACTTTTAATGTTGATGTACTTGAATGTAATTTTAATGTTGTTTGCTGTTACATGTTTTTACTTTGCTGCCAGGACTCCCTTGTAAAAGAGGTTTTTAATCTCAGTAGGACTCTCCTGGTAAAATAAAGGTTAAATAAAATAAAAATAAAAAATATTTAAAATTTTTTCAGCGCCAAATCAAGCTCCTAGTTTGTGAATTTTGTTCACTGACAATGACAATAAAAACATTTCTGATTCTGAGACATTTTTAAACAATAAAATCATACTATTGACAATCCACTGCTTACTACAATGAAATGTGAAAAGAGGCGGGGCATATCAGTTGTGCGTTCAATGGATCTGTTTTCATTAATAAGCCATTTTAGACCAATATTACAGTTTACAACAAACAAAATTGAAAATTATGATCTACGCATGTTATAATTTCCAGATATTAATAAGCGTAGTCATATTTTTTAAATTTAGTACACATTTGAAGTGAGCTCTATCTAAAAACCACCAAATGGACTCCATGTTTATATTCACAAAGTGTTTTCGGGGTTTAATCGGATCTCCTACAGAAATACGCTTATAAAAAGTGTGAAGCATCTTTAATCTGCCACAGCAGCCTTCCCTGCGGTTCCACAATGTCAGCACATTCAGGGGCCTAACTCTATCAGATTGTTTTATAGCGACGAGAGCGGGGCCCCTCCGTGATAGCTCATCATTACGGCCCTTGAATGATTTCACAGCCCATAGATTCATTTGGTCCGTGAACGCTGCTGAATAATGCCACAGTTTCGCGCTGGTGCCAATAAAAATCCTGCTGATGGTAGATGTTAGCAAAGCCGACGGAGCAGGCCAGAGGTGGCAGAGTGGACGAAAAATCTACCGGGGTCAGATATTATTACTCAAGTACCTCCTCTACAGTAAATGCGTACTTGTTGGCGCACGCAAAGTTTGAACGCTTTACTCAAATTAACCCAATTTCGAGATTTTCTGTAGTTCTCCATTGAAATGAATGGAATTCTGCATAACTGGAAATGCCAACATGAACAGAAGTGCCGGTCAGTAGCAGTCAGGGAAAAACTGAAAAAAAAATTGCCTCAAAAATGGTTGTGATAAAAGTCTGTATTGTTTATTTTCAGTAAATGCCTATTAAATGTCATGTTTGATTGATTTTAATAACACAAAATAAAATAGAGTGGACAAAAAAAGTTAGTGGAGTCAAGTGAGTTCTGTACATAATGCAAAGCGATTTTCAAGCCATCCAGAGAAAGAGGGTATTCATTGATTTGTTGGTGTAACATTGAACATTTTCTCTAGTTCTCCACTGAAAGGAATGTAATTGGGCTTTACTGGAAATGCCGACACGTGTGAGTCAGTTGCAGTCAGAAGTAGAAAATGTATGTAGTTGTATGTAGGGCAGTGCAATCAATAGAGTTTTAATGAGACTCAGTCATGTCTAATTGGCAAAAATCAGCTTTTAAATCGATCAGCCAATCTTCTGTCTGTAAAAACATGTGCTTTTAGTGAATTTTTTTCTGCCTTTTTTCTTTCTGAAAGGAATTGATTTTAATTAAACACAATAAAATAGTGTACAGAAAAAGTAATGGGGTTACTTTTTATTATTAGTATCCACCTCAACAGCCAATACTGCAAAGCTTTTCATGGGGGAAGCTCGGTGGCAGCTCAGTTAGAGTTCATGCCTCCCAATAAAATGACTGTGGGTTCGAATCCCAGACCAGACCAATTTCTCATGGTCTCTCTGAGTGGTGTCTGCATGTCCTCCCCGTGGGTTCTCTTCAGGTTCTCCGGCTTCCTCCCACCGTCCAAAGACATGTATGTTCAGGTTAATTGATAACTCTAAATTGGCCCAAGTGAATGAGTGTGAGAGTGAATAGTTGTCTGTCTCTGTGTCAGCCCTGTGACGAGATGACCTCTGTCCCGGGTGTGACTCTCCTAAGGCCCAAAATCACAGGCTCCAGTCACCCGCGATACCTAACGGGAACAAGCGGTAGAAAAAATGAAACCATCCCACAAAGCTGTTTTCAAACCACCCTGAGAGAGGATGCATTTGAGTTGTTGGTACACGAGAACGTTTTAAATATTTAAGTGGCAACATTTTTCTCTAGTTCTCCATTGAAATGACGGGAATTCCACTTAACTGAAAATGCCAAACAAACAGAGGTGTGGGTCAGGGGCAATCAGAAGTAAAAGTGGGCAGACCAGAATAAGGAATATAACAGGAGTAAAAAGTGTTGAGTTGTATGAAGGGTTTGTTTTCAAATGGGACTGATTAAAAGTCTGTATTGTTTATTTTCAGGGAATTAATCCTATAATATAAGTCTTTGTATTGTTTTTTAAAAAGGACAAAATGAAATGGAATTGAAAACTTTGACCAATCAATGAGAGGAAAACATGTTTTGATGAATATTTTTGACATATTTGCCAGTTATATTGCATTGTAGTTGTATATTTACTCAAGTTACATTTATTTTAACAATATGTAGTTTTAAATTGCTTTTATGCAGTTTTATTCCATTTTGCGAATCACTACAATCTCCAGGTGACATTTTTAAGCCATAAAAATGCCTGTAATTGAAAAAATAAAAGATGCTACACCATACCATACTGTGGAACATTCCAGGCAAAGCAATAACATTTTAATGGGACAAGCAGGTGGCAGATAAAGAATAGACCATAAAGACAGGAAATGTAAATATCTTCTGAAGCAGTGAAGCAGTAACACGGGCTATTCAACTGAAGGCCCGGGGGCCAAACCAGGCCCTCCAAGGGATATGATCCGGTCCTCAACCCATCTGCCAAAAATATAGAAAATATTTGATCTTTTGTTGTTGGTTTAGACCTAGTTTAATCCTTGTTTCGATCTGGTTTAGACCTGGTTTAGTTGTTTCTGGCCCAGAGGAAAAAAACATAAAAAAGTAAAACAAAGTTGAAAAACCCTTCAATAACATTTCCGATGGACATTTTTCCACATACTTTTCTCCATGAAGAAGTTATTGCTTTGCCTTGAAATCTTCACGGTACGACATTATTATTTTTTCTATGTAGTATTCATCTCATTCCAGTTCCTTTTATTGTTCAAAAACTCATAAATGTTACCAATCGTGAGCCCTCCTCTGTCTCGGACACAGCTCACACAGAGAGGGGTGGAGAGTGTGGTCCCGTGATGGTTTGTGAGGTGCTAATGAGAGCCATGACACATCCAGGCCTCCTCATTATGAGCAGAGAAAGAGCCCATTCACAGTTATGGATCGCACATTAGGAAAGAGGCTGGGAATTACAGTAGCACCAATGAACTGTTTCTGATTTTCCCCGAGACAAAATGACAAGGTTTCGCTTGGTGTTACAAGGGGTATAATTAGGATTTTAACCTTGCTTTAATATTGGCAGTGGTGTAACTTGTGGAGGATTGGCCTCGATTTTTCTGATATGTAGAAGTGGAGCACATCTAAAGCCGTCTGAACATGGAAACTCCACACAGAGGTCCTGCATTGTCCAGATTTAGGTTCTAGACAAGTGAGGTACACTAATAAAGCATGAGCAAAGACTCAATTCATGATGAACAAATAGTTATTAAGAATGACTCAGGCTTGGAAACTACTTAAGCCTAAGAGGTTGGGTTTAGGAGTAAGGCCACTGCAGGTGAATAGGAAACAATCTGAAATTCATAAATCATAAACTTCTCCTGTAGTTTAGTCACATAAATGTAAGAGAAGAGAGTCATGTTTTCATGTAGAAATGAGGCATTTTATGTGTAAAAACGGCTAAAAAATACACATATTTGGGACATTTAAATCTGAAAAATGGACAGAACCAGGTTTAAATTTCTTGGCTCATTTTGTACACATATTAGTTACAAAAAATGTACAGAGGGCATTTTGGATTTCTTCTTTAGATTTTGAGTGAACTAGATTTGACTGAAAATTGTCCTAAAAAAAAAATAATAATAAAAAAATAATAATTTAACTTTCACTACATTTTTTGGACTTAAAACATCAATAAATCAGTTTCGTCAAAATCTTGTTGAGTCCAAGATTGTACAGTTTGGTGTGGGAGCTACTTTAAGTGGTGATCCTTATGTCCCGAGGGGAGAAAAATTGCATTTGCCTTTGAATTTACAATGCCCCGGATCACTGGACTTAATGACTTCAGGCCTGTGGCGCTGACGCCTGTCGTCATGAAGTCCTTTGAGCGCCTGGTCCTGCCCCATCTCAAGTCCTTCACCTCCTCCGCCCTGGACCCACTGCAGTTCGCCTACAGAGCCAACAGATCTGTAGACGACGCCATCAACCTGGCCCTCCACTTCATCCTGAAGCATCTGGACTCCCCGGGAACCTACGCCAGGGTCCTGTTTGTGGACTTCAGCTCTGCATTCAACACCATCCTCCCTGCTCTGCTCCAGGACAAGCTCTCTCAGCTCCACGTGCCTGACTCCATCTGCAGGTGGATCACTGACTTCCTGACGGACCGGAGGCAGTGCGTGCGGCTGGGGAAGAATGTCTCAGAGACTCGGACTATCAACACAGGAACTCCACAGGGCTGTGTACTTTCTCCTCTGCTCTTCTCCCTGTACACCAACTGCTGCAACTCCAGCCACGACTCTGTAAAACTGATCAAGTTTGCAGACGACACCACCCTCATCGGACTAGGACCGCGATGAGTCTGTCTACAGGAGGGAGGTGGACCGGCTGGTGTCCTGGTGCAGCACCAACAACCTGGAGCTCAACGCCCAGAAGACAGTGGAGATGATCGTGGACTTCAGGAAAGTCTCAGCCCCCCTGCCCCCCCTCGCCCTGACAGACTCTCCCATCACCACCGTGGACTCTTTCCGCTTCCTCGGCACCACCATCACTCAAGACCTCAAGTGGGAGCCGACCATCAGCTCCATCATCAAGAAGGCCCAGCAGAGGATGTACTTCCTGCGGCAGCTGAGGAAAGCCAAGCTGCCGGCGCAGATGATGGTGCAGTTCTACACGGCCATCATCGGGTCCATCCTCACCTCCTCCATCACCGTGTGGTACGCTGGAGCCACAGCCAGGGACAAACAGAGACTACAGCGCATTGTGCGCTCTGCTGAGAAGGTGATCGGCTGCAGCCTTCCATCTGTCCAGGACCTGTACGTCTCCAGGACTCGGGGACGAGCAGGTCGGATCACAGCTGACACTTCTCACCCTGGACACGGACTATTTGAGCCACTCCCCTCGGGCAGGAGGCTACGGTCCATCCGGACCAGAACCTCCCGCCACAAGAACAGTTTCTTTCCCTCTGCCGTTGGACTCATGAACACTTTGTAACACCTGTCACTTCAACAATAATACTATTTAAGAACAATCTATTTGCACTACTCATTTGCACATTGCACTATCTGCCAACTGTACATTCTGTATATAGTCTATCTTAGTCTATTTTATTCTTAATTTTATGCATGCCTTTTTATATATTTTTTATATTTTATCCTTTGCTTTATGTTGCACCTACGCCGAAGCAAGTTCCTACGTTTGTGAATTTCACTGACAATGGCAATAAACAATTTCTGATTCTGATTCTGATTCTGATGTCCCATAGAAATCTACAGATGAAGTGGATTAAATGGAAGAATAAAAACATATTTAGAGGGCAGATTGGATAAGTTTGTTGTTTCCACATGAAAGCCGATATGTTGAGAGAGCAAACTGACCAAAAAAACAAAAAAATTTACCTGTAGTGTTTCACCTTAAGTAGAAATTAAATTGTACGCTAAAAAAAAAAGCGTAATTGTTATTATTAAGTCTTTGGTGTCATAGGTCTGTTGTACGATCATTTTAGCCCCAAAATGTGTAACACTTTCTAAGCCTTCACTTTCACAGTCATTCCCCATGGGGCACTTTAGCAGCACTCTTGACACATGAGTCCATTTGGGCAGAGGGAGGAGAGACAACACTTCATTATCAGGATTTTGACCACAACCCATTTTTAACACCACCAGGCCGTGCCATCTTCAGCTCTGCCTCTCACAGCTCATCTGATGAAGAGGATCTCGTCAACACAAATCACCACAGAGAGAGCTTTTGTCACCAAATCCAGGCATCTCAAAGCGGAAAAAGCAAAACAGAAACTATTACGACACAAACACAGACAAAGTCGCAGTGGGGTAGACAAATTTCATTTTTGAAGCGAGGTTTGTGAATCTCATCTGTGCTTTGCGCTGAGAAATATTGCTGTAATAAAATTTACAAGAGAGCTACAGAAAGCATGCAGAGTGACAGCTTTAAAAGAGCTAATATATGACTCAGACAGACAATAAAACACCGTATAAGTTTATTTGAATTTCAAATGTGTGTGAAGCTTTTATAACGAAAACAGTGTTTCAGTATATTTTCAATGTTTTTATCTTTGGTTTTGTGCACTTTATGAGCCCTTTTATTCACAGTTCAAATGTTGATCTGTGAATATTCTTTATACTAACAACTTCAAAATAATAAGCAGAGGTGAAGGTGCACTGTGTAACTTTTCTGGTGGACTGTCAGCCACCTGTTTGTCTCCGTTGAGCAGTTAATCCTTTATCTAGAATGTTCCACAGTATGATATTGAACTTCTTTTTCCATGGAGACAAGCCATGAGGCCAAGTTATTGATAAGATCTGTGGAGAGGTGAGCCTACCATTCAATCATCATCAATCCATCATTAACCATTAATGTCATACTGAGGAGCATTACAGGTATGAATGTAACAGCTCCATGGAGACAAGCGAATGGTATTCCCCGCACCAGAAAAGTTACACAGTGCACCTTTAAATAGATCCAGATAGTTTGTAACACGTCATAGTGTGGTGCGTGGTCTGGAAAACTCTCCATTGAGTCAACAAGAAACACAACTTTTTTCCTATTTTAAGAGGTTTCCTGGCATATGTATTTCAAGAATAACAAATTAAAGTTGAGCAACTTAAGACATGCTGTTGACCTGGTGTTATTTTAGAAAAGTAAACAAATTGTTCTGTAGATGTTAAAATACAGCAGTCAGCGCTAACTTCCACAGACATATAGATAAGTCGACGCAGCGTTTGATGCTCATGCTTTCAATCTCTTAATAACATGGCTAATCCAGTATGATTTGATTTTAAGTACTCCGACGGCAGTCTCATGTATTTTCCCTTTAATTGTTAGCATTAGCCCGCAAAACATGCAAGTTATGTCATGTATAACTGCAAGAGAGTGTCAACTGGTACCAATCCATCAACCACATTTATGAGAGGTCAAAGCCTTGTTAAAAGTCATTTTTGAGTGTGTAGACCTTTTGGTATTTTATTTGAGATAATAAGAAATGACATGAACATAATGAAAATAAACGTTTTACATACTTTAATACAGGGATTGGCATCATCATTCATTTGTTTGTGAGGAGCATTCCATTTGACGTCAGCATTGGCTAGCAAAGTGGGTGTGTTTGAGAATTTCGCGTTGATGATTGTCTACGCTAGCATCGCTGTTGCATTTAGCCCACAGTTAGCAATAGCAGTCTGGGATAGATTTTGTTCTGGGTAAAACCTCAAGATACGTTTGACTTGGGGTTTTACCTTGAGCTTAATAGTATTCATCTTATTCCGGAAGTGAGCGCTGCAATCTTTTTTTGTGTTGCATTAGTTTACATTGGGCAGACGATCTCAACAGAAAAAAAGTTCTACACGGGCCAAAAAGCCGTTTTCAGGCCGTCCAGGAAATCAGTGCATTGTTGACATGTTGTTGCACGTGTGCATTAAACATTTTACACAAATCAATCTATTTTGCATAATATTTTGCGGGCGAGATTTTCCCTCGAAGCCAGAGTTCTCGCTCTAATAAAAGTGCCGTTACTACAGGAGTGCGGATCCATAACAAAAAGAGGCAAAAGTGGACGGGGCAGAATTCGGTGAATAGTGTATGCTTCGAAAACATGCATCGTGAGCTCCTAACAACGTAATCAAGGACTCCGCGGTTTAAAACAAGCTAAAAGAATAGCTGCATCGAAGTTGATTAGCTGTGTAGTGGCGGTCATAAGAGTAAAGTGAAGGTACGGACTCTAAAAACATGTACGAGAACATTCTAGATTACTACATAATGACGTCACAAGGTTGAACAGAGCGTTGTGACCTCCTGATACACGCACAAATGAAACAATACAACGAGCACGACAATATCGTTGTTAAAAAACATCAATAATCCTGAAAACCGTAAGTTCATGTGTGATTAAAAGAGAATAGAGGGCTGCCTAGGACGCGCAATTGTTTACAAAGCTCATCCTGTATGGCTGCATGTCCACACTTTTGAGACCCATAAAATTTGCACAAAGCTCTGAGCGGTACTAAACATGCAATCATTAAAAACTCATTGCTTTGTGTACTCTGTGAACTTGCAGAGGAATGTCCTAATTTGACGGCTGACTTTTTACTGCTGTATGCAATCCGTATGGAGCTTTAAATAAGCCACAAACACAGTAAAGTTTGAGCTGTCACGCACTAATTGGACTGCAGAGTTACGTAGACCCAGGAGTTTCTGGACAAATATCAAACACAATGGATAAATACAATACTAGTTTATACTCGGTGGCTTCATTACACTTCTTATTGTCCGATAAATCTGCAAACTGTCAAACGAAGGATTATTCAAATTGTTGCTCAAACTTTTTTTCTTCATCTCCAAAAAGAATATTCCTGATTAAATTTAATTTGTCATTTCCACACACAAAAAGGTGGTAGGTATTGGTAATGAAAATGCATGTGAGAATAGTAACAGAAGAGGCCCATGTAGACTATACTGTATGGACTTTCTCCGGGTCAACTATATTTATGAGGGTTCAAACAACATATATTACCCTCTGTAAAGATTTTTTGTCTAATATGTGTACAAAATAAACCAAGAAATTTAAACCCGGTTTGTGCATTTCTCAGATTGAAATGTGTAATTTTGGCCATTTTTACACATATTGCTATATGAAAACATGACATGATGAAAAACTAGTAATACATTTTTTCTTGCATTTATGTGAATAAACTACAAGAAGTAGTTTCGAACTGATATATATTTTTTTAAAGTCCTATTCACCTGTGGCGTTTCAGCTTAAAAGGAAAAATATTCAGTATTTTTCATATTGTTATTAACCTTTAAACGTGGTCTTGAGTGCCTTAAATTTGCCATCTCAAAAACAAAAAGATAAGTGATGTAGATGATCAGAAAATACATCCCGGATAGAAGGAGTTCGCAGGAAGTGTGGTTGACTCTCGGAGGGGTAGGATTTTCTATTAAACATTCCTAAAAACAGCGTGAATGCAGCTGAATGCTACTTCAGGTATGTTTTTGATGACGGAACATTGTTAGAACACGGTTAAAAGCTCAAAGAAGTCACTGTAGCAGAAAATGTGTCCTTTAACCCCTCTTGGTACAACAATCAAACCTCTGCTAAACCTACATTTGAATAATAATGAGCACCACAGACCTCTGCTTCAGAAATGTACCAACATGTGGCTCTAGGGGTTAAAGTTTGAGCTTTAGCAAGAGCTTTTTATTCATTCTGTCTGCAATAGTGCTCCTCTGTGTTTTTACAGTCCATAATTAAATTCAATTAATTTTTGTAGCTCCAAAAATCACAAATACAGTTGCCTCCATGGGCCACAGGTAGAAAGCAGTCTAAATATTTAGCTACGCTATTTGACCCTCTTTCTCAGCAATGAAAAACCACAAAAAACGCTGTGGGAAAAAGTTCATTCAGTGCAGAGAGAGTTTCTCCAGGCAAATTATACGGGAAACAGTCTCTTTTTCCCGAGAAAAGAGAAAAAGCATGTGAACAGCAATGAACAGACTACAAGTGAACTAGAATCTTAAATATTGTTGATGTTTGTCGACCATGTACAGTATTTTCAATGTCTTGCTAACAGATATCATTTTTCGCTTTATTTAAACAACTCGACTCAAATCTATGCGTCTTCTGCTGACAGCTGGAGTCATTTCCATGCACAGAAATTAGTGACGAATTAAGTATTTAGCGAAAGCAAGAAACTACGCATGAGTAAATGAAATCATTACCGCGCGGGGAGGTATTTTTTCCTCCATAGCCATTAATGCTTATTTGTCATATTAATAACGCAAAATGATACATGGATTTGAATCTTACCAGCTCATTTACATGCAGTGATTTAAGGCTTCGCTAGCTCAGAATTGCAAAACAAAACAAATATGTCCTCCGGTTTCATTTGAAGGAGTGGAGTAAGAAAAAAATACACAACTAATATGTGTAATTTGTAAAGAAAGATAAATGGGCCGGGCTACGGGGCATGAACAATGGTATTTGTCATGAAGAGAAAATTGTCTGATAGTAGAATATTAAGTTTGTTCGGAAGGTGCAGCTAGGCATTTCCGACTTCCGCGCAGTTATTCACGGTTTTGCGAGGTGAATCAAATGCCATTATCAAGTGCACATACCAAGAACAAATAATAAGCCTGTGCAGATGGGAAAGTAATGCCTTATTGCACCGAGAAAACATTTGTATTTCTTGTTGAATAATAACCACGACCATGTAATATATTTGTCGGCTTCACAGCTCGGCGAAAACAAGGAAAGCGTTCCAGAGAAAGATTTTTTTTTTTTTTTTTTTAAGAAATAATTCTACATCTATTTACCAGTGCCATTTTTTTATCCATTCATCTTTTGTTTTTCAAGAGTGCAGTCATACGGGATGTTTAAAGTAACAGAAAAACTAGCCTGTGGGAGACCAGGAAAACCAGACTGCGACAGTGGAATGGCTGGAGTGACTATCAGGTATAATGTATAGTATATGCATACCATTTACATGGATTTTCCCAAACATTTCTGGCCGGGACCCCCAAAATAGCACAGCAACTGACTCGGGACCCCCAAATCGAAATGAAAAATTATTTTAATTGTCAAAATGTGTTAAATCTAGTTTAATATTGGTTATTTGAGTTTATTTGAGTTTAGTTTATTGCTTACTAGATCCTATTTCACTAAGAAATACGGTTTTTAATTTGAAAAATAGAGCAAATACAGTGTCATATTTATTCAAATTAGATTTTGAAATCATCTCACGACTTCCAGCTCATTCCTCATGATCCCCTGGAGGATCCCGACCCCCACTTTGGGAACCATTGGTTTAAGGTATAATTGATAGGTGACAGTTGTGGAATTACCTCTAACTATGTCATATTTGTGCTCATGTTCAACCAGGAAGTAACAATATAAACTTAAATAAACAAAAACTGTCAAACTGGGGACAAATGGGCAAAATGTTTAGTTAAATCTTAATTATAATCATGTCCACTATATTTTAGTTAAATGTGTTGTCTAACCTTTCATATGCACTGAAAATATTTTATTATTCATTCTTTCATTACGGTTAAAGGGTCAGGCAGAAATCAATTTTTAACAGGGAGTCATTAGACTTCTAGCTTTTATTGTTTAAGTTGTTTTAGATCAATGTTGTGATTTCCAAATGTCCAAAACATGAAATAATGATCCATGGGTGTCATAGATTATAAAGATATAGCAAGCAAGGTACCTGACTTTATTATGGTAAATGAGTTCATTTAGGGTTTTTTTCCCAGCAGAGTATGTTGTAAAAGCAGCACTCTGTGACAAATCAGAAGACAAAGCGCTGTCTGCATGATAATAAAGTATATTGATCGCAAACCCGGCTAGAATTGAGAGAGCACTCCTTCGGCGTTTGATAAAGGCTGCTCTTAAGCTTTGCATCCGCCCCAAAAACTAATTTATGTGAATACTAGCTATGTGCCTAAGGGTTTGTGAGAGCGACGAGCCGTTAAATAGATTCAAACACCTACTTCCTCCTTTCACTGGCTGAAAATCGGCTAATGCTGCTTTAAAAGAGGATTCAATTGTCATTATACAGCCACTGCAAATAACTGCGTGGACAGCACATTACTCTTTATAGAGGTTATGCACGTTCTTTTATTTGAAAAATGATCCTAACAGCCCGACTGAGTGGCAAATTTATGGGTAGCACAACTGATAAAATGTGTTTCTTTGCTTGTTTTGGTCGTGGAGCGACTCAAATTCACATTATACGGCAAAATGTAAACTGAAAGTAGTTAATCTATTGTTGCAGTAGCAGACATTTTGAGATTTAGGACATTTTAACTGACGTACAACAACACTTGGAATCAAAAACATCTTATTTAAGAAAAGAAAGGTAATGAGTTCAACTGTGTATGGTCACAAAGTCTGTAGCTGCAGTGTTCCTGTTGTTTATCTGGTTTTCTACAATTGTTTACTTGATATTTATCTTTTAGATGTCAGATACAAACTAATTATTTAGCAGAGTTGCAGACTTTTATATTTGTTCTCAGACTGTAGCAGCTTTTTCACATTCTGCTTGTATTTTGGAGCTCCTACAGGCGAAAATGTCATTATTCCACATTGACTCGTGCGTTTTTGCCACTCACTGCTAAAATTCAGAATGCTGTGACGTCGTCTGCACCGCCACTATTGTTTTTAGAACGCATTTGCACAAAAAAAATATCCAAACACTAGTTCAATACGCTTGCTATCATGTCATCTACTTTGACTGTGATCTCAAAGAAGTGAATATTTGAGCAGAACGTTTGGGCTGACTGATACAAAGTGGAGTGTCGGGCCTGGCCTGCGCTCCTGCCTGTGACAAATGCACTTGTTAAGCGGCCGTGGCAGCTGGTGATCCTGCAGGACTCTACGTGTTACATATACGCGCATCATTTTTTATTAAGTCCAGGTGCACCGTCACATCTCATAGCCCTCTGTCACTGCATGGAGCGCAGCCAGGATTCACCCGTGCCCAGGTTTAACGCTGAGCCTTGGCTGCCTCTGGAACACAATCTGGCTTTATTATCAGCTAGGTTTGTGATTAAAGTCCCTCAATGATGCTAAAGTAAATTGTTGTTTGGAGTTTTTCATCATGTTTTAATTGGCCGGTTTCTCATCAAAAATGTACGAGGTGGTTGTGTTATGTTTCAGTGTTAAGCAGTGGCAGGTTTACCATCAGGCCACAGGCCACAATTGTCTTGGGCCCTCAAACTGAAAGGGCCCCCAATAAGATGCCCATCCCGATCATCATAGACGCAAAGCTCTGATTTCTTAAATATTGTTCTGGGGAAAGACCCTCAAACCCCTGTTTAAAGCCGTTTAGAACATGTAAGCTATTGCATATGAATTTCAATTCACTTGCCGCCCCAAATTTATGAACCTGTCACCACATGTAAAAAACAAACACAAAAAACAAAACAGCTCCCTGTCAAGAACAATCAAGAGACATGACAGAAAAGCTGTAGAAAATCATGCTTGATGAGGAGAGGCCCCTTCTTCATTTCTCAGGGAAACCCCATTGTGTTTGTATCCAGCTTTAAAGGACACATCTTCTGCTAGTGTGTCTTTTTTCAGCTTTTAACCGTGTTCTAACAATGTTTCGTCATCAAAAACATACCTGAAATAGCATTCAGTTGCATTCACGCCGCTTTGAGGAATGATCATTTAAAAAATCCTCCCCCTCCGAGCGTCAAACACACTTCCTGTGCTACTCCCTCGATCTGGGACGTATTTTCCGATCATCTACGTCACTTACCTGAAAATGTTCAGCTGTTTTTAGTCCTTAAAAATGTTAAATGTTTAAAGGCTAATAACAATATGAAAAATGCTGAATATTTTTCCTTTAAATACCTTTGATTTTCACTGGACCAAGAGCTCTCTTTTAAAATCTACCTTCAAAATCTGGTAAAAAAAAAAAAAAGAAGCTAAAACTGGGTTTTTACTATCGTAAGCTTGTTTCTCACTCTAAACATGCAAACGTTTGGTATCGGCCACTTTTATGCCTTTCTTGGACTATGGTGATACACTCAAACATATAAAATTGTGGCAGGCTCACCCACCATTGTGAGCAAGGTTAGGTGGCCTTTTCTGGGTGCAGGAGTGTCACACATTGGATGTTATAAAGCGTTATGTAAATGTGCACCTTCATACTTGTGTGCACTTGTGCAGAGAGCGGAGGGTCAGTACATCCTGCATCACGTGATAGGTTTAGCTTGTCTGTCCCACGTGTAGGAACTGACAGGGGAAAGAAGGCTTTTTCTTATGCTTCTCCCACAGCCTGGAATTCCCTCCAATCGTAGTGGAAATTACGTGAATTGGTCTCAGGCGTTTTCAAAAACAAAGAGCATCTTTCAAAGAATTGTCAGTGCCTTTGAATGTAGAGTTTGTCCTAAAATTCGCTTAAAGGTAAATATGTTTTTGTAATTTGTGTTGTTATATTTTTCAGTTTGCCCCAGGTCACCCTTGAAAAAGAGGTTTCGATGTCAATGGCTTTTTACCTGGTTAAATAAAGGTAATAAATAAATAAAATATTTTGCCATGGGCCTTCAAATTCCTTGGTCCACTACTGGTGTTAAATTAGCAACTAATATTGATAATGTACTGGAATGAAATAGCTTTTTTTGTTTTTTTAAGCTACTTTGATGCTTTTCGTTGCATTGTTCATTCACTCCACACCCGGTTGTGGTAAACGTCTTCTGTAGTGACAGCTGCCCTTGGCCACCAATCACACACTCAAACGTCACATTCATAACAGACAAGGTGGGTGAAGTGTCTTGCCTGAGGACACAACGACAGAGCACACTGGTCTAAGCGAGAATCAGACCTCCAGGTTTTGTATTTTTTTCCCCAATTCACTTCTGCCACACAAGCGCTACTTTGCATTGGTGGCTGTGCTAGCAAGTGTTTAGTTTTTAGAATATCTTTTTTCACAATTAGGGTAAGGTTAAGGTTAGGATTAGGGTTAGGAACATTTCATTTGGAGATGTTTGAGACTAAACGGCTCTCGACAGAACTGCATTGTGAAACAAAACAGGGACAGTGGTTGAAGTGGGACTAAAGACAAAGTCAACTTTTTCTCTCCGTAACTGTCTACATGATGTTTTAAAAGCATGGCCTGTAGTGTACGAGAGCTGCTTCCAAAGGCCAGAACATTTCAAGAGGCCTGTGACGTTATCTGCTCTGATTAGTAACCATTACGTTGCATTATTCATTTTACATAATTATTTTAATCACTTTTTAAATCTTACACAGGTCACGAACCTTAACCTGGCCCTTCCATATGAATTATTGCGATATTTGTGAGTTCACAAACTCTTGAGAATCCATTAGGACGGTCTCCTTCCTAACAGCCGATGGAAGTCAAAAAGACAAAACTAAACAAACATGGCGGTGCAGACCATGTACTTCGGCCTATTTCAACATATTTACGGACTATTTGCTTTTGAAAACATGCACATAGAAGCGCTTTGTGCATTTCAGGACGGGGATAAGTCTGTGCTTTTCTCTCAACTGGACTTCTTGATTTCTCGCTTGTTTTGCAATGCTGTGACCAAGTTCAGTCAGTTCAAATGTTCGTAATGACGTTACACATTTTCCGACGGCTTCAGATTCGGTCCAGATTGATAATGTGTAGAACTAAATTCAGAGTGCTACACATATCAATCCGGTGTGAGCCAGGTTACCCAAACCTACAATACATACGTAATCTTATGTAATGTAGGCATTAGTTATTTATGTGAGGAATGAAGAGTTACTGATGTGTTTCCACTACCTTTAGAGAAGATGGAGTTCTGGGGAGTCCACTGTGCTGTGTCCTTGTCACAGCCTGGTCCTCGTGCGTCCCGGAGGACACTGTAAACTGCTCCACTCGTCCTGTGGCTCGGTCCCTCTGAGAGCTCATGTCACAGGCTTAAACTCCACTGCTCCTGACAGTGTCACCGTGGAACTGTTTTGGCTCAGTTTAGGACAGTAAGAAATATTGAGAAAAGCTTCGTCCACAGCTTGCAATTCTTTTCTTTTTTATGATGAAACTTAAAGAACATAAAGATTTATAGAAATTACAACATGCTTGGTCAGATCTATATAAAGCTTTACCCTTAAAAATCCTAAACCCTTAAAGCCTCTTATAGCCTACCTTTTTTTTTTGTATTATTCATTAATTTCATCATTGCTCGACTACAGAGAGTTTCCTTGAACTTTTTTTGTTAAATAATTCACTTTGGAGGGAGAAGATAGCAGACACACATCAGTGTTAGCTTAGCCTGTTGGTTTATACTTTGCTAGCTGTGCAGCAAGTCTTTGGCTCAATCTTTAATGCTGTGCCATGTGGTCCTCAGGAATGTCATAAAAACAACTCTGGAACATGGGTCAGAACCCGACTTCTGCGCCTAACGTTACTGCTGTGTGGAAACGGACCAAAATCTACCTGTATTTTCAATTTATCGTTTAAACTGTCAGAAAAATTTGTCGGTTGCTGCAAATTGTCCCTGTATATTCAATGACACAGTATGTCGCATTCTGATGACATCACTGAGGGATTCTGTTTTACGACTGAGCACTACTTACTGTCATTTAAAACTTTTATTTTTGAAAATTTCTTTACTGCAACTTCACGGATGTAAAACGATGATAAAGATTCTATCCCACCAAACTAAATCGTAATTAGAAAAACATGAGAACCTATCATATAGACTTTAAACTTTTAAGAAGGCTAACGACCACCAATTTTTATGGTTGGCTCTATGAAACACAGTTAAAAAGTGAACTTAGTGATAAAAATCATACGTTTCCGGGATAAAAAGCACATGAATCCACGTGGGAACCAGGACTTATGGGTACTAAAGATACATCGTTTCATTCTTCACACAAATTTAGTGCTACTGTTGACATTTTTGTAATAGGACGCAAAACAAAAATCCTATAGCTAATCTTTTTTGTTAGTTAATAGCGACAATACAATGCCTCTAACTCAAACCATCGATTTTCTCAGTCCGTTTTTGTGATCAATTCTCAGTTTCTCTCTTTTCTCTGGTGTTTGTACCACTGCAGGCACATCATACAGCTACAATTCACAAAGCCTTATTCAATAACAATATTTCAGTGCAACTACCGTAAAAACCTGTGTAATATCGCACCCGGAAGCTTCTCATCCGACGCATTAAGAAAAGCCCGGAGAAAGGCCCCGCGTGCGTTTTGTTCCTGTCTGTGAACAATAATAGCGGCTCATTACGGCTGTTTTTTTCTCACCAGGCTACGTGCCATCACCCCAACTGCTTTTTAACTGATTAGCTCGTACCCTCAGGTCAAATTAAACCAAATACACAATTCACAATTATGTTTTCCTAATTATGATTATTTGCCGATTATATTAGAGGGCTCCAACACCACGACGACCCCAGGCGGAGAGGTGGCCGTGTCAGAGAAGGCAATTAAAAAGCTATCAAGGAGAACAAAGAGGAAAACATTTGGTCGACGGTGGAGTTAACTGACACTGGTGACCACAGGACGTACCGCCTGGAGGGAAGATCTCCACTGGTACGAGTAATGGTGGCAGAAGTTAAACTAGAGCTGCAAAGGCCTGTCACCATAATTACTTTATCGACATGTATTGTTCAATAAATAACAGAGGGAATAATCATTTTGGGGGTCAACATTTATCGTCTGTTGTTTTTCTTTGCATTAGTAAGGGACTTTTTGTTAATTTTCTGTAGACGGTTGAATTAGTTACGTTTTTCACTCATTATAAGTACAAACAAGTACTAAAGGGTTTCAATTTGCTATTTATTTATTGCTGCTCATGCTTTTTAACAATATTGTGCATGTAGAGGAGTTTTTTTGGGGTTAACTTGGTTTGTGTCAGCGTAAATTTGTTTCTATATTATCGTTTATTGTCTGTATTTAAACTTTGTGATTGTGGCAGGCATAGAGCTGCACTGAAATTGTTTTATGCGGTTTTGCGTCTACGTTGCCATCTGACGGTTCTTAAAGGCCCTGTACCTAGTTCATTTTTAACTCTTAACTTCTGTTACATGTGCCGCTCACTTTCCTAATGCAGTCCTAGCGTCCTGAATATTCACCGTCATGAGTTTATAAGCACTTTTCACGAGACTCTGAGCCCAGAACGTCACGGTAAAGCTAAAAACATTAGCTAACCATGCACCTCCTGCTTTTCTCGTAAGATAAAATGCTCTATAAATGAATGCAGAGTAAAAGTTGTGGTGTTATTTTCACCCAATACATGCGTTTACAAAATATGTGTACAGGGGCAACACAGATTTTACGCTATTTCATGCAAAAAAACTTGGAAACATGGACAGTTCTGTTTTCGCCTTTCATAACAGTAAAGATCAGGTACAGTCCCTTTAACTGATAAATTGTGAGTGTAATGACTATAGCATAACATTTGGGACCAGTTCGGGCCGCTTCTGTTGATGACGGACTGCATTTCCGTGAGCAGCTGACGTCACCCAAACATGACAAAGGTTTACTTCATAAATAAAATCTAAATCGTACCTGAATTGCACTTCTGTTCATGCCGCCAATCTCCCCACTTCATAAAAACTTAAAACAAAAAGGACAAAAAACCAAAAAGGACTTAAAACAGCAAAAGATTCTGGGATAAATGACGTCAGCATCATCTGCGTCACATCGAAGGAGTTCAGAACACAGTGTCGGAGAGGATTTTCAATCGAGTGTTCATCAAACAAACGTGAATCGAACTAGATTGTACTCCAGGTTCAGGTCCATTTTTTTGATGACGGAACAATGTTAGAACATGGCTAAAAGATCAACAAAGTCAATTTTGCCTAATATTGTTTGTCCTTTAAGTCAGTTTTGTTTGTATATTTCCTTTTTGCCGTTTCGTCCTCAGCTGAGCCTGCATTCTTCCTTGTCCTCTTTCGTTCTCTCTTGTCCAATCACCTCGCTCTTAACCAGTCCATGCTCTAAAGCCAGCTAGCACCCTCTAGGAGCTAGTACCTCTCGCGGCCCCCTTCAGACCCATCAAGCAGGCAGGTATGGTTCCCTTTTGTTCAATGGAAACACTTCGGATCGTCCCACTCTGCAATGTACCAGGCAAAAGAGTTCTATAGACACTGCCTTTGGTGAATGAAATAATGGTGGGTGAACCATATTAGATGCAATTAATAAATCCCTTTATTATTTTGTTTGATTGTCACAAAACGCCTGACTAAAGGAAGCTTTCTGAACCCTTTGAAGTATAAACAAATGGCTGAACTCTTTGTGAAGCTGAGACTCTGTAGTCTTGGCCTCTGATGTCTGATTTATGTGGGAACAGGCTCAGAGAAATATCAGATTTCAAAGCCTGCCAAGATTTTATTTTGGTAAATATAAGAAAAAGTAAATTTTGGAGAAATGGACTGATAAACAGTTAACAAGTTGATGAGTTTTGGCAATTCCTTTTTCACTCAAAAGGAGATTTAGGGACCTGTGCTAAAGTGGGTTTGAAGTACAAACGGATCCTGATTTTTCCCAGAATGGTTGATTTGGCTGAAAATAAGTGGGTTACAGCCTTGTTATTATAATTTGCCTGCTCTGTTATCAGATGGACAAAATGGAATAAATGACACTCAGATGCATGGAACAAAAATGAAAAACATCTCTTGTTTGTCCAGCCTACTTACTAAATTTGAGATTTGACTAAAGACTCATACAGTATATATCATCACTAGAATGAAAATGTGATCACAAAAGGGAATAAATGAAGAAAATTGTGCTGTACACTTCTGTGTGGCATCAAAATCTGTCTTACATTTATTAAATTGCTGGTGTTTTATTTGTAACATTTATTGCTAGAAATACATGTTTTTATACTGCAAGTGGTGTCGCCTCTCCACAGATCTGACTTGTAGTAACAAGGCCTGGCGATGAGAGAATCAGGTGGCGGACCTTCACCTGAAAGAAGGTTGCGTTCACACTTGTACTTGATTGTGTCTAGTATTGTTTTTTCCATAATAATATTTGAGGGGTCTTACGATAAAAAACAAGTCGTCAACTATATAAAATAAACAAGGAATTTTAAAGCTGGGGTACCTACAGATTTTTTTTGTATATGTGTAAATTTTGTGTTTCTCCCCAAAAGAATATGCTGTAAAAGTAGCACCTTGTGACAGAAATGTGACTATTGCATGCTCTCTACAGCTAATAATAAATGTTTAATGTCTCGTCAACCCAGAAATAAGAGCTGAATACATTGCTCTGATTGGCTGAGCTCGGAGTGGTCGCTCAATTTTCACTTGCTGTCTGAAAAAAGCTGTTCTAAAGCCGAGCTCAAGCCTGAAAATGAATGCTTGTGGATATTAACGACGTGTCAAAGAATTTGTGAGAGCGAGGGACAAATTGGAGTTAAATACATACATCCAGTTTTGCTGTGTGAAAATGAGGTACTCCCGCTTTAACTATCTGGACATAACTAAACTGCGCATATATCCTGTAGTTTGTCACAGTAGAAATTGCTGAATAACCCAAATGTTGCCAGTTCTACCATCTTAATTCAGATTACAGGTATGTACAACTTTATCCAGAATGACTTCTTGTTGACTACTTCACATCTTAAACACTTGGATGAAGGAGAAATTTATCTTGTTTTCCTTCCCGTGGGCATTACGTTGGACACAGGCAAACTCCATACATTTTTTATATCTTCAGGAAAACTTTTGAGTGACCTAAAACTTTGTGGATTCTGCCGCTCTATAGCAACCCTGTTTTATGAATGAGATTTTTCATAAGAGCTACTCACAATAGGCCCAAGTAGAATGCGTCATCTTGTCATTTGAAGGAACACCATTCTCTACTAGCCCCATACATCCACTGAACATGCTCCTAACGTGAATAATTCATTGGACATTCATTTATTCGGAGTGCACCAGTGACAGGACAGGATAATAAATGCACAGCTACATAAGAGAGGTATGGGTTTGCGGTGAAGAGCGCTATATAAATGATACAACTTCTATAAAGGACTTCAAACTAGTATTAAATATTTAAACGGTATGGTCACGTAGCTCCAAAACACTGAAGTACAGATTTATGTGAGCAAGAATAGAAGTTAGAAACACTAAATTAAAGAAGAATCTCTGTTCAGTGGACATAATTTGTAGTAGGTGTGGTTACAATGAAGATAAAAAGTAATTTGTCTATGGTGAATTATATTTAAGTTGATGTTTATACAGCATGACAATGGGCAAGTGTGCGGGTCAAATGCACATCGAGGGGCTAAGTAATTAGGGTGATTAGTAATGATGATAATGATAAGTCAGAAACCTGTAAACTTACTCTAAATTGCATTATTTTGGACAATTTGACATTTAGTGGATCAGTTCAAGTACAAGTGCAAGGGTCATATCTTTAGCCTCATAGCATTCTCATATATGACCAGTGTGGCTCTGATGCATTCTCGCCTCTCATGGCTCACAGTCAGCAACAGAATTCATCTACAGCTCATTTTATTTAATTGGAATGCATTGTTTTTTAAAACAGCCAATATTTTTTGCTGAAAAGTTTGTTTTTGTTGAAAACAGTCATGGGTATCAGACTAGACGGGCACTAGGTGGCGCTCTCAAACTCTCTCGGCCGAAGACAAATTCGCTAAAGTCAGCTGTATTTTATAGAGCCATATTTCACTGGAATCATCTCCAGCTCAGCACCAGCAACTGACATTAAACACAAACTGAAGAAGACATTGACATTACAATTAATACAGACGACCAGATGAACTAAGTAAGACTATTTTTCATAGTAATATGCATTGAAATACATTTTTCTCTTTTTTATTATTTATGTTTATGTAACTGCTGCTTGTATTATGAAATTATGATTTTGATCATTTGGTAATGTATTGTTTATTTGAATGATCTAATGGCAAATTTTAAGGAGGACCCCAGGAAGATTAGCGGCCATTAAATGGGCAGCTAATGGAGATCCTAATAAAACAATAAAAACAAAACAATTCTAATCAAAGGTCATTTGTCAAGATTTTTGGAAATACAAAATAAGTTTTCTTTCTGATGATTTTTCTGGCCCAGAGGGTTTATTAGACTAGACAGCTGTAGAGAGAGAGAGAGAGGGTATAGACATTTGGCAAATGGTTGAGGCTTCGAACTCATGTCAACACGTAGCAAACACACATGTGCAATGCCCCTATCCGCATGGAAAGCACCAAAAACACTCTTCACTAGTCAATAAGAGGACTCATGGCAGAAAGACACCTACAGATGCAGCAGGGCCAGGAGATATAAAAAAGAGGATTTGGGCCAAAAAATGACCTGTGGTAATATGTTGCAAAAGACAGCATTATATGGCTGATGTACACTGCCCGACCAAAAACAAAACAAAAAGTCACAAGTTCTATTATTGGGATGGACCACATCTAGCTTTGATTACAGCACACATTCCCTGGGCCATTGTTTGAATCAGCTTCTGCAATGTCAAAAAATGTATTTAAACCCAGTGTCTCATTTGTTTTTCAGATCTTGTTGATGATGTCGTGTGACCACTGCCAAAGCCTTCTCCAACACATTTTCAGTGAGATTCAGATCTGGACTCTGTGGAGGTCGATCCATGTGTGAAAATGATGCCTCATGCTCTGTCACAATGTGGGCCATGAATCCTGAACCGCTCTGTCACAATGTGGGCCATGAATCCTGAACCGCTCTGTCACAATGTGGGCCATGAATCCTGAACCGCTCTGTCACAATGTGGGCCATGAATCCTGAACCGCTCTGTCACAATGTGGGCCATGAATCCTGAACCGCTCTGTCACAATGTGGGCCATGAATCCTGAACCACTGTGTCACAATGTGGGCCATGAATCCTGAACCGCTCTGTCACAATGTGGGCCATGAATTACAACATCTTGGAATCAGAGATAAAGAAATCCATTGATTGATTGTTGTTCAGGTTCAGCTGATCTCATTCTTTGGGCACATAGTGTTGCTGAACCTAGACCTGACCAACTGCAGCTCCACAGATCATAACTCCGCCCCTACAGGTTTGTACAACAGGCACTAGGCATGATGGGAGCATCACTTCACCTGCCTATGAGACTACAGTTCTTCCTCAAAGATGATGGTTCTCTACTATTATTCCAGTTTTTATTAATGTGTTGCCAAGTTGAGTTGTGTTTCTCCTCAGATGTTTTCTGTGCTTGATGCCAATGATTTGACCTTTCTCAAACACACTGACATCTTTTCCATGATCACAGGAATTGTCACAAATGTCCCAGATGAGAATGAGAAGCCACTGACTACATCAGTTGGGTTGAAAGACAATCACCCATGCAGCTATTATGCAATAGGAGGCTCAGATCTATTTGCTTCGTTGAATTCAGGTGGTGACTTTTTTTTGGCCGGGCAGTGTATTAATTAGTCAAATCTCAAATGCTGCAATTATTTCAGTAGTTAATGGAATGTCCTCTGTTGAGAACTGAGTTGAGATAAAGAGCGACCCATTCAAAACAATACTTGCCGATGCCAAGACACTGGCCTCAGAGCACTGCAGGTCCAGAGGTGCAGCCTGCGCAGGTCTCCAGAAAGAATCTGTAAGGAGTCTATTTTTCCTGGACACCGCTGCAGTCTGGAGTGGTATACAGTGATCCCTCGTTTATCGTGGGAGTTGCGTTCCAAAAATAACACGCGAAAAGTGAAATCCGTGAAGTAGTAGTTTTATTATTTTACAATGCAATACTGAACTATGGAATGAAACCAAAAAACAAAACCTGTTTTAAAGCCCAAAATTAGTTTAAAACAATAATTTTAATATAGTAATACAAGGTTGGAAACATTGTCACTCGCGTATTTCACAGTCTGTGCCTCTTCGTCCTGACTCCGCTCCGCTGTAGCGTCTGTTTACTGTTAAACCGTTCCTGTCTCGGTCCCCTGACCGTAGTCGGAGGACACAGGGGAGATTCTCTCTCCAGGGCCGAAGGGTCGCTCGTCCTCCGGGGTTTAACTCCCTATTCTGAACCCCACGGTTGTCCAAAGTGTAGTGTGAGTGCAATGACGACCTCAGTTTGTTGCTCCAGAGTTTTGGCTTTATTTTACTGTAATACACCCTTGCTAAGCCCCGGTCGCCGTCCTCACCCAGGTACCCACACTTTCACACCCGCTCGCTTCGCGGCTCACTCTCTGACGCGCGCATTGGCCGCGCGCACGCAGCCTCTCTCACTCACGTACGTATCTGCCAATAGGAGCTAGACATACATCTCACAACACTACGTTGTCGGCGCAGAGCGTTTCTTCGACATTGTGGGTTTTGTCACAGAGAAAAAAATGCAAACGTAAAGTTGGCAGAATGTACAGAAAAGAAAACTGTTGACAAGTGAAAAACCAATACAGTACAGCGTCAATATTTTATTTCTAGACAACAGTAAAGCCCCTGAGCCAATCAGGATTCAGAGCACAATGCACTGTAAAAATATCCACACTGTAAAAAAAATCCGTGAAGCAGCGAAGCCGTGAAAGATGAAGCGCGATATAGCGAGGGATCACTGTACATCATTAGACTTGTGCTTCTGACATCAGATGAACCCATGTAAACCTCTGCTACGTTGGTAAAATAAGCATCACACTACACAAATATACACACATGTAAACGAGTAAATACATATGAGTAAATGAGATGTTAGACCTGCAAAATAATGTTCTGAAATGCATGATTTGTTGCAGTATATATTTCTCCTCATGTTATTGGCCTTTCAACATGCTCTCGAGTATCTTTACTTTGACATCTCATGTTTTAGAATGAAAAATAAAATGTTTGTATATATACGATGCTTTGCTTTGCTAAACTGTCTGATGTGGTACAGCGACATAATGATCATGATTAGACGGCAGAAATACACAGAGCTGAAAAACAGAAAAGAAGATTCTCGGAGCTACATCACACATCTTTAAATGTCATACATTCAAGGAACTCAGAATGGAGTGTTTTTGAGAGGATTTTCAAACCTGGATTCATCAAAGTAGAATGAAGCTAAATGCAATTCCAGGTGTGTTTTTGACGATGGAAGAATGTTAGAACATGGTTAAAAGCTAAAAAAAAAAGTCAATTTCGCATTATATTTGTCCTTTAAACTGCACACTGTGAAGTCTTCTTTTTAAAATTCCAAATGGAAAATACAATTCACAAACATTTGCAGTCTGCTACATAAGCATCGTCAAACGATGGGAAGCAAAGCCTGGGGCATTTGTCTATTCCAACAAACTAGCAACCTCAAAATGCTGCTAAGCTGTGTAGAGTCAAAATAAACGTCAAAATACACCACGCACTGCAATTTATGACTTCTAGACCCGGCATATTAGGTGTTTTCCCACTGTGGGAGACACTTTGTCAGTTCCTGGTAGTTTTTTCTTTAGTCCTTATTTGATGCACATTCACACAGAGCAGGAACTAGAGACTGGGGTCCTTGGAGACATTTTTAGCTCCTGTAGTACTTTTCAGTCAGACCAGGAACCTATTGGTTAAATCACAGAAAAACATTTACAACATAAAACTGTTTAAATTCTGTCCTTAAATTAAATGCAACAAATGAATTAACAAACTGATCCACGCACAAAAAATACTTGGACACAGAAGCAAAAAAACTAACTATTAATTGTGTTTTGTTGTACATTCCTTTGTTAGTTTGAGTTGTTTGTGCATCAGTTCGATGCGACGGTTTACAGATCTTAACAGGAGTAGGAAGAAGGGAATAAAAATGACTTATTTAAATATTTAAATGTTCCATAGTATACACATGCTGACGTTAAAGCCAGTTAGACCCGCGTTGAGTCACTGTTGCGGCGTGAACGACTAAAGTGACACTTTAAATGTTTGTAAACAAAAATTCAAAATGGAGTCAAAATTAAAATGGAAAATAAAGTGAGGAAACTGGGATTAACTTCAGAATATCAAAAAAGATTTTAAAAAATTTAGATGGTTTTGGAAAATGAAAACCCCTCAGACACACATGACTTCTTTAAACACATTTACTGTTGAATTTTACTTTATTTGTTTATGTTATAGGAAATTATAATAAACTCTTAGCATTTTTGATTAAGGAAAATCCTGCTTTGTAGGTTTTATCAGACAAATACTCACAGAAATGTTGAGCCCATGATAGTTTTTCCATATAGTACATACTTTAAGATAAATTATACTTTTTGTGAAGCTCAAATACCATTTTGAAGCTCGAAAATAGTATATTGTCCTTCATCCGTAATAGAAAACCATACTATCTGGCATTTCTAACCTGGAAATTCTAGTTTGTTGCCTTTTTCTCCACACAACGACACAAAACCATTAATATTTAGATCTGATGTGAGCTAATTATTGAAAATGTATTAGTCTGCTTCATTTTGTCTCCATTTACCTGCACTCCTTAACTTTGCCATTGCATTTTAAAGGGTCGTTGGGATTATTACATGGAGTGTTCCTCACTTCCGGGGTCTAAGTTGCTGGGGCAATTTAACAGCTCATTTTGTTTTGTTTTTAACACTGTGCCACAGACTGGGCTCCGTTTATTCAAATATATCAGCAAGAAGCTTTACTTTAATTGATTTCTGTGGGAGAAGAATAAAAAAGAAATGGCTTGAATTGATAAGGTGAGTTTATGTTCAGATAGCCGCTGTTTTGCTTGTGGTCCCGTTAAAAAGGTTGCAGATATGGTACTGTTAAGTTATATATTTTAGAGACGGCAGACGAGCAGTCCTAACGGTGCATGACGGTGTAGTCACCAAATTTTTTGTTACTAAAAACATGAAAACCAGAGCTAGTTCATCCTAAACTATTTGCAGTGCTCCAAAGTTATTGCTCACTCACCTACTTTAGAACGAACATCCAAATGATTCACTCTGATGAGTTTGTAAGTGCTTTCCACATCTTTCAGAGCAGAGTTTAACGTTACAGTAAAGCTAACAACAACTAGCCAATAAAATGCTCAATAATTAGATGCAGATGACACACAGCAGTCTCACAGAGATGCTTTTACAATATATCTGCACTGGGACAACACAGATTTGACTTTGTAAACATTTTTTCTGTGTAACAATCAATTGACAGACGCATAGGACCCAAAAGTGAGAAATATGCTGTGTGTGACGTCATCATTTAACAATCCCATAGTGACTGGGCAATTTAGGGACTTGGTTCTGGCTAAGTTCATGTGTGAAAACGCCTATTAGGCCTCTTTTAACACCCAACATTTACCACTAAAAACTAGGGGGACAACGGATGGAAATGAGCCCAGGGTTACAATCCGGCGTGTTTACAGCATGTGTATCATGTGTGTTCATTATCGAGCACTGTCCCGACCAAATAAATGTGCCATTTCTAAGACGCTACGGAACAGTAAATAATCACGTCAGAGAAGTCCGTAGGCGTCAGCTGAGCCCTCAGACGGCCCGCTAACTCCTCCAGAGCCCTCCACCTGAGCCCCCTCTGGGTTAACTGTCCGCGATCAGCCCGAGGGGACAGCTAAACGGAAGCTAGCCACCCCGCGCAGCATCATTAGCCAAAGTGCAGACGCTTGCTAACGGTGGCTAACAGGCGTTGGTTGCGGTGATGAGCCGGAGCAGCAGCCCGTGGGGGGGGAATGCTTACCGTGCACTTCCAGGTGACAGGGAGAATACGGGCCGTGCACTTGTTATTCCGCACATCATTTGGAACGCTATAAATAACCGTTTGTCACCAGCCTTCGCGCGGACCGGAGGAGCCCTAATCGCCTCCAATTTTTATAACTGACAATGAAAAACAGATGTCAGGATATTGTGTCACTCCGCTGGGCCTGCAAGACAGGAAGCAATAGCAATAGTGTTGGCTAAGAATGGCAAAGCTAATAATATCTTACCCATGTTTCAGGCCACGTCGGAGGGTAGTTTTGTTCATCACACAGTCGTATAATGCAGAGGTTCCCAAACTTTTCCGGCAGGGACCCTCGAAATAGCCATGTAACCTACTCGGGACCCCCAAAGCGAAATGAAAATGACAGTAGAAATAATTTTAAGTGTCAAAGCGTGTTAACTCAGGTTTGATATTAGTTATTTGTATAGTTTATTGTCTTATTGGATCCTGTTTCACTAAAAGATACTGTTTTTAATAAACTTTAAAAAAGCAAGCAAATACAATGTCATATTCATTCAAATTAGATCTTCTCGCGACCCCCAGCTCACCCCTCGCGATCCCCCGAGGGGTCCCGACCCCCACTTTGGGAACCACTGGTATAATGGACCTTATAAATTAAAATGGTAGACAAGGTTTTAAATGTAGTCATCCCTGCACCATGTTTATTTCGAAAACAGTTTGAAACCTTGTCTATTATGGACTGCTTTTGGACGAATGACGGATAACGTTGACATAAAGTTAAATGTTTTTCAAATGACTTTCACCTTCACTGAATGACTGGTACCTGACGTATTTTTTTCATAGACTAGGGCTATTCAACTTTGCTTCACAGAGAGCCAGATTTTTCAGATGGTTTGGTGCTCTGGGTCGGAAATGTTCCCAACGCTTTTGAAATATGAAATACATTTAATACAAAAGGCTTTAACGACATCTGTAGAAGTGAACCAGGTCTAAACTAAGTCTGAACCAGATCTAAAACAGGACTAAAACCAAGTCTAAACCAGGACTAAACCAGGTCTAAACCACTGACAAGAGATCTCGATTTCTATATTTTTGGAAGATGGTTGAGGGCAGATCATAAAAATAAACGGGAAGGAGACGATCATTTTGTTTCTACAGACGACGAATGGGAACGTGTACTGTATTACTTCCCAACGGAGGACCGCATAATCACATGGAAAAATGTATCACGTTCTTTCATTGCACCATGTCAAAGTGGACACTATTCACAGGGAAATAATAACTGCTGGAGAAACCGTGGTTGCCAGGTGGCCCACCATGTCCATGTGTTTTGGGAACGACTAACCTCCTCCTCCTATAGGACTGGGGTTAACAAAGAACTTGAGGCTGTTTTTGACATTGCCATCCTACTCAATTTCAAAACTATATGGTCTCAAAACTCCTGCCATGGACACAATAAATGGATACTTTTGGTGCATACTCTTGACAGTGGAAGAAGGCCATCACAGAGAAATGGAAGAGAAATGAAACACACCAACGGTCAAGGACCGGACGGACATTTTACTTGACCTAAAATGTATTAAATGTATAAAAATGTGTCCATTCTAACATGGAAGAATTTGAAAGACTATGAACCAAATGGGACATTTTCTGATTTTGTGTCCTGTACTCTCTGTTTTTTGTTCTAAAATTCCGGAAAGGAGGCAAAAGTGAAGTGGGAAATAATTTGAGTTTACTGGTGTAACTGGAATAAACCTCAGAATATCAAAAAATATGAAAACCTTAGATAATTTTGGAAAACGAAAACCACTAAGACACATGTGAGTGACCTCAGAGCTGCTTATGTTATGTTACAGGAGATTATGATAAACTCTTAGCTTTTTTGATGAAGGAAAAATACAGATTTTTAGTTTTAATTGGACAAATACTTACAGAAATGATTAACCCACAATAGGTTTTCCGTGTATCCACAGATATATCACATACTTTACCATAAAGTA
Source organism: Rhinogobius similis (assembly GCA_019453435.1). Lineage (NCBI taxonomy): Eukaryota > Metazoa > Chordata > Actinopteri > Gobiiformes > Gobiidae > Rhinogobius > Rhinogobius similis. The sequence goes on along the minus strand of CM033639.1, from coordinate 30,378,272 downwards.
TAAGTTTTATGAAGCTCAAATACAATTTTAAAAGTAGCAAATAGTATATTGTCCACCCATTGTGATAGAAGAGCAAACTAGCTGACGTTTCTACCCTGGAAATTCAAATTTGTTGCTTTTTCCTTTGCATAACAACTAAAAAAAACATTAGTATTTCGATTTGATGTGAACAAATTATATCTATATATATATGAATCTGCTTTTAAACCTTTGCGACGTAAAACTGAAGGATTATTTCTTGTTTTTGTGGTTCGGGTGGATGGGCAAAACATATGACACAGAAAAATGACGGTAAATATCAGTTATCAAGCACAACAAGAGGAGACATTAGACATCGCCCAAGTTTTCTGAGCAAAATATAGACATTTAAGCGTAGATAATAAGCACCGTGACATAGGAACATGTGTACGGCGCCCTGATTCTGTTCTTAATGCATCTTTACCTCTGCTTTTGATCAGACTTGTTTTTTGATGTAAAAATGCATAGATGGACGTAGTGTACATAAACGAAGCGTGCCTTTCTTGTACAGTTCTGTTACGTTTGATCTGCCATTACTCTCCCCTGCACCAGCATGTCCGTTTGATGCTTCGGAGCCAAAGCAACTTCTAAGAGCTTTGATAGGCGCCGCACGTCTACCCATCCACACATTTTACACGGCCCGGCGTATCTGATTTTACTTCTGTTTGAAAGTTTTAACAGATAGGAAGAAGAAGAAAAAAGAAAAACACACCAGAAGCAAATGTCATCTTCAAATGACGAGATGACAAGCGGCTATTAAACTCACTTGAACCGTCTGACGTGCCGACAAACAAAGCAGATGATGAGAGGAACAATGGGCTGAGAGACAAGGACAGTGGGAGGGAGCCAGGAGCTTAAATGCCAGGGTGGTTTGTGCAATTTTACAAAAAGAAAGAAAACAACAATTTGTACAAACCAATAGCGAAGATATTTCTGTTATTTTTTAAAGACGAATTTGGGCATCAGGTCTTTGTGGCGATATGTGAAAGAACACACTTGCAATGTTTTGGACTCCGTATCCTTGACATGTGCCATGACTTAGAGGAGTTATATGCTATTTATTATTAAAGTCTATATGACAGGTTCTCATGTTTTTCTAATTCTGACTTAGTTTGGTGGATGGCACATGTGGGAAATATTTAGCATTTGTAAAATTGCAGTTTGTGAAGAAAAATAAAATGACAGGAAGTAGTGTTCTATAATGGAATCCCTCTGTGATGTCATCAAAAAGAGACATACAGTTAAAAATAAAGAAACAGTTAACTGACACTTTTTTGACAGTTTAAACGGCCATTCAACAAAATATATGTGATATCAGGTATTATTATTTGTTAAATCATAACTATTGTGTAATGCAGTATATAGATTTGGGCCATTGTTTTCAAAATGGTTGCTAGGTAACAGTTGTGGATTATTGTTGATTTCCATCAGTAATTCATATTTATTCATCATATTACTCATCATATTCTCTATCAAGAACACTTTTGTCACCATATTTCAACCTTTATTTGGCTGATAAATAAATAATAGAAATTATTGTTTGATTAGTCGACTAATCGGAAAAATAATCGCTGACTAGGCGACTGCTAAGAAAATCGCTGGTGGCAGCCCTGAGCTCCATACATTTTGTTCATTGTAAAGAACAAAGAGAACACTGTTGAAACGGCTTGGTAATAAAAACAGATCTGTTGATGTCCATTTCAAAATTGCTGAACTGATAAGTAGTTTGTAGTTGCATAAATTTTTATATACCAACAATCTGGATCAAGACCAACATAATAAATGATATTGGTAAAATGGAAAAAAAATCACATTCAGAATTAATTTGAAAATGGAAAACTTTACAGACTTTGGACCAAATGGAACATTTACGTTAGAAAATATGCGCCTTAAAGGGGCTGTACCAGATTTTATGGTTTTGAACTTGAAAAACAGTTTACTCTTTTTAAGTCTTTACATCAGTCATATTTATCTCTCACTTATCTAAAGCAATCCCAGCATCCTAAATATTCACAGTGATGAGTTCATTATCACTTTTCACCAGTCCCTGAGCCCAGAGTGAGTTTTGCGGTCACGGGTAAAGCTAACAAACATTAGCATGCTAATAGCGCACTTCTTGATTCTCGTAGAATAAAACCATAGACCATACATATCGATGGACTATGGGAATGTGACGTCATAGCGTTTGGCTCCAGCTAAATGAAGCCAATCGTGGCTAGCAGTTATAGCAGCTAAAGTGGAGCCAGACTCCATGTTTGGAAATCCGAGTGCGTATCGTGGCAACCACACGGACTAATCAGGAGCGTGGTTGCTAACGGTCTCCGCCCCTCGGCGAGAGGAGACGGCGGTAACGTGCGGCGCTAGCTGTCAATCAAACCTGTTGCTAACACAAGTGAAAACGGCCCCTGGAAAAGGAAGCACCTGATTGGTCAGTTATTATTGTAATAACTTGATTTATGAACAACCAACGAGAAAAAAAAACACCAGGATCATGTAGCGTGTGTCAAAATGGATATTTTAGTTCCAAGATGGTGAGTTTGACCAAAACAGTTACAGAGTAAAGGGCACCAGTGTCACAATAGAAAGTGAATGGCAGCTCGGCTTTATGGAGCCAGGACCGCCTTCCTATTTGGAACGCGGCGGCTGGGGCAATCCAGTGATATGTACAGTCTATGAATAAAACGCTGAATAAATAGCTGCAGATAAAACTTTGTGGTCTCATTTTCACACAAATAGATGTGTTTACATTATATCTGTGCTGGGGCATAACAGATTTGACTTTATTACATGCATATAAAATTGACACATGAACAGCTCCACTAATGTCTTTGAATTTTCTTCTTCTAAAAAAATCTATTTAAAAATTTGAAAGAAAATGTCTACGTGACCTTTTTGAACTCAACATGTATAATAACCCATTTTTGTAAATAACTGCAAGAAAGTACAGGATGTGGGCGGGGATAGAGAGTAGTGCAAGCAGGAATCAATCTACTGTATATAAAACGCTGAGTACACTTTTAGTGACAGTTATCACATAAAAGCTCATTTAAAGTCGATTTTACAAAATATGCACCCTTTAACATAGAATTTTCAGCAAAACATTTGGACTTTCTTCAAATGCAATGCAATTAGACCTGTTTTGGTGTTGTAAACATGTTCAGAAGGTGCAGTAGAAATGGAATAATCAAAACACCATCTTGAATCCTCTGTGGAACTTTCCCAGATGGAAATTCTCAACATAGAACTCAATTAGGGACCATATGGAACACCAGGCAACTATTGGGACCAAAGTGCCTGTATCTTGGGTATAGGCGTAAATCAATCATCTTTTGCTCTCACTGACTCTTCATCAAACCAAGTTATTTTGAAACACGCATCTAATTAGTCGAACGTATGGCTTCGTACGCAGGAGCAAGAGGAGCGTGTTTTTACAGCCGCGACACAGCAACAAAGGGCCACGGCATCTAAGCTTTGAAACCCGTGCCGCTCGTGTTTGTGTGCGCTGATTTTAGGCAGTGTGCCCCGTGTACTCTGATCCCGGTGGAACTGATCTGTCGCGAAACTACTCTACTCTCCGGTGGTAATCCCATATTGTTGTGAACTAAGGTACCTAATTAAAACTCATGAAAAAATACGAAATAAAATACGAAGGACACAGGTAAGTTTGTAAAAAGGACAGAGACGTGACTTTAACGTGTGTAATTTAAACATATTAAAAGAGGTAAAAGGAGCAAAAAGTACTTAAAAAAAAGGATTTTAAGCAGCACTGTGTAAGATTCCTGGAGTAAAATTTGTGGAACGTTCGAGGCAAAATAAGAACATCTCCATGAAAACGAGCAGGTGACAGATCCCCCACCAGGAAAGTTACAAGTCAAGTTTGTGGAGAAACCAGCCACTTCACGGCAAGGGTGCATGTTTTTCAAGTTTTTTTTTTAGTACTATACAAACTACTACACAATTAAATGATCATGTTTATTTAAGGCTGTTTCGTTGGCTGAAATCGTACACAGTGGGGCTTTAAATTGAAATAATTAAAGGTGTTTTGTTTATTTGTTAAAATGGATAAAACCTTGCAGCCACTGGGTGACGGAAAACACAAAGGTGCTGCATCACAAGAGAAAAATGTGGAAAATAAACCAACATGGACGACCTGAGAGCCTAGGGATCGCAATTGCAAAAAACAAAGCTATTTAGTGGTGCAATAAAAGAGCTAACTATAATATACTATAAATGAGTACTAAATAATCTTCATAAACTCGGAACAACACTATAAACAAAACTAAACAAACAGTAGCAGACTATCTTGCAAAATAAAGTAAAGAAAATTGTCAAGACTCGCTAAAACTAAAAACACTTCACTCACCTTAAATCATCAGGTCATCATTGACAAAACAGATTTTTAGTCAGTTTTCTGTATAGCCCGCCTGTCTTATGTAAACAAATACAATGGAAAAAAGATGGCGGCGCCCACGGAAATTTCTGGAGTAAGGTGAAGACAAAGAGAACAGGTTTGATTACCAAGGCAGGGCAGGAATCACACAACAATGACATGAAACGTCCCTGTAAACAGACATTTCAGTTTATGTGAGGCTCAGAACACAAAGAGGATTCATCAAACAACGTGAATAACGCTATAAATATGTACAAGAATGATAAAGCTTCAAGTTGTCTTTGTTTTGGATGAGGTGTATAAGGTTTGATGTTGTGAAATCTTTTCAAGGCATTTTGTACAGTAAAACATGTAATTGAACAGAAGTAAAAGCGACACACACTAAGGACTTAAAACAGCAGAAGATTCTCGGATAAGTGACGTCTAAAATCGGGAAAATAAAGTCACACATTGAGGGAGTTCAGCAGGAAGTGTTTTTGGCGGTCAAAGGGAGAGGATTTTCTAATGAACATTCCTCAAACTTGCGTGAATGAAGCTAAATGCTACTCCAGGTATGTTTTTGATGACAGTACATTGTTAGAACAGGTTTAAAAGCTCAAAAAAGACACTATGCGTAATATGTGTCGTTTAAAGTCTATATGACATCACATTTCGCTAAAACATAGAGATTATATTTAAGATTTTACTAAACATTTTGCCTATTTGTCTACAGTTTGACCGTTTTCATAATGTTACTTCCTGGTTGGACATGGGCAGCAATGACATAGAGGTAATTCCACAACTGTTACCTAGCAACCATTTTATAAACAAGGGCCAAAATCCATATAAATTACACAACAGTTATGATTTGACAAATAATAATACATGATAACAACTTTAATTTGTTGAATGACTGTTTAAACGGTCAGAAATATGTGTCAGTTGTCTGGGGCTGGTACGTCGCTTTTTGATGACATCACAGAGGGATTTTTAGAACTCAGCACTACTTCCAGTAATTTTAAATTGTACGCCGCCTAAGGCCCAAAGTCACTGGGATAGGCTCCAGTCACCCGCGACCCCTAACGGGAACAAGCGGTAGAAAATGAATGAATGAATGAAACATTTTTATTTTTCAAAATTTCTTCACAAACTGCAATTTTCCAAATGTAAAACTACAACAAATAATTGCCACAGGTGCTATTCCATCAACCTCAGTCATAATTAGAACATTTTGAGAACCTGTCATATAGACTTTACAACTTCAGGTATGTTTTTCTTTTCAAAGTTCCAAAGCTCAAAAACGTCAACGTAGCACAATATGTGTCCTTTAATGCCATATTGTGGAACATTAAACAACATTAAACAAAGCGATGTCATCTCCACAGGACAAGCAACTGGCAAACCCTCAAACCAAAAAGTTACACGGTCTACCTTTAATATAGTTCTACCGCCACGTTCGCTCATTTTCCCCAAAGAAGCCAACATTACTGGACGGCACGGCGCGTCTGTGGAGCTTGTTAGAATCCATGCTCACCGCGCAGTGGGCCTTTATGTATGCGCAGATAACAGGAGTGGGCCGGTTTCCATGGAGAGCGGGCTAATCATCCCTTTCTCATCTTTTCGAGTGACACACCGTGAACTCTTTTGAAATCCCAGCCAAAACACCCCGGCGTTTTTTGTTCTCTCTACCTTGACCCGGAGTCGTTCTCGCCGCGTGTTCGCAAAAACGACACCCGGCAAACAGTCGGACGCGAGACTGACGCGTGATTTACACCGGTCACGTAATTAGCCTTTTCTGACTCTGCGGCGTTGATGGGAAGAGTGAGCGAAAGAGATGGACAGATAAGACGCCGAGTGAGAGACAGCGCCTTTATTTACCACACGATCAGACTCAACGGGCGGGTACGCCAGGAGGTAATTGAGCGCTGAATGACTTTTTGCATCGCTAACACTCGTAGATGTAATCATGTTATCTTCTCCCTTTAGACCCAAAATGGCACCCGGCGGAAAATGAAGAACCCGCAACAAGCACAATCCCCCTGTGCCTCGTCTTGTTCTGTAATTTCGAAGGGTTGATGATTGGCGGTGTGTTCTATGGATGGGCGATGTAAAGGTTCAGATATTGTTATTGGTCTGATGCTGGCATTTTAAAGGACAAATATTATGCACTGTTTTTATTCTTACTGGCCTTTAAACGTTATTTTGAGTGTCTTTACTTTCTTGTTCTCTTGTTTTGGTATAAATAAAATGTTTTACAAAGAACAATATAACTTTATCACGGCCTTTCCAGACACCATATTAAATGCTGGTATGCTAAGCTATCATGCCGTTACAGAGGTTTTATGGAAGAAATGCTCAGAAGGATTAAAGGACTTAAAACAGAAGACGATTCTCAGATAAGTGACGTCTAAATGCGGAAAAAACGTCACGCATCGAGGGAGTTCAGCAGGAAGTGTTTTTGACGGTCGGAGGGAGAGGATTTTCTTACCAACATTCATGTTTTTGATGTCGGAACATTGTTAGAACATGGTTAAAAGCTCATAAAGTCACTGTAGCCGTATATGTGTCCTTTACGTGATATTTAGCACCGATATTTTTTCTGTGTCGTCCCCAGTTTGTCCTCAGTGCATCAGATTTGTCTTTCTGAAGCAACCTAGTCTGCAGAAAAAATATGTACATTTGCATTTACGTACGTCAAAATACGTTCAATAAGTACATTTGTGGAAAACTTACACATTTTAGTTTTTTTTAATTAGGGTTAGAGTGTGTTGGGGTTAAAGTTTATTATTGATAAACTGTAACATGTACGTTTTTTATTGATATTGTAACATAATTTAAAAAACTTGAAATGTTCTTTTTTTGTTTTCAGGCACTTATTGTATGTATTTCAACAAGAAAAAGGTACTATTGCATGTATTTAGCTACATAAATGGAATTAAAAATGTAAATTATGTACGTGTTTCTCTGGAGACTGGGCTGTCTGAACGGACCAAAAAAGGAAATATAAGAGCATTAGCTGTGTGTTTACAATCAGCACAAATTATTTTCTTTACCAGAGAAATACATGCAGTAATCATTTTTTACCAAGGCCAAAAGTGAATTTGTGAGCTCGTCTATAACTTATCATGCGTCATTTGCAGGTTATGACTATGGAATTTGATACTGTAAAAGCAGAATCGATACTTTGATACCTCAGTCAGTATCGATATATCAATATTTGGTATTGACCTGCCCATCTCTGCCATTTCTTCTGCTTTGCCCCCTCAAGATCCTTCATAACGAATTACAAAGGTGTTACTTAGACACTTTAGCTTTGAACTATCACATTATAAAATCAATCCAAGTAAATTCATCTGCGTAAAACATCATCGTGTGTAGATATACGCTGCACGGATTCCATTTAATCTGTAGTTTGAATAAGGAGTATGGTGAAGATAAACATTAAAAACACAGAGGAGCATTTTTGGATCACCACCAGACGATCACAGAGCTCTCAAGAGGGAGCCAAAGTGTGATGATTAAAAACTAAAAAAGCACGTATTTTAAAAAGTTTTATGTCTGGATTTTCAAACGGCTTTGGAATTGCCGACTCCTGAACCGCCCGGGCTCCCCAATGAAAAGTGAAATAAATGAGTTTTACTCCAACTAATACAATCAAGCTCTGATGTGGAGATGTGATTATGCCGCTATAATTGAGTAGACACCTTTACCTCGCATTACTCTGATGGAACAGGGATTTATGGGCGATAATTGGATACAGACTTTGCAGCAGATGTTTCAATGTAAGCCAGGTGCATTGTTCTGCCGCGCATCGGATCAACAGACGAGATACAACGAGGGGGAAAAAGAAGACAATCTTTTATTTTCAATCTTTCATATCTGACGATCTTGATTTGAGAGAGTTTTTGTCGGAGAATGATAGGCAACTACAGACCTGCGAGGAGACGAGGAGCGATACAAGCTTTGTGCTATCAGTCTGGGTGAAAATGATCAGAATGCGATCCTGAAATTGGAAGAAACTACGTACGCCAACAGCCAAGTCTAATGAATAAATAAATATCAGCCTTCGTTAAAGCAGAACTCAGTGACCTTTTATTTCTTTCACGTTAGCCACGTTTCGACTGGTTCTCTTTGGAGCAGATTGTCATGAGTGAACTGTACCTGGGCGTTTGAGGGGCCCGAAGGGGGCTATGAGAGGTACTAGGGTCTAGAGCAAAACTATGCAAGTTTATTTTACCGAAGGCCAGATTTTCAGATGGTTTTGTCCTCAGGGCCAGAAACGTGTCCAACGATTTAGAAATACAAAGAAAATTTAATATGAAAGACTTCAACAACATCTGTAGAACTGAACCAGGATTAAACCAGGTCTAACGCAGGACTAAACCAGAGGTAAAGCAGGACTAAGCCAGGTCCAAACCAGGGCTAAACCAGCACTAAACATGGAAAAGTACCAGGACTAAACCAGGGATAAATGAGGAAAAGTACCAGGACTAAACCAGGTCAAACTAGAACTAAACCAGGAAAAGTACCAGGACTAAACCAGGTCTAAACCAGGGCTAAACCAGGAAAAGTACCAGGACTAAACCAGGTCTAAACCAGGACTAAACCAAGAAAAAATACCAGGATTAAACCAAGTCTAAAACAGGAATAAAACAGGTCTAAACCAGGATTAAACCAGAGCTTAACCAGATCTAAACCAGGTCTAAACCAGGTCTAAACCAGGACTAAACCAGGTCTACACCTGAGCTAAACCAGGACTAAACCAGGCCTAAACCACCAAAATATTTTCTATATTTTTGGGAGATGAGTTGCGCGCCGGATCATATCCCTTGGAGGGCCTGATTTGGCCCCTGGGCCGTCAGTTGAATGACCCTGGTCTTCTAGAAGGTGCTGGCTCCTTTTTGGTTCCCAGAATGTTTTAGCGTGAGATGATTGGACGAGAACACAGAATCATCAAATAATTTCACACCAAAACGCTGATTTCCAGCGATGATAAGTCTTTCTTGAGCCAACAAACAAAGTTAAACAAAGCTAGTGCAGGTTAGCATCAACGGTTTACTGACTCACGTCCAGACCCCAAAATATGATATTTCCAGTGCATGATACATCTAACATAGGGTGACCAGATTTTCATAATTTAAAACTGAGACACACTTGGGATGGAGCAGGGAGTTACAGTAAAATTGTAAAAAGAGCGTATAATTAAGTTAATAAGATAATCACGACTTCAGTAAACTGTATAATATGAAAAAAACTTCTATTTATAGATCTGTGATTTTTTTGTGTTCTGGTCATTTTCAAGAACAATTCTCTCTATTTTGACCATTGATTCCTTTCTTTATTGTTCGGCAGAATCAAATAGGGACACCTGGGACAAATAAATGGTTTTGGACAAATCTTCTGGGACATGGGAAACAGCGCTCAGAACGGGGACTGTCCAGGGTAAATAGGGACGTCTGGTCACAAAAATCGAACATCCAAACCCAAACCACGCATTTCATAAATATTTTTTACTGAAAATGTATATTTTCACTTTGCAGTTCAACAAGTGAATACAAGAGAACCCAAAGACATATCAGATTGTATACTTACATTATATTTGAACCAACTTTACTTCACAAACAACCCATCATTCCAATAAAACCGTTTCAGTTTCTCTCCTTAGACGTGTGCGACTTGTACTTGCACATCCTAAATATCTGACTTTCGTTCAACTCTTTGAAACAAAATCTACTTTTCAAGGTCAGCTTTATCTGATTTTAATTCCTTCATCTCATCCCTTCAAAGTGACACTGCCTCGAGACCAAACCTGTTCCAAAACGCTTTCATTCCTCATTTCAAACTTCCTTTTGTTCGCCTTTATGTTACATCAAAGTCCAAGGAGAACTGTTGAAAGAAATGCACAGTATTCACTCTTCTAATGGTCACCACCTACTTACCACATTATTAGATACAATGGTCCGAGGTTAAAGGTGCAATATGCTTTGAGTATCTTGAGTTTACGCGCTGATATATCGTACAAATCCGTGATAATATTAGATGCCCCTGTTCTGCTGAGCCAGGTGGAAGAACAGTGGCGAAAGGTGAATTAAGTGACTTTGAACACGACATAGTTGTTGGTGCCAGACGGGCCTGAATTGGTCTGATAATTTTAGAAAGTGCTGATGTTCACATATTTCCACTCGGCACGCACTACAGCGCACAGCGGATGCCCTAAAAAGAGGAAAATACCACGGAGGATGGGTACATACAATGGTCAGTGCTTAAGATAAAGCAGAACGTTTTTGTTAAAGATTGGTTTCATTCTCTTATACGATTGAGAAATATGAAAACTAGGATTGCCAAATGTATTGAAAATCAGATACTAATTTGAACAAGTATTGATGTTCATATAAATTCATAAAAACAAAACCGAATTTCACATTTTTGGAACAGTTTTGGAATGATCTTGAACTTCATCCGATCTAATATATGACGCCGCATGGTAACAAAGAAAGTGCTATTATTTTGTGGTTAAAATGACATTCTATAGGCCCAGCGGTGGAGCTAGGAATTTGGGGGCCCCTCATCAAGTGTGATTTACTATAACTTTTCTGTCATGTCTCTTCAATTGTGCTTGAAAGGAATCTTGATTTTTCTTGTCATTACATGTAGTGAACAATTGGAAAAAAAAAATAAAATCAAATTCATATATGCAATACTGTACTTCCATGTTCTAGACCAGTGTTTCCCAACCAGGGGTACGGGGACCCCAAGGGGTACTTGAGAAATAACCAGGGGGTAATTGGAATGGTTTCAGGTTTTAAATGAAGATGAAATATACTTTTATTTGAGTAAAAAAGTGTCATTAGTTGTAAATTTAGCATATTTTGGAGTATCTTGGATCATACATATAATTAAAATAAAAATATAATAGTAATAATTGACTATATTCGACTAGTAAACCCATTTAATTGCCCAAAACTCAAGTTAAGGGGTACTCTGAGTGTAAAACAAAGCTTAGGGTACGCGAGACAAAAAGGCTGGGAACCACTGTTCTAGACAGCTTTAAATTGGGGGTTTGGGGGTTCTTCCCAAGAAAAAAGATTTAAGTAATCAGACCATATTTCCTGTTTGTTTTTTTTTTGTATTTTAACACATGTTCCAGCTGATTTAAATACATGGTTTTCATTTGTAGTTTTATAATATGATTTTTTTTTTTTATTTAGTTTTATTATGGGGTGGGGATCTTGGGCAGAATTATTACATTTGACAATCCCAGACTATTTTGATGGTATTTTTCTTGTTTAAAAGTACAATGCGTATAATGATGATTGGGGGGCATCTTATTGGGGGCCCAAGGCAATTGTGGCCTGTTGCCTAATGGTAAGTCTGCCACTGTATAGACCCTTCCAGTAGCTGTAAACAAAACATTACCATTACCATTCCACTTGTTAGCACTAATGCATTTTCAATAGGAGAGTTAGCGTTAGCCTCCAAACATCACATCACAAACTGTGAAAAGCCAAAACTGTTTTGGTGACTGAAACCACTGCCAAACTGTTTTGTGTAGATTGTTACCGTAAGCGTTTAGCACCAAAATGAGCGTATATGCTAACGACCTTGTAACAACATTCCGGACTATAATGCACATAGCGAGTCACAACAGGAGTCACAACAGATTAATGAGCATATTTTTCTTTTCTTTCACCAAGTGCTACAAATCCTAAAGTAATAAGTGAACTTTAGAAACTAGAGGTTGAAGTTTGATATTGATAGTTATTACTTGTTGGCAAATGTAATTAACTTATAAACAACAACTATGTGTCTGCTCTGTCTAATAAAGGACCACATTACTTTTTTTTTTGTGTTAAATAACGACATGCACCTTCTAGCAACTGCAACAAAACCCGTGTGATTGAACGATACCACAGTTTTATGCCACTATAGCATTCATACATATGCAAGGTGTGCGAAGTGTCTTGTCCATGGACACAGCCACAACAGACGTTAGCATTGGTCAAAACTGGGATTTACTTAGTGAATTTTCTTACCACTGCAGTCAGGTTAGTCATTATACCTTATAAACCAAACCCATTTTCAAACAAGTACGCAACATACCTTAAAGGAGCTGTAGCCGATTTTGTTTCATGTAATAAAGTCAAATCTGCTGTGCCCCACACAGATGTATTGAGAAAGCAGCACTTTAGATGAAAATGAGAATACAATGTGTGCTGTCTGCAACTAATTATAAAGTGTTTATTCTTCACGAAGCAGGAAGAATGCCGTTAGCATGCTAGTTGTTGTTAGCTTTACCTCGATGCCAAAACACGCTCTGGGCTCAGAGCTGTAAAAACTCACTGCGGTGAATATTTAGGATGCTCAAAAGGCAGTGGGTAACTGAGCATGTGAACCGCTGCAAAGAGTTAAAAATTAACTAGTTCCGTTTTTTCTCCACGTTTTTCTTACGTTTAAAATCAGGCACAGCACCTTTAAAGTGTCAATGAAAGTGCAAAACTGTTACAAATGTGGGGTGCACGGTGGCAGAGCGGCTACAGCTTCTGCCTCTCAATAAGGAGATCGTGGGTTCGAATCCCGGACCACCCCAACATCGGGGTTTCGAATTCCGAACCACCCTAACATCACACGATTTCTCTGGGTGGAGTCTGCATGTCCCCGTGTTACCGTGGGTTCTCTCCGGCTCCTCCCACCGTCCAAAGACATGACTGTGTAGGTTAATTGAGAACTCTAAATTGTCCCTAGTGAATGAACGTGAGAGTGAATGGTTGTCTGTCCTTGTCTCTGTCTCTCTGTGTTTGCTGCGACGAGTTGTCCACTGTCCAGGGTGTACCCCGCCTAAGGCCCAAAGTCACTGGGATAGGCTCCAGTCACCCGCGACCCCTAACGAGAATAAGCGGTAGAAAATGAATGAATGAATGTTACAAATGTTATATGTGAAAATACCATTATTTTGTTTAATTTCTTTTAATTAATGATTTGTATAGAGCCAGAAAATATGCTTTAGAACTTTGCTCTACTTGTCATTTTCAACATTGTATTGTATTGTAACATTATATTTTTCAACTTTTCTTCACAATCTGCTTCTTTGTTGGTTTCATTTATACAGGTACCATCTCACCTAATAAAGTTAAAATTAGACAATTCATAAAAACCTTTCATATACACTAGGCACATTCACTATGGAGCAGATCGTCCGAGAGTGTCTCCACCATCATAAGCAAACCGTACCGCCCCGTTTGAGGGTCTGAAGGAGACAGAGGTACAAGCCACAAGAGGGTCCCAAGAACACTTAAGCACCAGATGATTGGATGAGAGACACAGAATCAGGTGAAAAGGAAAATCATTCCTCATCAAACACTGACTTGATCTTCTGATAAACCATCACATTTCCAGTGATGATAACTTGATTTGTTGAGCTGACAGACTTCGGAAAAAGCTCCAGCTAACGTGCGCTAGCTTTGTTTAGCCGTTTATCAAAGCACGGCACTTGCACTAAGACCCATAATATTACATTTCCAGTGCATAATGCCGTTGAACATTATCCAAACCCAACGCATTTGTAGCCCATCTAATCTATTTTGCTAATGTTAATCATATGTGCAACACTGTTAAATTATTATATTTCTGTCGCTAAAAAAAATGTATATTTCACTGGACTGAAGGGGAACACCCCGGAAAGGGGCTGTGGCTAGACGGGGGTTCAGCTCAAAAGTGGGTCAACCCCGCCTACCGGTTGTTGTGAGTGCGGCCCGAGTGCGCTCAGGTGTGTTTTGTGTCCCTGCGTGCCTCAATTGTTTGTCGAACTGTGGACTAAATTAAAAGTTGCAAAACTTAATGAATCATCTGATTATTGGAGAGTGCAACAGAATCTTGGTGCCGAAACCCGGGATGGGAGATCGCATCGGGACAACACCTGAGCGAAAAGCAGCTGAGTGGAGTTGATCCTACAAGCCACCGGCTGACCATCTACACACGCAGCGGCCCACTCAAAAGGACTAAACGCTTTTCACCTACACGTCAAGGTAAAAGCCTAAAGCATGGCAACTGGCCGAAAAATGTCAGTGACCTGGGAGGACACACTGGGACAGATCGAGGAGAAATTATTGACTTTACCCGCTTTGGAGCTATTTGATCTGTGCACCATGTTGGAGTTAACTGTTAGTGAAGAGGACAAACACTTACCTCGCAAAATGAGAAGGATTATCCTGCAAAATCTGGAAGGAGAAGATATCACTTCGCTGGAGGATGAAGGGATGTCTCTGTTGCTAAAAGTGTGTGACCGCATTGATGAACTTAAAACAATAGCGCCGTCTGCCGCTCCTACACCAGAGCTCCCTCTGTTGGACTCGTCAGGTACAGCAACTAACAATCAAAACGGGCCTATTGTGTCCAATGTTCCGGTTGCTGCCCCAAATATGACTGTTCCTACCTACAATGTAAATCCAGCTTTTGTTCACCAGTTGTACAGAAAGGAATTAAAGATTGTCGGGCAAATTGGTGAACCACATCAAAAAGACAAACTGGGATATACTAGTTTGGAGCGACAGATCCAAAAAGCTCTGAACAAGGGATACAGTGAGCAGGACATTGTGGAAGCTGTAATTCAGGCTATAGCTCCAGGAATAAAATTAAAGAGCTACCTTGAAAGCAGAATGGATTTACCGCTTAGTGCCTTGAGACAAATTCTGAGGACACACTTTATTGAGAAGGACGCTACAGAACTGTATCACGCTCTCACTAGGGCAGCCCAGGACTCCAGGGAGACGCCCATACACCCGTGCTCAGGGCCATGGACTTAAGGCAGCAGATTTTGTTTGCATCTGAAAGGGCTGAGAGTGGACTCAAATATAGCCCTGAATTAATTAAAAATCAGTTCTTGCAGACAGTTCTCACAGGTCTGATAGATGACACAATTAGGACGGATGTAAAGCCATACTTACGGGACCCAACTGTGTCTGATGAGGTGCTGTTGGAGAAGGTTACGGATGCATACACTCTGGAAATGGAAAGAAAGAACAAACTAACTTCCATTTCCAAGTTACGAGCCGCCAGAGTTTCAGCAGTGGAGGAAGAGCTTTATAAGAACAGAGACTGCTCTGCCCTGGCACCCCCCAACAACAAGTCCAGCGAGCCCCCCAAGCGTGAGACTCTCCTGGAGAAAGTGGACCAGGGCAATAAAGCAATCTGTGAGGCTATTCAACAGCTTTCTACTCAACTCCACAGCCTCCAGCAAGCTCCAAGACCCCCACCACCAGGGGGGTTCAACCGGCCACAGGGCAGAAAATACCGGCCCCAGCAGAGACCACCTATCTCAAGGAAGTGTCAGCGCTGCCAGGCTACCAACCCCCACGGCAAGTGTGACCACTGTTTTAAATGCGGCAGTTCTGATCACTGGGCAATCGGCTGTCGTAAAGTCACTAATGCTTCAGCCTCGATCAATAAGATAGGCACCACGGTACATCTTGGTAAGACTGACGTCCAGTTCAGCCAGACTGCCCCTCTCACTAGCAAGCAGAGACAAACCGCTAAGCTAGTGGGACGAACATGCTTGGTTCGAGCTTCCTTTAATGGTCTGGATACAACAGTGTTATGGGACAGTGGCTCACAAGTGTCAATTGTTGGAGCGGACTGGAAAAAACAATACTTACCTCATGTCCCTGTGAGACCAGTGGCAGAGCTCCTAGAAGAAGGGGAACTTGACCTGTCTGCTGCAAATGGAACAGAGATCCCCTATGAAGGATGGATTGAGGTAGAGTTCATTTTGGCCCACAAGGCTGTCCCAGGAATGAGCGAGCAGTCAGTGCTTGTTCCTGTCCTTGTGGCCAGCAGTGACCTGGAGCGGCCCATTATCGGCTTCAATGTCATAGAGGAGCTAGCCCTTATCAGTGACACTCCCGAGAACTGTCAACCGGTGAGTCACATGGTTCAAAGACTCTCTTCAGCCTTGGAAGTTGGTCGTCGCACTGCTCATGCTGTTTTGTCCGTGTTAAAGCAGCACCAGCCTGAAAGTTGCCCCCATATTGCCCGCCTCAGCCGACGCCCTGTGACTATCCCCAGGAACAGTATTATGAACGTGTCTTGTGGACAAGCTTACGGGGGTGGAGCCTATGCGGTGCTGGAGCCCAACCCAGAGGCACCGTGGGCTGCGGGCTAAAGGTGAGGGAGCAACTTGTTGTTTTTCCAGAGGATAAGACAAGGGTGACGGTGGCAGTGGAAAATACCACGGACAGAGACATTACCATGTGTGGGCGCACTACTGTTGGCTGGCTGCATAGTGTTGACAGTGTGTGCCCACTTGAACCTAAACAAACTTCAGAGGACAGCACATCCGTTGCAACAGAGCAGTCTACTGAAACGCCACCAGGGGAGCTGTGGGACCCGCCTGTGGACCTGAGCCATCTCTCGCCCGAACAGCAGCAGAAGGTGCGGCAGATGCTGAGGGAGGAGAGCCACGTGTTTGCTAAAGATGACTGGGACACGGGATGTATTAAAGGACTGGAAATGGACATTCAATTGAAAGACAATGTTCCAGTGCAAAGGACCTATAATTCAATCCCACGTCATCTCTATCAAGAGGTCAAGGCACATATCCAAGACCTGCTGAGTAGAGGATGGATCCAGAAATCATGTTCACACTATTCCTCACCCATAGTCTGTGTCCGGAAGAAAGATGGGAGTCTCCGTCTTTGTGTGGATTATAGACTGTTGAACCAAAAGACTTTGCCTGACCGCCATCCCATCCCTCGGATCCAGGAGATTCTGGAGAATCTTGGTGGTAACTCATGGTTCACTGTCCTGGACCAAGGGAAGGCATACCATCAAGGCTTTGTGAGTGTAAGGAGCCGGCCATCTACAGCCTTTATTACACCTTGGGGACTTTATGAATGGGTACGAATTCCATTTGGACTCACAAATGCCCCAGCCACATTCCAGCGCTACATGGAAAGCTGTCTTGGGGATCTGAGGGATGAGGTGTGTGTCCCTTACCTCGACGATGTCCTGGTCTTCAGCCATAGTTTTGAACAACATGTGGAGAACGTGGGTGCTACAACGACAAAAACTCTCTGGCATTAAACTGAGACCAACAAAGTGTGACTTCTTTAAACGTGAGGTGTGTTATGTGGGGCGCATCATCTCCGCTGAAGGCTACAGAATGAACCCCAAAGAAATAAAGGCAGTCCAAGCTCTCCCAGTACGAGAAACCATCTACTGTCCGAGAAGTGAGGAAGTTGATGGGATTCCTCAGCTACTACAGATCGTACATCCAAGACTTCTCGAGAACTGCAAAGCCCCTCTATAACCTCCTCTCCAAGCCTAAGTCAGCTGACAAAGGCCCCCAGAAGAAGCCTTCAAGTCGCCAGTCAGCCCAGCTTCCCCCATCATATCCAGTGCAATGGACAATTATTCACCAGAAAGCATTGGAGAAACTTGTGAACCAGCTGACTAATCCACCTATAATGGCGTATCCTGATTTGGAGAAACCCTTTATTCTGCATGTGGATGCTTCAGAAGAAGGGCTGGAGTGCTGTACTTTATCAGAGACAAGAGAGCATCCTCAGAGTGATAGGATATGGGTCCAGGACGTTGTCTGCCACTGAGAGAAACTATAAACTCCATTCTGGCAAATTGGAGTTTCTGGCTCTAAAGTGGGCTATCACAGAGCGCTGACTATCTCTTCCACGCCCCCACTTTACTGTGTGTACAGTGACAACAATCCTCTCACGTATGTCACTAAATCTGCTAAGCTTAATGCTACAGGGCATCGGTGGGTTGCGGAGTTGGCTGACTACCGGTTCACAATCAAGTACCGGCCTGGGACTGCAAATCGTGACGCAGATTTCCTGTCAAGACACAGACCTATTCACACAATCATTGAGGAGTGCTCTGAGGAGTGTCACCAAGAGGAAATTGAGGGTATTGGAATGGGCATGCAAGGGGAGAGCAGGGGAGAAGTTAACTGGATTTCAGCAGTTACCTGCAACATCGACGCACTGCCAGCAGAGGACAGTGTTTTTCCACCAGTCCAGCCCTTGGCAGCTGAAGACATCAAGGCAGCACAAGGGGCAGACCCAGCTATCGCCAGGGTCTTGATTCTGAAAAAGAATTATGCTCACCTGAAGTATAAAGAAAAATTGGCAGAGAGCACACCAGTCCGACACCTGCTCAGAGAGTGGCCTCGCTTGCACGTAGATGAAGAGGGAATCCTCTGGAGGGAGACAACCTGCAAAACACAGTTGGTTGTCCCGGAGTCTATGAAAACCCTAATCTACAAGCATCTGCATGAAGATATGGGCCATTTGGGAGCAGACCGAGTTGTCGCCTTGGCACGTGACCGTTTCTTTTGGCCCAAGATGAGGCAGGACATTGAACATCATGTCACCCGTGTCTGCTACTGCCTCAAGAGAAAGAAGCCAAACAGAGTCACACGGACGCCAATTCAAAGTATTGAAACATCAGCCCCGTTTGAAATGGTCTCTATTGACTTCTTGCATTTGGAGAAGAGCAGCGGAGGAGAGGAGTACATCCTCGTACTGGTAGATCATTTCTCGAAATATGCCCAGGCCTATGCTACGAGAGACAAGTCAGGGAAGACCGTAGCCAAGAAACTCTTTAATGACTTTATTCTCCGCTTTGGGTTCCCCTCAAGAATTCATCATGACCAGGGGAGAGAGTTTGAAAATCAGCTTCTCCGCAAACTGGAGAGTTACTCGGGTGTCCAGCACTCCCGCACATCTCCCTACCATCCGCAGTCTAACCCAGCAGAACGCTTCAACCGGACATTGCTTGGTATGTTGAGGACCCTGGCAGATACCCAGAAGACAGTTTGGAGAGAGCATCTGAGTAAAGTCATCCACGCCTATAACTCCACTGTCCATGAAGCTACTGGGTTTTCCCCATTTTTCCTCCTCTTCGGCCGCGAACCCACTCTGCCCATTGATCTGCTCATCCCTCATAGGAAAAAGGCGGGAAAACACCAATCTCCAGTGGCATATGCAGAAAAGTGGAGGGAAGCTATGCAACAGGCTTATGCCATCGCCATGGAAAATATGTGGAAGTCGGCCAGAAGAGGGCAGCGATGTTACAACCAACGCACATGGAGTTCTACTCTGCAGCCTGGTGACCATGTGCTGGTGCGAATTTGACCCCAGGGGTGGTCCTGGGAAGCTGAGGAGTTATTGGGAGGAGGACATCTATGTAGTGAGCGAGAGGAGGGGTCCAGACAGTCCTGTGTACACAGTCAAGCCCCTTCATGGTACTGGGAGGAGACGGGTGTTACACCGCAATCTGTTGCTGCCCTGCCCTTACCTGGTGGATGAACCTCCAGTGGACGTTCCTCAGTCAGGTCCACGGCGCCGCCAAGCTCCATCAAAAAGAAGCCAGAGACACGAGCCAGCGCTGCAACCAGCCGCCAGTGAGAGTTCAAGTGAGGAAGAGTTTGGTGTCTGGACAGCTCAACAACCAACCCATCCACTAACCAGAACAGCTGCAGGAGCGAGATATGAAGAGAGGGCTATGCCTGCTCCCCAGCCAGAAGTTGTTGCTCCTGAGAGTCCTGGAGGTGAACCCTCACCCCAAGATTCACGAATCTCTGCCACTGAGTCTGAGGAGGAGCAGAGAGAAGTCCCAGCTGTGCCACAACGGCCTGTGAGAGAGAGGCAGCCAAGACGTCTATACACCTACGAGCGGCTAGGTGAGCCGTCTGTTCGAGAGCTGCACAGCTGTCTCATTGGTGTGGAAGGAGCCGAAGGGGTCCCAGACAACTACAAGAGACCCTACATGTATCCTTTTCCACACTATTAAATTCAGAAGGGCTAGTGTAAATAGTGGTTTACTGGTTATTTTTCTAATGGGGATAAAGTAAATAGTAACAGTAGCACAGCAGAGTATGGTGACTGAATTTAAAGGCAATTTGTTACAAATGTACAGTTAAAAAGTACATAAAAGTGTATAAGGTAATAGCTATAGTTAAATTGTGTTATAACATTGTGTGGGGTGAAACAAGAATTTTCCTTGTCCCAATGTGTGAAGATCGGGGGGCCCACTGATCCTTCACTGGACTTTGCACTCACTGATACTGATGGACTGAACGCAGAGTCATGTATCATTGCCAGTTAATGAGGAGTTAAATCTTAATGGATAAAAAGGACCTATTAGAACGGTTAATTAAATGTGCAATATGGTATCTACTTACCAGTGTTCTTACCAGTATGCTCACCTGTTACTTAGCGCAAACTTTTATTATTGTATTTTTATTACACTTTGGTAAAATGGAATTAAAAAAAAAAAAAAAGTGGGGAGCACTTCTCTTTTCAGTGGGGGAGGGTGTAGCCCATCTAATCTATTTTGCTAATGTTAATCATATGTGCAACACTGTTAAATTATTATATTTCTGTCGCTAAAAAAAATGTATATTTCACTGGACTGAAAGGGAACACCCCGGAAAGGGGCTGTGGCTAGACGGGGGTTCAGCTCAAAAGTGGGTCAACCCCGCCTACCGGTTGTTGTGAGTGCGGCCCGAGTGCGCTCAGGTGTGTTTTGTGTCCCTGCGTGCCTCAATTGTTTGTCGAACTGTGGACTAAATTAAAAGTTGCAAAACTTAATGAATCATCTGATTATTGGAGAGTGCAACACATTACAGAAACTAGTAAATTTGTGTAAAGGCGCTGAGAAATGAAACGAGTGCTAAAAAAGCTGACAATAAACCAGAAGTTGAGTATTGTTTACTTTAGTTTTAGCACGTCTCACAGCGCTACAAACTTGGAATAACTATCTTTTTTGAGAATCGCAGAGATCTACCTAATGAAGAAAAAGTACAACTCAGGTACGGTTTAGATTTTATTTATTAAGAAAACTTTTGTCATGTTTGGATGACGTCAGCTGCTCACACTTATACAATTTCTGGGTCCGCCCTCTACCGGTCTCCATGGAGATATTATTGCTTTACCTGGACAACCACAATCGCCTGTAATTGAATAAGTGCTACAGGTACAGGCAAAGAAATAACATCTCCATGAAGTCGGACAGGTAGTGAACCCTCCTCCAGAAAAGTTACACAGTGAACCTTTAGCACAATGTAATCCAATCTGCTGTGTCTAATAATGTGACCGGCGTATATTGTATATTCCAGGCCTATTCAACTTTACTTTACCGAGGGACAGATTTTTGGATGGTTTTGTCCTATGGGCCGAAATGTACGCAACGCGCCACTCTCCTCCTCCTCTTCGAGTGCGGACGTGTCTTCTCTCTGCTCCTGTTCTTGTTTTTCTTTTCTGAGAGTTTTGTTAGCGCTGGAAACGGCTGCTTCTTCTGGAATTTCCCCATTGTGGGACAATTAAAGGATCTCTCATTCTCATTCTCATTCTCATTCTCACTAAACCAGGTCTAAACCAGGACTAAATCAGAACTAAACCATGTCCAAACAAGGTTTAAACCTGAACTAAACCATGATTAAACCAAGACTAAACCAGGTCTAAACCAGGACTAAACATAGTCTAAACCACGATTAAACCAGGTCTAAACCAGAACTAAACCAGGTCTACACCAGAACTAAACCAGGTCTAAACCACGACTAAACCGGGTCTAAACCAGGACTAAACTACGAGTAAGCCAGGACTAAAGCAGGTCTAAACCAGGACTAAACCAATAACAAGAGATAAAACATTTTCTATATTTTTGGCAGATGGGTTGAGGGCCGGATCATATCCCTTGGAGGGCCTGATTTGGCCCCCGGGCCTTCAGTTGAACAGCCCTGGTATATTCCATTAACTGCTTATCAAGTGCTACAAGATGGCACAGGTCAATCCCAACGGAAGCTGGACTTTATTCCACTGAAAGATTGGATTCTTTTAAAGCAGTTATACACGACATACGCAGGTCTAAAAACAGCTCCGTGTGCCCTGGGATGTCAAATGCAAGTATTGAATTCAATATAGCAGCAGAGATGGGAGCAAAGATTGAAATATGGGCCCAGACAGAGCCGGTCTATCTCGGGTATACGGTGTTTAATAGACGTGGGAGTTACTGGTGCATGTTATGGCTGTCTGCTGTACACGTCCGCTCCGGCTTCACTTGGGATTGTTAGCAGGTCGGAGAGAAAAGGGGAGAGATCATTGTGCAGTATCTGAATGAGAAACACAGATTACACTTCTGTCTTGCGTTAAAAACATGGATAAATGAGAAAGACGTTGGGGAAAAAAGCATGGTTTGAGCATTTTTTTTATGTCATATAGAGTAAGAACAAGAAAAAGCACGTTTGATTTGAAGTTATGGCAGATTCTCATTCTTGGGCACTTTCTTAGCTTTTTACACATCGCTAGTCTATACATGATATGGCCTATGCTGGTTGAACAGTTTAATAAAAGGCGAGATTTGACAAGTAGTTTCGAGAATTGTAAACAAAAATATGACGAAGATATGACAAAATATATTTTTGCTGCTAAAAGGAGAAGTAAGTGAGTCATTTTACCTGATACATTTTGGTCAGATGTGTTGCTTTTAATTAGTTGCTTTTAGTTTGAATCAGTAGGTGGCATTAGATTTAGACCGATATATAAGGTCAATATTAACACTTTTTTAGCGCATTAGCTATCGTCCTAAAATCGCTAGCAAAGGTCAATACGTGGTTTGGGCCGAGATAAAGCTTAATGTGAAGAAGGCTCAAAATGTGACTCCACTGCTCCATCGTTGGGTTGTAGTAAAACAGTTTTCTGGATGTCTAAAAATGATTTATAATATTATTTTTCCTTGTTATACTTTAATCATACAGAGTTTGTGTGTATTGTATAGTAACTGAGTTTGAAGTAATTTCATATTTGTGGGGAAATTATGAAAATCGACACAAAAAAACAATCAGCAAAGTTTATTGGTAATCGGCCCCTTTGGGCGCTAAAATATCGTTATCGGCATTGGCCATGAAAAACATCCATATCTGTCGATTTCTAGTTGCCATGTTGAATTGCAAAATCAAATGTGGACGTTAAAACATTTGCTAAAAACCTGCAAATGCACACAAGACGGCTGTTATGCTACGGCTTCTTAGCCACTAGTCAGCCATTAGCTGGAGGTTAGCTTGTGTTTCAACTTTGCATTTTGACATATCTGAAATTTAGCTAGCCACTTTCAGTTGCTAGCTAGCTTTAGCGAGATAGCCAACTTAACTTTTCTGGTGGAAGGTCTGTTACTTAGATGTTATTGCTTTGCCAGGAATGTTCCACAGTATAGCTTTAATCTCCATGGAGACTAGCAAATACGTTTACTTTTTCCGCAACAAAAACTAGCGTAAATTCCATAAACGCAAGACAGACAATGCCATTCTGTGGAATATTTCAGGCCAAGCAATGACATCTCCATGGAGACAAGCAGGTGGCAAACCTTCTACTGGAAAAGTTACGTAATGCACCTTTAAACAAAAATAACCGAATAGAGTAATGCAACAGGAACTTTATGAAACTAGCATCAGGGAAAATAGTACAAACTTTGCCTTCGACCAAAACATCACTTACTTCCCCTTTAAAGCAAAAAACATCAGTGGATCAAGGCTTTACGAAGGGCTCAGACTTTATTAAAAAAAAAAGAAAAAAAAAAAAAGAAGCGCCGCTAGATGTTGGAATAAATAAACTACTAGCTTTTGGTCTCCCTCCCGCTCCCGACGCTTTTCCTTATAGAAGGCCATTTCTTATGATGTCTCCAGTGTTCGCCTGCCCTTTCGCACCGACTCTGCCCACTCGGAACAAGAGCCAATGGGAAAGAGAGCTGTGGTTGGACAGGCGTGACATGAAAACCAAAGAAAACCCGGCCCGTCTTTGAGCCCTTACATCAGCGCATTACGTTAGACCTATGACATCCTCCCTGTGTTAATCAGTTTTCTTCTCCTGAGGGTCTTTATCGTCCATTCCCTCCTGTTCGGGTTCGTCGTCCTCCTCCGGGCCCTCGAGCTGGTGCTGTAGCTCCTCCTCCCCCTCCTCCTCTTCCTCCTCCTCCTCCTCCTCGTCGGTGAGCCCCTCCCTCTTCAGCGGGTCCATGTCCTCGGAGGCGGCGTCGTTGATTTCGGCCGTGCAGATGCCGTAGCACATGAGGCTGATGACGCCCAGCGGCAGGCCGAACAGGAAGCAGCCCAGCAGGGGGGAGCTGCGGAACACCGACTGGGGACACAAGAGGAGGGGGGCTTTAATTATGTGGATTTCAAAACATATATTCAAATGTATCACGATTATTGATGTTGGGATAACAATTAAAGGTGCTGTAGTCTGTTAGTAGAGTGTATGGACAATGGGTTGGACGATATTGACGATACTGATTTTTGCATTATCCCGGCAATAATTGTCAGACAATAATTCGACAATGCATCAGGAAAGTGCTTAAGTGCAGGGATGGGCGATATATCAGTTTCAGTAAAGGCCGATATCGATGGTTTTCACTAATACCATATCATTCAATATCAGAAAAAATAAAACGGCAGATTTTTGGCTCTGATATTATGGTGTAAAAGATGGAAAAATGGAAATAGAAGAAAAAGAAAAGTTAATCTGCAGACTTTACCTCAACTTAAAATAGATTTGTAGGCCTTGCTATGGGTTTGGTATTGGCAAATATTGGTTATCGGCCACAGAAGCCATTATCAGATATTGGTTTTGAGATTGGTTCAAAAGAAAAAAAAAGTAGATAATAATAATAATAATTCTGGACCATCTCTATTAAAATGTGTGTGCAAATGACTTGGTTGAGACTCAAGGAATGCACAAAACCCAAAATATTACTTCATACCATTGTTTGGAATATTACACTAGATGTTTCTGTCTTATTTTAATAGTTTTTATCATATACTGAACTTGATATTCTCATTTTGCATGTCTCCAAAACAAGAATAACAATATTATACGTTATTTGATATATCGTCCACATCTAATGGATAATTCTGGAAAAAATTTAGTGTAGTGCCTGTGGACCCTTCTGCAGAATCCTGGTCGGGAAGAGAAGCAAGCTGAAGAATTAGCCTATTACTAGTTTGATAGGCAATACCTGAATTTGTGTCGTCGCACATCGAAAATGTCAAACTTAATTTCGACAGAAGGAATAGACTCGAATCTCAATACTGATTTAGATACCTCAATGATAAAACAAAGCAAATGTTTAGACCAAGACTGACATTTAGTACCGATACGTGTTCAAACGAGTATCTGAATAATACAGTGAAATCATCCCAGACACAAGCTGTTGCCCACTGCAAACCCCACCCCGGTATCAGAACCTGCGACCTTGTTGTTGTGAGGCGAGACGACTACACACATCCCACACTGGATGCAGCCCATCTCTGCCCACCTGAGAAGAAAAGCCTACCTTCCTCGGCTGTCAAACACGCACTTGGAGAGGTGGGTTGACTCGGGTTTCCTCCTCCTCCTCGGTCGGCGTGATTGACAGCTGAGGAACCGAGGCTTTAAGGAGGGAAGGGAACCGAAGTGGGACGTGCCCTGTGTAACCATGAGAGTCAGCCATTGTTCGAGGAAATCAAACGTGAGCAAACACTGGTAGATTTCACAAAACGAAACGAAAAATGACTATGGAGTTGTTTGGTACAGTTTAGAATGGAATGATAAACACCCAGTAGCGACAAGTACTGTAAATGCTAAGAGTTTTGCGGGTTTTCCAACAGATTAGTGTAATGTAACAGCAGGAATTGATAGTAGATTCGACTAGGCCTGTGCAATTAATGCCATTTTGACTCAGATTCATTCATTCGTAATCCACAATGATCGGTTAGGGCAGTGTTTTTCAACCTATTTTGAGTCATGTCACACGTTTTTGGTTGAAATGATTTCTGAAAATATACCAAATCACACTTAGACACAAGTTGTTCATGTCATTAAATTTGACCATGGTACTTTTTTGGATCAAAAGTTTGCACACAACACTCCGAAATGGTAAATTAAACCCATAATGGACGTTTTTTCAAGGCTCACCTGGCAATTACTCAAGACACTCCAGTTGAAAATCAATGAGGGTGTTTTTTATTGACAAGTCGTTGGGGGTATTTTGGTTAAAGCGTTTACAGTCAGACAGTTCTAATCTTTTTGGCTCTATACACCACCACAATGGATTTGAAAAGAAACGAACGGTGTAGGAATTATAACAGTTTGTACATGTGCCTCCCACTTTTAAAGCTGCGGTGGCCAATTTTCATACAGCAAAACCGTAAGTAGGTATTAAAATGTGTCTAACTTGTTCCTATATCTCTCTCAAACTCTTTCTGAGTATCCACAAAAGCATTCAAATCATCAAATCAAATCAATTTATTTTTATAATGCCCAAAATCACAACAACAGTTGCCTCGATGGGCCACAGGTAAAAGCAGTTCAGATAACTGTCCCAGAATGCCCCTGTCCTTTGACCCTCCTTCGCGGCGAGGAAAAACTACAAAACACCCCATGGGAAAAAGTAGAAACCTCGGGGAGAACCACAGTGAAGGAGAGATCCTACTCCCACGGACGGACAGGCTGCAGATGAACTAGGACTGACGCATCCACTTGGACTGAGCCAGAACCACTCAAGAGGGAGGAGGTTCATTTTCAGGCATGGCTTTTTTCAGACCATGAAGTGAAACTCGTGTTACTGCTTTCGGCTCCTACAGTGCATCCGGAAAGTACTCACAGCGCTTCACTTTTGCCACGTTTTTTTATGTTACAGCCTTATTCCAAAATGGATTAACTTAACACGCACACTGTCATTTTGGCCAGCTCTAGACACAAGTTTGATCAAAGTGTCTTGTCGTGAGGCTGGGGTTAGCGCTGTGACAATGGCTGCTCTTGGTTAATGCAGTTTTATTAGAAATGAGCTGCTGGGTGAGGCTCAGAGCTCCAACTTTCCACCACGTCCTTAAAGTAACATTTGGCTCTCAAAATAAGATGATTCTGGCCTAGCTGTGTTCTATAGCGAGGAAAGGTCAAATGGTTTGGTGTATAGGAGATTGCAGTTTCATTCTAAAGATAACTTAGACTGTTTAATTAACGCTTTCTAATAGGATGGTCAAACAAATAAAATAAAAATCTATAGAAAAACTAGTCTCTAAACTAAATAAATAGGATTCATTTGGTAATTCCCTGAATAGTTTAATAACGGGCTTTATCTCATAAATGGTCTGAAGCCACAAGGTAAAATCACTGCTGGGGCCCGGCTGATATGGATCTTTTGAAGCTGATACCGATGTTGGTGGACTCGGAAATGCCAATTACAATTATTTGACCAGTGTTTACGTTATTTAAACAGTTATTTAGCATATCAATGTGGTTCTTTGCACTTTTAAACCCCAGTTAAAAAACAATGTTCATTTAAAAAATAATTTACAACTTTATAAAGTAATTCTGCAACAGCAAACCAATTGACAACAAACCAAAAATCCTCATCATCATGTAACGCCTACATGATGTTATACACTAAATCAGTGGTTCTCAAACTTTTCATGTACCACCTAAGATAATATTTGGCTTTCTGAGTACCACCATATCAAAACCATAAAAAAACAACTTCTAAATTAGGACTAAACCAGGTTAAAAACAGGTCTAAAATGACTAAACCATGGACATTGCAGTTCTACATAATGATTAATCCAAAGGAAGACATACAACGTAATTAATTTGTCCATAAATAACAAATACTCTGCAACTGCAGAGGGCTCTGCGTACCACCAGTGGCACAGTACCACAGTTTAAGAAACACTGCACTAAATAACACCCAAATGATGTCAGCTTGATTCTACAGCTGTGCACTTGTAACCCCTGAACTCTGACCCTGGCTGCCTTCTTTCACTAAAGATGTTAATGATGCAAATGCTGTATTTTGTGTGCAATGCACGGCGATCAAAAGTCAACGTATGGGCTGTAAAATATCTAATCACTGAGATTATTCTAGGGCTGGGTGATATGGTGATAAAAATGGAACTGTGAGCTCGTCCCTGTGACAATCTGCTATATTTGTGAAATCGTAGTATTGTGATTGACTGTTTGTGTCTTTAATGCAGCTGTCTGTTCAAACACACTTTTTCTCCTGATGTTTAGTCTCTGAAGCCTCTGAGCAGATGACTTTATTTATCTCTTAAAGGCCAGAGCTGCACAATTAAACCAAATCGACACGAAATCGCACTTTTAATGGATGCAATTAGAAAATCACAAAGGCTGCAACTTTTGACGTGCAATAATTTCTTCCACAAATCTAATCTTGCTTTGATTTGAATAAAAACTGCTAACACTGTAGTTTGGATTTGTACAAACATTTTTCTGAAACAAGCGACGAAGCGCCACCAAAAGCGATAAAAATGTGTTCAAAAACGACAAAAACTCACCTACAAACAACAAACTTGACTTAAATGCACCAAAACACGACTAAAGGTGACAAAAATGTGACTAAAAGCGACAAAACTGTTTAAAATTAAATTGTGAATTTGAACAGTATCCTATTATTAAAACATAAATTGCAAATCTAATCGCAATCGCGCTGGCCAGAAAAATCCTAATCGGCTACAGTATTTTTCCTAAATCGTGTAGCTCTATTATAGGCAATAGAAAAATACAAAGTGAACACGAATTATGATAAGATCGAAATCATGATCTGGCTCCAAGAAAATCGTGATAATGATTTTCACCCAGTCCAAGATTATTCAGTGTTGGAAATTGCATTACGCGTGAAATATATTAAAAATAATGGAGAAACTACATCAATGTACCTTATGACAAAGTACATTTTCTGGTGGCTTTTTGGTCAGTGTTGAAATAGAATGTAAATGGTTGTATGGTTATGATACACCTTCCAAAGCAGCATCCATTGCACCAAATAAACAAAACCAAGACGAGCTTCATGCACGCTGTCAGTGGAAGGACAAGTTACATCAATCCAATATTTATAATAGTCAGGCAGAACATGACTTTTCTAAATGAAATCAGACCTGATGGATGG
The DNA here is from genome assembly GCA_019453435.1 of Rhinogobius similis. Lineage (NCBI taxonomy): Eukaryota > Metazoa > Chordata > Actinopteri > Gobiiformes > Gobiidae > Rhinogobius > Rhinogobius similis. The sequence continues at coordinate 30,348,943 of CM033639.1, read as the reverse complement.
AATCTGGAATAATGACATTGACTCATGTATGTTTTCTTTATTTGATTAGCCTGCCATAAAACCAAACAAAGAAACATGTCGTGTCTCAACTGTCACGTCAAAGTCGCTTGGAAGAGAAAAGAATTGTCCCTGTCTACTGTGTAACCTTTTATTTGATTATCTCCTCTGACATCAGCGCTCAGACTAACTACATTACTATCAAAGCAGATTACAGACCGTGCAGTATTTATATTTAACCCAGCAGCAGTAGATAAAACGGTGCTCGAAGCCTACAACAGTGTTCCATTGACAAAGATATCCGTGCGCTTTCGGTCACAACTGGTGATGTGAATACGATTGTACAGCTTTAGTCGGTTAAAAGGCATGCAGTCACTTATTTTGAGATTTGTATTGTGAGTTTGATCTGCATTTTTACGGCTGAATACACTGATTAGTTGTACTTTTCTGTCTAAACATTTGTAATGCGAGAGCTCCTGTAGTCTTGAGGTCTTGTCAGTGCACTTGGGTCATAGAGATACTTTCGTTTGAGCGCTTTTGTCGGAGCCACGTCCAGACACTTTTAGTCAACTAGAGGCATGTTTCCATTGGCTCGCTTTGGAGAGGATCGAGATGGGCCGAAAGTGTCATCTCTGTTAAAAATGAGTCGTACAGTTCTGTTTAAGATCCAATGGCGGACTTGAGTGTGCTGGCTCGTGGAGCGTTTTAGCACGAGCTGATTGGACTAGAGAGAATGCAGACTAAGATGAAAACAAACCGGCAAAAAGCAGAGTAAAAAAAATAAATTTCACCAAACGCTCACTTGATCTTATGATAAACTGCTGCATTTCCAATGACGATGACTTTATTTGTTGAGCTGACAAACTTAAACTTCAGCAAAATAAGGCTAGCGCAGGTTAGCATCTGTGGTTTGCTATTTATTGATACACACGTGTGTCAAAATCAAAATGATTACATTTCCAGAGCATAATGCATCCAGCATTATTCAAACCCAATGTATTTAATAAAGACATGTTGTGACACAGCATAGAGACTTTGCAGAGAATGAAATAAATACAGAAAAAGCTGAGGAGAAACAGGAAGTAGTTTCCCGTTTCCTCAAGCTTTAGTCAAGTCTCACAGCGACATAAACTTGGAATTACTAAACGTCTTTCTGTGAATTACATTGGCCTCATGATTAAAAAGTATAATTTAGGTACAATCCACATTTTACTGTATTTATTAGGAAACTCTTACCCAGGGATGCAACAATAGCATTGACTTTGGGCGAGATATGAACTGGCAACCTTCTGGACAGAGGGTGTGGGCTTACCGAGCACTCCTCTTTTGCCCAACATAATTCTCCAAAAGTATTCTCGTATTGTCTTGTACAAACATTTTAATCATAAAGAAATTTGATGAAATGTGTACGTCACATTTCAACATTTTCATTGCTGTTTAAAGCCACCCATGTCTTTAGAGCGCCACTGAAGATGTCCGCTTTGTTAAGTTTGCACACTTGATTTAATAACAGAGTCCTTGACCTTTTCCGTCCCCTCTAAAGCTCATGTCAGCCTTGTAACGGCGTAATGGGATGCAAACAACGCTCCTTATTATCCTCGTTCAGAAGTGAAGACTGAATGTAAAGGTCTGATCTTATATAAAACTGAATGATAGTTGTATTTAACCATCACAGACTTATAAACATAAATTAGTCAGATGATTAACAAAAGGATCAAGGTAAACATTGCTATTATGTTTAAATCTGAATTAGTTTTTTTTTTGCTGTCTCTGAATTCTGAATGGTTCCACTTTTGCTTCAGGTTCATCCTTCACCTTCCTTTTCATTTTTTTCCTGCATGTCAAGTGTTTCTGTTCAAGTATGTCTGTTATCTAAATAAACTAATATGACTTGTTTTAAAGGAAAAATATTATGCATATTGTTATTAGCCTCTTGAGTACCTTAAATTTGCCATCTCGTTTTTTGAAACAAAAAAAAAGTTTCTTATTCATCCAATTACTTTTTTAAATCAGCCAGTATGAAATTATACAGCGCAATATACAATCTAGTGAAGTTAGCGCTGAAAAGACGCTATGATGCGGATTTGCTGCAGCAGTTATCGTGTTTAGAGGCAGAAATGTTCAGAAGGAGTTTAGCGATGATTCAAAGACTTAAAACAGCAGAGGATTCTCGGATAAGTGACGTTGATGATCCGAAAATATGTCCCAAAACAAGGAAGTTCAGCAGGAAGTGTTTTTGACGCTCGGAGGGGGAGGAATTTCTAATAAACGTTCCTCAAAACAGCGTGAATGCAACTGAATGCGACTCCAGGTGTGTTTTTGATCACAGAACGTTGTTAGAACAGGGTTAAAAGCTCAAAAAAGTCACTGTAGCAGAATGAGTTCTTTAAAAGTCTGAATGATAAAAAATGACATTTGATCTTTAAAGGTGCTTCTTTACGTAACGTTTTAGATGAAGTGTCCGTCATATTGTATCCATGGAGATGCTATTTCCGCCTTTCTCTCTCTCCATGGAAACAATCAGATGGCACTACCAGGCCAGGGTACAAGTCAGATCTTTGGAGGCGGGAGGGGCGCTCACAGTAGGTTTGTAGGCTGTAGGGAAAGATAGGCTTAAAGTGCGTATGAAAGGTTTTTATCATTTTCTAATTTTGATACCTGATATATTTGATTGATATTATTAATACCTGATGTAAATATAAATTATAGTTTTATATCAATCAAGTAGCCGTTTGTGAACAAGAATTGAAAAATCTGTTGAAAGTTACACACATCGATGACGTCACACTAGGAAGACAAAGGTTATGCATAATTTACACAATAGAAACAACTTTTTTGGCCCTTTAAACATTGATTCAACAAAATAAAGGTGTTCACGTTTATATTTAAATGTCAAAAAAAAAAAAAAAAAAAAAAGTGACATTAGATTTTGCGGGGTGCACGGTGGCAGAGCGGCTAGAGCTTCTGCCTCTCAATAAGGAGATCGTGGGTTAGAATCCCGGACCACCCCAACATCGTGGTTTCAAATTCTGAACCACCCTAACATCACACGATCTCTCTGGGTGGAGTCTGCATGTCCTCCCCGTGTTACCGTGGGTTCTCTCCGGGTTCTCCGGCTCCTCCCACCGTCCAAAGACATGACTGTGTAGGTTAATTGACAACTCTAAATTGTCCATAGTGAGTGAATGTGAGAGTGAATGGTTGTCTGTCCTTGTCCGTGTCTCTGTGTTTGCTGCGATGAGTTGGCCACTGTCCAGGGTGTGCCCCGCCTAAGGCCCAAAGTCACTGGGATAGGCTCCAGTCACCCGCGACCCCTAACGGGAATAAGCGGTAGAAAATGAATGAATGAATTAGATTTTGCCCAATGTACAGGATGGTCACTTAGTAATTTCCTTAATAATCGTGAATAATCGTTACATCGTGTGTTCTTTTGTAGCACTAAAATTTAAATTAAAATGTGGTCTCATTTTTGACCTATGAGCTGCTTTTATAATACATCTGTACTGGAGTAAGACAGTTTATACTTATAAAACTATAAAAAAAGAATGAAAGAAAGACTGAATGAAAGAAAGAATGACAAAGAAATGATGATATAATGACAGAAATAAAAAATAATGAATTAAATAAGGACTAAAAGACAAGAAGATAGAAAGTGACAGAAAGAAGAAAAGCTAGGGAAAAAAAAGACAAAAATAAAGATACAATGTTCGAAAGAATGACTGAATGAAAGAAAAAGAAATAACAAATCATTGAATGAAAGAAGCCCTGTGACGAGTTGGCCACTGTCCAGGGTGTGCCCCGCCTAAGGCCCAAAGTTTCTGGGATAGGCTCCAGTCACCCGCGACCCCAGGAATGGGAATAAGCGGTAGAAAATGAATGAACGAATGAAAAAATTACATAAAGAAATAATGAAATAAAGACAGAAAAAAAAAATAATAATAATAAATAATGAATTAAATAAAGAATAAAAAGACAAAGAATGAAAGACAGAAAGAACGAAAGAAAGACTGACATAAAGAAATAACCTTCGAAAGAATGAAAGAAAGTACGAAAGAATGACAGAAAAGAAAAGAATGAAAGAAAGACAGACATTCTTAACAAAACTATCAATACATAATTCAGTAAAAATAAATAAATGGGGTAGAGCCACTTTATGCCATTCTGTATGACATCTCCATGGAAACGCACAGTTGGAAAAGTCATCGTGCGCCTTTAAACAACACATAACACAAAACTATATCAGCGAATTTACATCAAGTTAAACTAGACATCAAGTAGAAACAGAAAACGATAAAAAGACACATCTTTATCTGTCAAATGTTCCTCGTACAATGTGGACGACGTGAGGAAAAATATGAGGAAACGAGATTGCGTTTTCCAGTGTTAGGTTAATAGGTTAATAACACTGTTGACTGCAGAGATCGCACCACAAAAAGCCAACATCCATGTAATTCACAACACACACTGCGGTTCATGAATCTGTTCTGCTCATCTTCGACAATAATAAAGAGGAGTCTTATGTAATCACTTAATTGTCTGACCTCGGCGAGAAAAAAACTGAAAAGTTGAATGTCATTTGCCAATATAAAGGGGTGTTTTAATAGAATTTAGAGGGAAAAAAGGAATATGATCAAGGGCAGCAAGATTAAACTAATACTAAATCATGTTGGTTACTTCTGTCTCTGGAAAATACGTTGAATATTTGAGGAGGAGAATGTCTTCGGCTGCGTTAAGCATAGAGCGCAGGAAAGTCTGATGTGTGAGTGTGAATGGGATAATTATGAATATTTAACATCTATTCAAATGGACGTTTCATGGTTATAGCGCTTTCTTTTGTCCCCTCGAGCCAGTTTGTTCTAAATAGCTTGTAATAACGATCCGTTGCTTTCAGCGTTTGGCATTGGATGGACTGAGGCTGGTTCGTCTGCATGTGCTGGAAAGTAAGGGACGTTTTAGCGCAGCCTTGAATAAAGATTGTTGTGAAATGAAACGCGGCGGTGAGAAAGAGCTCACGGATTTATGTGCTAAGGAATTAAGGTGCTTCTACAAGGGCTGAGCAATATGGCAATAAAAAAGATCAAATCCTTTAAACTGTGTGTTATTTTTGCAAAACAGTGATTATTGTGATTGAGTAAAGTTAAAAATAATCACTTTATTTCCACCAAAGGGCTTATGCGGGTTTCAGCGAATCAAATTCAATGCTTTTTAATGCCACAGTTCAAGAGTTTTTAATGCCATAATAAACTTCTTAATAAGACATTTATGTCTTTTTGTTTTCTCTCTTTGTTTTAAAAAGCGTTTGTTACGTTTTACACTTTTATCATGTCAGAACTACTGGCTTCTAATCATTCCATTGGCAGCAAAATGACCAGAATATAGTCTGTCTTCAAAAAGCTAATTTACATGAAATTTAAAGCATGCACCAGTATGTTCTGAACCCTATTTTGTATCTAACATGTATGTATTTTAGATGATTTGACGAAAGCTATTAATATCTAGATTCAATAAATGCAGTACATCTGGGATTCAAAATGTATTTGAATGTCATTGACACGCACGGACTATGATAATTATTTGGTCTTGTTTTTATTACATTTATATTTATTCTTCTGATGGATAAATCTTTTTTCAAACTGTATTTTAGATTTAATGTCTGTGGGATTGAATTGAATGCATTTTAAGGCTTTATTTCTGCCAAACTTCATTTAATGACTTTTAATGCTTATTAATGCCCCGGGGAAACCCTCCCACCCACTCCTACTATTGGTCAGCTCTGTCATGCTTTGAGTGAGTGACAGGTGGATTTAACTAATCACAGTGAAGAGTAGGAGCTGACTGGAGTCAACTCTCACAGGCAAAAACAAAAACATAAGTCTACATGAAACAAGATCAAATTGAAATTGTGATGCAGCTGTAAAAAAATCGTGGTGTTATGTTGAGAGTTTTAAAACCAAGAGGTTTCAACTTCGAACCAAAAGTAACTGTCAATCGAAACTTAACAGAAGTCGAATTGTCTTGATTTTAAAACATTGCCCAGATGATAAACTGTTTCTACAAGGAACGTTCCAATACCATTTAGTTATGATTCGACTCTTACATGAGTCACGATTTCAATATCATATTTAATTTAGTTGTGCTACTTTTTCTGTTCAATAAATTACAATAAACATTCATGCAGTCTATTCATGCAGGCAATTAAGTCAAGAGTTTATTGTTTATTTGATTTAATGATGAAGCTATAGCTCTTTTTCTTATCATTGAAAAAATAAGTGTCTCAAAAGGAGCATGTGTGCTTATAATACAGTATATGCTATTTAAAGGCTATCAGACATAAAATCATCCTCAAACTTTTAGTTTATTTTGATCATTTATTTGACTAGGGCTGTAATCCTTAAGATTAATCGGTCGATGGTGTCTTAGCCGTCCAACATTTTTATTAGTAGACTAATATTTTATTTGCGTTTAACTAATTTATGTGGTAAAACCAGCAAAAACGAGAAGAGTGAATGAGTCAACTGAAGATTTTGGAGTAAATCAGTATCTCTAACATTTAAATACACCGTTTACTAGTACTTTTCTGTATAAATTGTTGTTTTTCCATGAACTCTTGTGCAGTTTGGGTCAGATACATGGACATACTTCACAGTAGTCGACTAATCGGTGGATAGGACAGGTCTTTGGTCGACTACAGCCCTATATTTGACAACATGTCTGTGATAATCCTGATTCTGACTAACTCTCTCAGTTTTGTCCTCAGCAGCAGCTCCTCTCTCTGCTTCTGATGAAAACACACAACTTTACAATCCTTTGAAGGTAAGATCTACAAAAATATCGCATTTTTTTTGTTGCATGTGAATTAGGAGTGCCTTTAATTGCTATCATTGTCTTAGAGAGTTTTTAAAAGTTCATATTTCAGTCATTCCTGGGTCGATTTGGGGAGCCATAAACTATATTCGGCTTGACTTCAGCCTCTCGGGCTCAACTATTGATTATGTTATTCTCAACAAGGCTACAGTGTGACGCACAGCTGTCGTTATCTGCACTAAATGTATCTGTGTGACCCACAGACAGAAGCATTAGGGCATTTATAGCCACAATAAATAGGCTTGAACACTCTAAATAGCATAGACTGCTTTTAGTGCGTTTTAATGTGTCCCTGTTGGTTTTAGACTGATTTCATTTGTGGATTCTGTGATATTATAATTGTTCTGTGATGGCACTGTATGGCCAACAAAATTTGATAAATAACACTCATTATTACGAAACACCAACGATTCAATACTATTTTGACAATCACCATCTCTGATGAATTACTCCGAATTAAGGCCAGGATTCGTTGAGATTTGAACTTAAGGTTTTCCATGACTTTTCCATAACTTTTCCAAAACCATTTCCCAAATTTCCATGACATCGACTGAGTTATTCACACATATTTTGAATCAATTATTTGCTTGTATTAGCTGATTGGGTTTGTAGACAATTTTTACAGCTTTGTAAACATAGAACAAACTGCAAATGTTCGATTTCAACCAATTTAGATACAATATAGTTTCAAATGTAGTTTTAGCACACTCAATTACTTAGCGCAGTTAATTCCAGTTTCAAACAAAAGCGCTAATGAGGGCCAAGTTATCAGCTCCAAATTAAAACATTTACCAGGATGTATACATTTTTATTTTATGGGTGAGAAAACGCAGGCGTGTTGTGCTACTTTACCTTTCTGGAATAAAAAAATATATGCTATGACCCCGATTTATCCTTTGATTTAGAGATTTATTTCTAAAACCAAAATATGTTCTAAATTTCCCAGACTTTTCCAAAACCATTAGAATTCCAGAACTTTTCAAGGGGCTGGAAATTAGAATTTAATTTTCAATTACTTTTCCAGGTTTTCCTGATGATCATTGCCTACCGATTAGTTGTTTAGATCACCTGAAAAGTTTTGATTTTCAAGATGAACTGATCCTGTTGGAGTAGATTTAGAGACAAAAGCGTTAATCTTCAAAACCGCAAACATTTTACATGTTACCAGTGTTTTTCGAGTCATAAAAACCTCTTCTCTCAGCACATGGCATGTTTGAATGTGATCTAAACCCAGATTACAATTATCTGATTACTAAATTAGTTAACTACTACTTCAATAAATCGATTAGATGCTATTTACACCAAATGTGTTCTTTTTTTTTTTGCCATACCGCTAACCTACCTTCTGCCCTCACAATTTAATGCTTATTTTTGTAAACACAACTTTCAAACGCTCCTCTCTCAGCTTTGCAGTTACACACATGTCCGCATACAAATCGATCCTCTCCTTTTCTTTGTAATGCGTCTGCGAGTAAAAACATCGCTTCCCTTTTGTTCTGCTCCAGCCCAACGCATAGGTCCGCCTCTGTACTTTGTGCTCTTTGATTGTTACCTCCGCACAAGTTGTAACCACAGCTGAAGTTGCAGGAACACTCTTTTTATTCCTTGTTTATTTCCTGGGGCTCTGTATGCTGCCAGTGTCCGCACTCTCCTTGCATTTATCCGCTCGCTGATGACTCTAAAATGTCTCCGGCTCGCTGAACAGCCCTCCGAGGCCCAATAGAAGCCGCACGTAGTAAATGGGAGCTTCTCTGCATTTGCCCCAGGAGGATTGCGGGGGAGATGGAGTGCGCGCGGTCAACAAGTTATTCTGGAGGTGATCTTGGCGCCCGCGCTGATTAAAAGTCGAAGGCAAATGCGAATTCAGGTCCTGCGCGGCGCAATTAACATTTCGGTGTGGCCCGGCGCGCGCCCTCTGTCTCCGCGGGCGTCTGGGTGAAGGACGGCTGTGGGAGTTGTTTAAATGAGTTGTGCGTTTTGGTCTTCTAAATTGTGATGTGAGGAGCGTGGTAGAACATGAATTTGAGCGTTGAGAAGGGTCAGATTTGTCGGTGATAGTTTGTTGTCCATGGAATTGGTTCAAAAATATGACTGGGCTTTAATGTACGGAGGCAGCTGACAATGGTCATTTCTTCATTATTACCATGTGGTCCTTTACAAACGCTTGTTCCAATCTAGTTTTGTAGTTTTAATATTATTTGACAGCACTAGCATTGTAAGCATTCCAAGCTGCGCTACCACAGTCTTTTGTAAGAAGGGAAGTGAGCACTTTTTTCTTCTTTTAAGATTTTTTGGCCCCAAGGCTCTATTTGACAGGAAAGCTGTTACGTGAAATGTGGAGAGAGAGGGTAGAGACATTCGGCAAATGGTTGAGGCCGGAAAGAAAACCTATGACTTCGAAGTAGTGACAACCACACATATGGAACGCCTCAAACCACCAGTGAACACCCAGTGTGTGGCCCGTGTGTGTGCGTGTGTAGCCTGTGTGTGTGTGTGTGTGTGTGTGTGTGTGTGTGTGTGTGTGTGCGTGTGCGTGTGTAGCCTGTGTGTGTGTGCGTGTGTAGCCTGTGTGTGTGTGTGTGTGTGTGCGGCCCAGGTGTGTGTGTGTGTGGTGTGTCCGTGTGTGTGGTAGCCTGTGTGTGTGTGCGTGTGCGTGTGTGCGTGTGCGTGTGTGTGTGTGTGCGTGTGTAGCCTGTGTGTGTGTGTATGTGTGTGTGTGCGGCCCGTGTGTGTGCGTGTGTAGCCTGTGTGTGTGTGTGTGCGTGCGTGCGTGTGTGTGTGTGGCCTGTGTGTGTATGTGTATGTGTATGTGTGTCTCAGCCCTCTCGTTGCTGAGCCCTCTACTCTCTAGTAGTTTCTGCAATCCACGACTTATAAAAGGGAAAGTTTAAAAAGTCCACTGATATGTCTAGACTCGCGGTTTGTTTTTATGGTGAACAATCTCTGTCTCATTTTAAAACGGGTCGTTCTGTGAGTCTGTCAAATGTAACACAAAGAGTCCTCTACAGCAGTGGTTCTCAAACTTTTTCAGTCGTGACCCCCAAAATAATAGTTCACATTTGCGACCCCCAAACACAAAAAATAGGTGACACGCAAAGTGATAAATTAGCCTTATATCTAATGTTTGATTTTATTTTGAGAATATAGACCTAGAAAATTACTTTGATTGACCAACAAATAGGAATCTACATTTACCACTGCATTGGAAGGTGTCAAGCCTTGTTTAACACTATTGTATCCATTTTCCCCATCATCTGAGACCCCCGGAAATCATTTCGCAACCCCCATTGGGGTCCTGACCCCTAGTTTAAGAACCACTGCTCTACAGGACTCCAGTGTGATCCACTGTGACTATGACTGAGGCAAAGCAGCTCCTGCTCGTACTGGACAAAGGGAAGATGAACTAAATGTTAAATGTATTCGTTTATTTCAACACCATATGTTTATGCCGAATTAAAAACCTACAACATGAATCAAGTATGGTGTAAAATATAAACCTATATGTGGGCTATGAGCAGGTTTGTCATTGAAAATATGGAAAAGTGTTGTTAACCTTTCATCCAATGTTAAAGTCTGCAATATTTGTGCATCAGAATTAAGAAAATGATTTGAGTAATTGCAATTAATAAGAATGTGTGTGTTTTTTTTGTCATTTGTCATATTATTTCTAATTAAAACTAAATTTACTTGTGTTGGTCCTTTCAACTGTCATTACTCACAATACATAGTGAACTCTGATTTAATTGTATTAGTAAATGTGCGATACCTTTGGACAGAATACAAAACGCACAGTACGTCTGATAAAGTTTTGGAATTACCAGAACAAAAAAAGCGCTGTGAATGAGCCCCAAGAAATGGATCAGCGCGAGTGTCAGCAGCAGAGCACAGAGTGGCACACTCACACAGCCCGCAGTCACTGCCACTGGAAGAATGATGGTAATAGCGGGGGCCCAGCCAGAGCGGATGAGGTACAGCCTGTGTGCTATGCTAACACAGCTAACTATGAGTCATTGGTCCTGATGCAGCGCGAGGAGAAGAGGTGCGTGCCGCTGCTCATCTGCCTCCTGTCATTGTCTGAGATGGTCCTGGTTCACTACCGGAGGAAGAGAGGTCTGGATGGAATAAGTCAGTTACTCAGGGACAGAAATGTTGTAGCGCAAAAATCCTCCCATGGTTCTCTAACTTTTCACGCCAAGTTATACCAAAGAAATTATTTTGACTTTCAAGTACCATCAGATCTAAACCAGGTCTAAAATGTGATTAAACAATTCCTTCTGAAGTTCTAAACATGGATTGTACAATAATGTGGATTGTGCAATGATTGGGACTGGGAAATGTGTTTTTTGACTGAGGCCCCTTGTGGAGACGGATGGAAATGAGTGTTGAGCTACAATGCAGTGTGTTTACGTTCATGTTTTGTCATGTCTGTCCTTGAACATGTATTGTCCCAATCAAATAAATAAATAAAACTAATGTTAAAAGAGAAATATGTGGATGAAATTGACTGCCAGTAATGTAAAATCTAAGTTGAATATACTTGCGTCATCACTGTGCATAATTTTTTTGGCAGTAGGAAAAAGAGTTGCACGATTTGGGAACAATATCTAATTGCGTTTTTTCTGACCTGTATTGCGATTGCAGTTAGATTTGCGATTTATGTTTAAGTAACAGGATTCAGTTCAAAGCTCACATATTTAAAGACAACCAGGAGAATTGACCAAAAAAAAAAAAAAAAAAAAGAACTGAATGTGTTTTGGAACGTGTTTGTAGTCACTTCTAGTCTTGTTTTTGTCACTTTTTGTTGCGTTTTTTCACTTTTCACTTTAAAAGGAGCGTTTGTGTCCCTTTTAGTCGCATTTATTAGCGTTTGTGCCGCTTTTTGTCGAATTGGAGCCACCTTTAGTCATGTTGAGGCCGTTATGTTTGCGTCGGACGTGTTGTATACAGAATATATTTATAAAGACATAACTGTAACTTATAATAACAATTCAAATATAGTTATGGGATATTGTAGGTGTAATTTAATGCAATATTTAATACAAGACAAATGACAAATGCCTCGTTCATCCTCTGAAGTTTTCAACAGAAAAAGCAGCAATATTAAAACAGCAGTGATGGAGTATCAGACAGAAATGGTATAGAAGTATTGAAGTCATAATGGCGAAAAAAGAAGAAGTAAAAACAAACAGTTGATGGGACTGTGTTAAAAATGTAATCGCTTGAATTATGGCCTTTATAATGGCTTATTTACAAGGTATTTATTAGAGATAAGGAACTCATTTTGATTGTTGTTCCCTACATTTTAGCTTGTTAACGTGTTATGATGAAGGTTAAACAAAAGGAAAGTCTGTGTGACAACTGTACAGCCCTCACTATACTCCCTCACTTTTAAACCACACATAGAAAAACATGCAAACAAACTAAAACTTAAACTGGGTTTTTTCTTCCGTAATAAATTATGTTTTTCTTTTGAGGTAAAAAAGCGCCTTGTCACTGCAACTTTTTTAACTGTGCTAGATTATTCACTTCTTATTTGAATGCTTCTTCTGAATGTCTTCAAATGGTGGACTTCTGCTTCTCTGAGGTTCATTACTAACTGCAGAGCCCTGATGCATCACTGTATTTGTATTCACCAGTGGGCTGGCTGTCTCTGGACACTAAGAGGGACATTGGTACACCTTTATTTACAAGGCAACGCTTGGATTACTGCCTCCTACATTTGTACTTTGAGCTCATGGAGAATGGTGGACTCCTGCTCCTTTTGGTCAAATGATCAGATGTTGCTCTTTCGCTGGAGAAGGCGGCCTTTGTCCACTCAGCTCCTTTTGCTTGGAACAGAAAGACTGGATATTAACTGTGTTCTTGTCCTTAAATGTGTTTAAAACTAAAGCGTTAACGACTGCCTCAACAATGCGCAATTGTTTTTCATAACTTTTAATGTTAATGTCATTTTTACATGACTAAACCTTGTTTTCCTGTCTCTGATTAACTGAAGTGTACTGTATGTTCTTATCTTTCTGTTAACCTGCCAGGGGGTCTGCAGATGGAAATTAGCCTTGAGCTATAATCTGGCATATTTACGTTTGTGTAAATGTTCATTAATATGCATTGTTCCCCCTTTTCCTTAAATAAATAAATAAATTTTAATGCTGTTTGTTGTAACTGTTTTACTTTGCTGCCTCTTGGCCACGACTCCCTTGGACTCCCTTTTTAAGTAGGGCTGCACGATATGGGAAATTAGTGCGAAATGCGATATGGGTGTCACGTATTGCGATATTATCACTGTATTTTTTCCTCATTGGCATATATTTTTCTTTTCTTTTCCAGGTATGAATGATAACTCAACTCTTACTTTAAAATATCGTCACTTAGGTACAAATACACATGCAATGGAGATGTTTGGAGTGTTAAAACCTTGAGTTGCTTTGTCCAGTACTGTGCAAACCATAAAAATGCATTACTCAAGCATTTTAAACATTTCAGACATTTTATTCACCTTCGTTTATGTTGGTATGAAACAGTGGGAAACATTATGAGAATTTTGAAGCAAGAGGTTTAACTAAAAACACTGAAACATTCACTTCTGTATTTCGTAAAACGGCTCTTTTAGGGGTGAACATTTGAGTCTGGTAAAAATAGTAAAGTGCTGTAAAAAAGTGAAGCAAAAACAAGCTCGGGCACACAAGGAACACCAGATAAATGCATTTAACCATTAGAAATTAACTCCCATCTTTGCGATATTCATATTGCGATAACAATTGCGATAACGATATATTTTCGATATATTGTGCAGTCCTATTTTTAACCTCAATCTTTTCTGAGTTTTAATCTCAATCTTCTTTTTAATCTCCTGGTTAAATAAAGGTTAAATAAAAATAGATAGCATTCTGACTGATATTATCCCTCACTTTTATTAACCTGAGAAGCCTAAATCTCGGCCTATGAAATGAACACACAGCTGAGATCTCGCACAAAATAGTAAAGAAATCAGCTGCTTAACTTCTGCTTCTAACTTAACATGTTCTTAGTTTTATTTTTTGTACAAACTTGAATACCTCCCGCTCTGGACCTGCTCTGAAGTCTATAATTTTCCTTACAACCTCCCTGCATTCCTATAAACGACAGCGTAAAAGGCACTGTGGAATCTTACTGCGCCCGGTGCCAACTGAGGAGCCCTGCAACAGCTGTATTTACATTCTTATCACGCTCTCACAAAAATAAATTCGACTTCTCCCAAAAGACGCAACGACTACTCCGGCTAAACATGGCAGGGGTGACGGGGAGCGCTTGACTCGTCCCTCCTTCCAGCTATACTTTAACTGCCGGCGCTGCAAAATCCAGAGCCCGGTCCCGTCCTCTCAATGTTGTTTTAGTCCCAAAGGAGAAAAAGTGCAGGGTGCTGGTGTATTTGTTCTACAGCGTGAGAGGAGCAGGTTGGAAATACAGCTTATGTTGGGCTAAACTGGGAAACTGTGAAGGTCAGGGCTGAGCTGAATAGTCATGCGTTTATGCACCAAGTTTTTTGACAAATTCTCAGGCTGTTTTCATTCTTTTACGAGGGCTTGGGTGAGACTTTATATTCTTTTCAATTCAAAGTAAATATATGTACATCATTATTTTATATTTTGGTTATTGTAAATGCAATATTGATCTAGTACAGCTTAATAATAGAAATAGATTAATTGACTTCCTGTTCAAAACTTTAAAAACAAATTACATGTTTTTATTGTTGAAAAATAGATTTCAACCTCACATGAATGACTCATTTTCTTTAAATGATTACGTGTTATTTCAAAGAAGTGGATGGAGATTAGATTATTAAGTGTGACGTCACACACAGAGTATTAATCATTTCTGGGGGCCCCCAACCGTAAAGCTTTCCTTTATCAATTCTTGTGGGTTAGGAAAAAAAATAATAATAAAGAATATAAGAGTTGATGTTAGGCTAAGAGCTGTTTGGTCCATAGCAATGTTAAAACTTAAAGGACAAATGGTATGCAAAGTTGACTTTGTTGAGCTTTTAGCCGTGTTGTGTGACATTGTTGTCTCATCAAAAACATATATATACTCTAATAAAATCCTCTCCTTCCAACTATGTGTTCTGAACTTCTTTGATGTGTGACGTAGATGATACTGACGTCACTTATCCCAGAATCCTTTGCTGTTTTAAGTCCTTAAATCATGGCCAGACTCGCTCTGAACATTTCTTCCGTCTAATCACTACAACTTCGACAGATCCACTGTTTATAGCAATGCATTGTGGGTATATATTTACATGTGTGTAATTGCCTCTACAGCCTGTAGGTGGAGCCACAGGTAAATCAAACTGGCATCCCCCAATGCAGCGATTAAGTAAAATATATCTTTGTAAAAGCACTTTATTTTTAGTTCTAAAATATAACATGTCAAACTGGAGACACTCAAGAGTAATTAGCCTTGAGACACTCAAGGCTAATAATATGAAAAATGCAGAATATTTTTCTTCAAATTTTTACTCTTGAAACAAAAGCCTGAATAAATTACTGTTGAAGATATGGATAATGTTATATAAATGAATTAGGCAGAGAAGCTGTCCTTAAGGTGTTTTATCCGATGTTCTGTGTCTTAAAAACAAGAAAAACAACATAGCTAGTTTTAAACTGTTTGCAGTGGTCCAAAGGTTATTGCTTACTTACCTACTTCATTATGGTCATCCTAAATATTCACTGCGATGAGTTTATAAGTGCTTTTCACGACTTTCAGAGCAGAGTTTGTCGTTGCAGTAAATCTAACAGATAACGTGCTACTGGCACTTCCAGTTTTACGGAGAATAAAACGCTTTATAATTAGATGCAGACGACACACAGTAGTCTCACAGAGCTACTTTTACAATATATCTGAGAAATAAACAGATTTGACTTAAAAACACAAACAACTAAGTGAGCTAATGATGAGAGAACATAGTGATGACAAGTTCATTTTAGATTATGTCTTCCTTAAGTTGTATTAGAGTTTACCAATAGACTCACCATAATCGTAGATCTGGCGTCGAAGGCTATGCGTTTGATTCGCTGGATGAAGCCGTCGCCCCCGTAAGCCTGGAAGAACAGGAAAGAGCACTTTAGTTCAAATGTCAGTGTTCACAGGTTGAGGTTTTAAATGTGTTGATCAGCAGGTGGAAAAGGTCAATCAATAAATCACAGCTAATAATAATGCTTTTGGATTTAAATGGCACCTTTCGAGATATCTATTTATTTATTTCTCTCTCACATTGAATACTGGACAGCAATTCATGTTGTAGGTGTGACTTATGAAAACATGGCTGCCAAACAGAGTCAACGACCTGTTCGACCAACATTGATAACAAATTCATGCTTTTAATATAAGCAAGATAGGCCAAATGTAGGGCAGCAACTAACTATCTTTCTATCGAACTGATTCATTCTTGACACCAAAAGGCATAAATAGATTTTTTGAAACCAAATTTGACCCAGATAAATCTAAAGTGAAGCCGTGTGAGGACATCGCAGGCTAGATCTACAAGATTTTTCATCAGAAGCATTAAATATGCATGTTTCCTGTGTCCAGTTAATGATTATTCGATTAAAAATTGATCTCAATAATCCAGAGTTAAAAGGCCCTAGGCTTGATGTATTTCTGGGTACACTTTAGCCATTTAGACTGGCTAAGACTTATACTGGTCCAGGCTAATTGATAGATCCTCAGATTATACCCCCGGGATAACTTTTCAACCTGGAGAGACTCAAATGAAGACAATATTTGGTTGGAACACAATGAATGAAATATCACAGGATCTCTCTGGGTGGAGTCTGCATGTCCTCCCCGTGTTACCGTGGGTTCTCTCTGGGTTCTCCGGCTCCTCCCACCGTCCAAAGACATGACTGTGTAGGTTAACTGAGAACTCTAAATTGCCCGTAGAGAAAGAATGTGAGAGTGAATGGTTGTCTGTCCTTGTCCGTGTCTCTGTGTTTGCTGTGATGAGTTGGTCACTGTCCAGGGTGTACCCCGCCTAAGGCCCAAAGTCACTGGGACAGGCTCCAGTCACCCGCGACCCCTAACGGGAATAAGCGGTAGAAAATGAAAAAAAAAAAAAAAAAAAAAAGAATAATGAATGAAATAAAACTAGAATGATATAACGATATTTACTGATAGACTATGGTTTGACGCTTAGACCCGGCAGGAAATGATGAGCCATGTGCAGGAGGTGTAGAGCAGGATATCCAGGGTGGTGAGGGTGGGTTGTGCGGGTGAGGCAGCAGGGGGAGTGTTCCAGGCTGGCTTCACTTTGTTCCTGAGCTAAATTTGGTCTGGCAAGTTCAATAACTGCTGTAATCAGGGTAAAAACATGACAATACGGTCATAAGTGAACCTGGGAAATAAACTGACTGAGGACATGTCAGCAGCTCATATGGGTTCATTGCAAACTGGTTTTAGTCGTCGGTGTCGGTTCCTTGATGTGAAGCGCTCTGACTGAAAAGTGTTATATAAATGTGACCATCTATTTAACTACTTTTACACGAGGAAACTGTAGATAAATCCACATCACATTTTGATTGGTTCAGTTAATATTTGTTTTGAACATGTTCTCTCTCTCACTCACAGGTAAATCTTGAGGTTGCTACTGCGGTAGGTGTTTGTCAGAATATTGTTAGTCTTATTGTTTTACCTTTAGACCTGGATGCTCCTCATCTGCCTGGAGGAACTCTCTCTATACTAGATTTGCTATGCCTCATCTGCCTGGAGGAACTCTCTCTACACTAGATGAGCCACCTTCCTTCCTCCTGAGTGGTTCTGGCTCTACACCAGATGAACTGTTTCTCATGCCTGGAGGAACTTTCTCTAAACTAGATGAACTTCCTTATCAGCCTGGAGGAACTCCTCTCATCCTGTTTCTCATGCCTGGAGGAACTTTCTCTAAACTAGATGAACTTCCTTATCAGCCTGGAGGAACTCTTTCTACATTAGATATCCTGTTCCTCAACTGCCTGGAGGAACTGTCTCTACACTAGATGAACTGTTCCTCATCTGTCTGGAGGAACTCTCTTTACACTAGATGAACTGCACCTCATCTGTCTGGAGGAACTTTTTCTACACCAGATGAACTGTTTCTCATGCCTGGAGGAACTCTCTTTACACTAGATGAACTGGTCCTCATCTGCCTGGAGGAACTCTCTCTACACTAGATGAACTGCTCCTCATCTGTCTGGAGGAACTCTCTCTACACTAGATGAACTGGTCCTCATCTGCCTGGAGGAACTTTCTCTACACTAGATGAACTTCCTCATCTGCCTGGAGGAACTTTTTCTACACCAGATGAACTGTTTCTCATGCCTGGAGGAACTTTCTCTAAACTAGATGAACTTCCTTATCAGCCTGGAGGAACTCTTTCTACATTAGATATCCTGTTCCTCAACTGCCTGGAGGAACTCTCTCTACACTAGATGAACTGCTCCTCATCTGCCAGGAGGAACTGTCTCTACACTAGATGAACCGCTCCTCATCTGCCAGGAGGAACTCTCTCTACACTAGATGAACTGTTCCTCATCCACCAGGAGGACGCTACAAAAAGTTTTACTTGTACCTTGCTCCATGATTCAACTAAGTCCGGCCAAATCCAAAGTGTTTCAATCTTTGAACCCATGCGATTCTTGATGAATAAAATGTATTTCACAGGATCATGTCACACCTCTACAGTATATCTATTCCTCAAGTGCTTTACTGTAGCAGGTTTCAAATGATGTGAGTGTATTCTTGTGCCAAATCATCATTGCAAAGGAGAAGGTTTTCAACTAACCTGCCTGATAAAATATTGAATAAATACATACATTTAGGCTCTGTTAGGCCTAATTAACAAGACATGAGATTGACAAATAGAGAGGTATATTCTGGCCCGGGCTACTTTACCATCCCGCGTATAATTTGGCGTCGGACAGTTTATCCGCGGGTACACTCTGGCCAAGGTCAAACTACGCCCGGGGCTCGTCTGGCCTGTTACACCTGCACGCTGCCGTATTTGAGCTGCCAACCTTCAGGATTAGAAGACGACGCTCTGCCAAGTGCCACTGTCAGCTCAAAAATAGATTTCACTACAGCAAGTTTCTACGAGATCTTGTTTAGAAAAGTGTGCTGCTTTTTGGCTAACTGTGAGAAGACAATTAAGATCTATAGCAAATTTGGCTTGATGCAGTTTCTTTCATATGAGGTAAACAGATTCTTATTATACTGGTGTCTGCATTGGCACTTGAAGCAATAAACACGTTAATAAAGCTATAGGCTAGCAGTAATCCTTTGAATATAGATGGAAGTTGCGTCACTGACAGAAGGATCATCTGTGGCATATACTGCAAAACATTCAGCTTGAGACATTTTAATTAAGAGCTCGCGCAGTAGTATTAGCTCTAATCTGTTCCCTATCCCTGCTCTATTTGATCACAATTTCTGGCCCGATTTTAGTGAGATGTTTTACGCACACAGCTGCCAGCGAAACGTGCGACAAAGACGGAGTGTTTTGTTCCTTTACGGTCTTATTTTACACATCGACAGTCGTTTCTTTCATCAAACCGCATCAAACCGAACGGGACGAGTTGGAGAGCTGCCGGAAAGGGGAAACGCAAACAGGCCTAAGTTGACACCAAAGTCGTGTGCACAGATTCTTGGGTAATTGGAAGTCATAAAAACGTGGTGCAGCGATCCAGCTCGTGCCCACAGCGTCAAGCAAGGTTAATGAGTGTGATGTAACTGCTATTTACACAAGCTGCTTTAGTTTGGATGGTGGGTATCCAAGGCTCCGCGGCACAGGGAAACAACCCAATCTTAACGGAATAAGCCACGAGAAACTTATGTACAGCAATAATGATCCATCTGATGTGTTATAACTTTTGTCTTTTGTTTTGTGAGAGAACATTTTTGTCATTTTATACTTAATTTGCTCCAAATTTAGCAGCGTGTTATGAGTTTAGTCGTGTCACAATCTTGTACAGTAAATTTGATCGGCAAGTTGAAAGCATGTTTTGTTTAGTCTTTAAACATGCTCTTGAGTACCTTTAGTTTAGCATTTTGTGTTTTATAAAACTATAAGAAATATATAAAAAGCAGACACTACTTTATAGCATTTCCCAAGTCAAGAATTGAGTTAGCGCTCCATCTACTGGCTGCAGAGGGAATTACAAAGGAGGGATTAACAAACCAAGCTTGCCTAACATGCTAACGTAAGCACACAGTTGTAATGGGCGTGATTAGACGCAGAAGTGTTCAAAACAATTGTGGTGAAAATGTATGGTCTTAAAAACGGCACAGAAGATCTCACAACCTGTGACATCACAAATCTGAGAAAACAGTGTTTTCAGACGGTCAGAGAGGAGTGGACTTACTAAACAAGTGTGAATGAAGCTAAATACAACTCCAGGTATGTTTTTGATGATGGAACAATGTTGTAACAGTATAAAGATCAAAAAAGTCTATTTTGCATAATTTGCGTCCTTTAACATCCTTTGCTTAGAATGTTTACAGATTCCAATCTTGCATTTATTTAATGTTATTAATGTTATCTGACCTGTAACGTAGTGTTTAGTTCTTTCTTGGAAACAAGAGAACATCTCGGGTCGAATAAATAACTTTATAAAATAGATGCTAAATTCTAAAATACTACAGCACGTTTTTTTTAAATTATTTTTAAGTTAATTTTTATGGTTTATTCTGCTGTAAGGTTACTGTGTCAGGGGCATAATGCAGTTTGTGATATTTTTCTGTAGAAATGTATCACACTTCACGTGTTATTACGACAGACCTACTGGGAAGTCGAGTGCTGCAATGGTCTAGTTTATTCATATGTCAATGAGTAAGTCTTTTTCTTTGGAATAATAAAATATCGCATAACAATATTTCACACTTTGAGCTTTGGTGTTTTTGTACCATGTGTTCTTCTTAGCCTGTCCCTTTGTTTACGTTTGTGTGTAATGGATTTAGTGCGAGACAGCGTAGCCTTGAAGCACCCCAGGGCAGGTTTACCAGCAGCGCTGGAAGGAGGAGGCCGACACTGTCCAGGCTTTTGGCGGGAGCTGAACTGCAGAAACAGATGTTCTGCTGCTGTTTATTTGGCCGCAGATTTTGTGTTTGGACAGGCAAAAATAGCTTAGACCTTTCTTGGAAACAGGAGAAGATCTCGGGAGGTTGTTTTTCCTCGTTTTGTACATCTGGTGACCCAAGTACTGAGGCTCAGAGAGGACATGTATTTTTGTTCCATATTATGTATGAGAGGGCTGCTCGATTATGGAAAATAAATAAAATACTTTCATCATAACTGAAACAATGCGAGAAAGAACATCAGCACACTTAAAATGAAGAAGAATCTGAAGAGGTGAAAGTAGAAGATGTATCTGTATCTGGGACAAAATAGTCTTTGTGAACGTATCTTACAAGAGGTAAACAAGGTCCAATTAGCAGGCCACTTTTTAACTCACAGTAATATGAATGTGCGCATAGAACGCACTTTTGTTATAATATTCATGTAACATCCATGTAAACGTGAAATGTAAATTGACTCCTGAGCTCTCACAGCTAATGGAGATCGAAAAAAATACAAACACAATATGCGACTTACAGTAGTAAAGATCGATAGTAACTAAGTGTAAGTAGTATTCTTATTGAATTCTTTTTTCCAAAGGATGACCTTGTTTTGTTTGTCCTAATTGTTTGACTGTGACTTTGGGAATGCTTCGTTTCAATCAGCGACGTCCTGATCCAATACAGATTTTTTGAACGTTTGCAATTTCCAATAGCGATCTGGTGCATGAGGTTAGGATGATCCAGTACCATTTATAAATTATTCAGTACGGTGAATATAGCTCCAGTATGATAAAATTATTACCAGTGTAAAATAGGTCTACTTAAAAATTGTCTACTTAAATTAAAACTCCACAGTACAGCAGATGTAGAACATTCCTCTCACTGTGACGAGAGACATTAGGAAATGTTTAGCCCTCTGCTTCTAAAGGCAATGTTTTTTCACCAGATTATTTATGTTTGGCTGCTTCAGAGCCTCCTCACACAGCGTTTAAGATGCTCTGGGCTTCAGCGGCTGCATTAGCTGTGACAGCTGCGTGTGGAGGATACACTAGTCACTGTATCGGCCCGATCTATTCACTGAATCCAATCCAAGGCACCAGTGTAGGATTGGGACATCCCCAACGGACATGGAAGAGCAACCAAATAGAATGAAGAAATGTTCATCAATATGCAAAAGAATAATATACTGGCATGTCACTTTTTTACAGAACATAGCTGTACAAAAATGTGCAAACTATTGAGACCATTACATTGTAAAAGTTTAATTGCAAATCAATAGGTTTTTGGGTTGTCGCTTTTTTTAAGTATTACATAACGTTTAGGCAACCTGTGTGTTTCTTTCCTTCTTCCATTGTGCTCTTCTTATCCAGTTCAGATTCAAAAATATATATTACACAACATGATGGACCAGATTTATGTGTTACATTTAGACAGAAGGCTATAGAATTTCCACAGCACATCGAGCACATTGTGAATAGGGCCTTTTCTTTTCCACATCCACGCACAATGCAATATGTGCTCTTGTAGTAATATCTGAGAACGGTGACAGAATTATTGGAGATAATCTGAGAAGGGGCAGCGATATGAAATCTAAACATACAAAAGGAGATTAGAGAAAAAACTCATCTGGTGGTGACATTATCAGGGACGTGTTAACACTCCAAGCCATCATGTCTGATTAATGGAGAGCAATAGTGTGATTACAATGGGAGACAGTGTGCCAGTGATGTGAATGCGAAGTAAGGACAAACACTGTGGACAAAAGGACAATTAATCGTGATTGTTGCAGTTTTAACTAGAATAGATAGATATGTTGAAAAATTAGTTATTCGAACAAAAAAATCTACCAAAAAGAGATGAAGTTTTTTTTGCTATTTGCAATTGCACAGTCTACAACTAATATAATAGAATGTGATATAATATAACAGAATAGTAGTAATATAGTATAATATATATGTTACTATAATATATAAATATATTATACTAGTAGTAGTAAACGTATTTGTATTGAACCTTTCTTTCTGGAAACAGATATTAGATGACTTTCTGGAGACAGAAAATCATCTGCATGATTCCACGGAAACAGAAAGTTAAAACCATACTTCTGAACATTCTTTATGGAGACAGATACGTTTTAGGTTTGCAACAATACCGAAACTGATATCGAATATCTGTGTTGATCAACTGAGTCTGGTATTAGCTCCAAAATATTGGTTCAGCCAATTTCCTGGCTGGGCAAACACAATGATGTAATGAGACTGTTTACTAGAGAACATCTCATGATGTAAGCTATTCAGACAAAGCTGTTCTGTAGATAGTTGATGGATAAATAAAAGATCACAAACCATTTTTATCAGATCTGTAAAAGCTGGATCTGTGCATACCTTTATGCCATACTGTTGAATTCATTCATTTTTTTTCTTTTTCTACTGCTTGTTCCTGTTAGGGGTCACAGGTGACACAGAGACATGGACAGACAACCAGTCACTCTCCCATTCATTCGAGGGGGCAGTTTAGATTTGCCAGTTGACCTGAACACATGCATGTCTTTGGACGGAGGGAGAACCCAGGGAGAACCCAAAGGACATGCACACTCTCTGGGTCTGGGATTGGGAGGCAAGAGCTCTAACCGTTCTGGCACCGTGCATTTTACATATTATAGTTAAAGTAAGAACATTTCCATGGAAACAAGTGGGAGGAGGCAATTTTGTAACCCACTCAAAATTAGGACTTTATACAGGTTTTTATTCATTTTGTAGTGCAATAGAACTTAAAAGCATCTCTTTTTTGGTTAAAAAGTTACACAGGGGGATTTACCACCTGCTTGTGTCCATTGAGATGTTATTACTTTGTCAGGAATGTTCCACAGAATGATTTTCAACTGGTTATTTTTACTGGTAGTTTTACTATAAAAAATGATAAGGACAACACTCATTATTACAATGAGTTGGTCTCTATACATCTGGGATCTCTTTTATGAAGCATGAGTACATACAAAAATGTTACGTACGTGACTTTCCATGTTAAGTTTGTGATCTATAAATGGACCACTGTACGTAGAAATGTGTGGTCAGGTGCACACATTTTGTACCGAGCTTTATGCGGCTTTTAGAGAAGTGTAGTTGGAAATTTGTGTTTTGTCTGTATGTACACTTTTAGTCAGAAATGTATGTTTTATGAAAGAAGTCCATGCTCTATAACTTGGCCTTGACACCTGCTCTTCATGAAGAAAGACAAGTTTAATATACCGTGGAACATTCCAGAAAAAGCAAAGTCCATTGTGCATCTTTTTAAAAAGTACATAACCGTTTAAGTTGTTAAGCGTTAACATGTGTCAATGAAACAAACTGTACTAGATTCTTATGTTGGATGAGGAAACTGTGAAAAAAATGCCAAAACATATATTCTTTTCTAGTTAAAACAATATCAAACCTGTGCAGAGCCGTTGAGAACCCCGCTGATGAACTGGACCAGCTGCTCCATGGTCTGAACGGGCTCGTCGGGCAGAAAGTACTGTTCGTTCGACGTGTTGAGAATGATGACCGAGGGCACCGCCACCTCTCTGCTCAAAAACAAGAACGGAAAAAACACAACAAAGCTTTGAATTTGCACCACTCTCAGCTCACATTACCATCATTAGAACACAGCAAATTGCAATTTCACCAGGAACAAACTGTAACACTGAAAGCACAAGAGGGAGAAAAAAATAAATTGCCTTTTCCCGTGGGTATTCTTTCAAAGAGTTTTTTTTTTGTACTGGGAAAGATATGATATAAGCATGGCCTATTTCCGACGTGGCTTTTTCCTCGATCTTTTATGCAAACGGCGTCCAGCTCAGAGGCGGTATGGGGCCGCGCTGGTCACACTTACAGAGACCTTTACAAATGAAAGCTGACAGGAGAATCGCATCAAGTACCAGGAAAAAAAGAAAAATAAGACAAAAATGTCCCAGTGGTTTGTGCCTGATCACGCTATGCCGGGAAGCAAAGACAAATAGCTGGATATTTAGTACTAAGCGTGTGACTGAATTTGCCTGCTGGGTTAGAAGTGTGATGTTACAAAACTAGAGCAAATTACTTTTTTATTCCTTTAATTTTTTAAGAATTTACAACAGAACAGAAATACACAAAAGGACAGGACAGGAACACGACCAGAAAGGGAACGAGAAATGCAGCAGAAGACAGTCGAAGAGATTAAGAGATCCCATTTGGTCCAAAAGTCTTTAACAATCCGAACATGATACATTTTTTTTCCATTTTGCATAGATCCATTATAATTTTGGTTCAGTTCTTGATGATGATCGCATGATTGTCTCCCAACATTTACTGACATTTTGTTTGTGAAACACAGTCATTGCCAACTGCTCGTATACTTCCAACATCACACACAGTACACAGGAAAAGATAACTTAAAGGTCCTCTGTGTAGTTTACTGCGTGTTTGAAACATCAGTTCATATCATACTGTGGAACCTTTCAAGCAATGCACATAGTGCACCTTTAACAAGGAAAACATGTAAAATTCATGTTTCAGATAATTAACCTTTTTGTCCCGAAATAAACTCCATCAGGGAAGCCTCAGGCAACATCACTTTATCTTCATCTCTGTGAATTTTTGAAAATGTCATATTTTCAGGCCTTTCCATTAATTTTAAGATAGTTGAAAGATTAATCGATTAGCAAAAATCATTGTTAGTTGCAGCCTTAGACAAAAGTTTTATTTTGACAATATGAAATTATTGTAACATTTTAACAGATAAACAGATATTTCATTTTTAAATGTTTTCATTCTGTCCTAAGCTGGCATAAACCAGACTGATATTACAGCTAATTATGTTAGCTCTGGTAATATCACCAGTTGAAACTGAGGGGGAGTTTTAGCATCATAGAAGCCAAATGACATGCCACCAATTTTGTCAAAGTTTATAATTGTACTTCTTGGCTGGACATGAGCTGCAGATGTGACAGAAGTAGATCTAAGAGGTTATATTACCAACAACATAATACTTATAGAAAATGATGTATTGATGCGGCTAGAATTGCAAATGGCGCAGTGATTAACTCCTTAAGCAGGTCGTGCATTCAAATCCGTTGTGTGGAGCTTTTGTGTGGAATTTGCATGATCTCCGTACGCCTTCTGAGTGTGTTGGTTTAACTAATTAAGCAAAAACATGCACAATAAGCAGATCCTCCAGCCAAGAATTTGCAAAACTAATTTTAAAAGCTGTGTTTTGATTACAGCAACTACAGTTGTATAGCTAATCAGCTACGAGCATGTTTAAAGTGCATGTTTTATGTTTTTGGTGGGATAGTACCTGTGATGAATATTTTTCACAGTTTTACAAAAGTATCAGCTTGTGGAAAAAAGCTGAAAAGAAAACTACAAAAATAGAGTAAGTAGCTCTGAGTCTAAAACAATGTCATTGCACAGTTAAGAACACCGGTCTGATTAGTAAAAACTTGTTTAATTCTTTAAAATGTGTTTATTCTGTGTTATGTTTGCTGTGGCCTCAATTAGTGTATGAACGAGTAATTATATCAAATGTATGTATGAATGCAGTTATATAAAAATTGGACTATTTTACAGAAGGAGATACACTTGTGCTCATTATCGTCCAATTTAGCAAATTTACATCTTCAGACTTTACTCATTTCTGCTCCATTTTCTAACGTTTACCAGCAGTTCAAATATGGAATTTGTAAGGACATTGCAAGGATTTATCAGGAAAACAGTTAATATAATATATAACAAATCTCAAAAATTAGGTTTGTCTCAAGTATGGTTACTGAAGTGCCGATGTATCTGAATATGCAGTTTTTTTTTTGCACAGTTTGAAAAAAAGACCTATGTCGTCATCAACACAGAAAATTCCATCCAAAATGCGAGGACAATTTACATAACCTACCTACAGATGATGAAAAAGCAATTAAACGTTCAAAGCATTTTATCTTCTTAATGGTCAAAAGTCCTCAAAATCTCATCTACAGCCACGGAGCTGAAACACACCAATACTTCAACTTGCGTAACCTCGTGTAGCAGTTACTTCATCCCCAGCTGCTCCTGTGGTTTGAGGGCCACCAAGTCAGAGGAAAAACACGGCCATCTCCAGAGGACACAGTTTGCAGTGTTTGACTTGGATGTGGCGAACCGCTGTAGCAACCCAGCAGGCTAACATGCGCTGACCTAGCTCAACTTCAGAAACACAAGGTTGAAGGGGGGAGTTCAAAGAGTACTGACGGTTATCGTTGATGAACACCACATGGAGAAAAACACGGCTCGCCACAGTTACACGCACAGTTACGGCTCTCGCTTTAACTTTTAGTCATGTAATCGCTAAAAGTAGAAATGGTAGTAAGATAGAAAATACCTGTGGTCAGAAATGAACTCAAAAGGACGAATCAGTTCTGATGTATTGGGTAAAGTTTCAGTAAAACTAATTATACAACGTTTTTCTTTTTAAATTGACTTTAAGGCGGGTTAATGGGGACGACTCTAATGAGCTTTTAACAACGTTCAAACTCCAGGCCATACGTCTAGGGTTTAAAAAAAGTCACGTAGCCATTTCTCAAATCTAAAACATGTACATAACTACCATGGATGTATTAAATTAACTGGATAAGGTACTGTGGTCCCAGATTGATTAGTGGCCGTGTGAGGTACTGTAGCCTCTTGGAACCAGCCTTTTTCTAAAATTGCACATTATAATTGCAAACGGTACTGAATTATTATCGGTATTTAAATAAAATAGAAGGAAATGTTCTTTTCTACCATTTCTAAAATCACCGAAATTACCGTTTTTATATGAAGTGACGTCACCGCAAACATGTGCGAGTCACGTGAACGAGCACGTCGGACGATACAAACAGAAGCACATGGAAAAGGCTCGACTAGTGATACCTGTAAGTTGTATTTTATTTTCATTTCAGACGCTTTCACGTGTGTCTAACATGAAGAATACAATTACAATCACACAAGCTAACGTTAACACAAAAACTTGCAGCTGCGTGGTCGTTCACGTCGCTCAAAGCATCATGGGGGATTGTCGTCACGTGGCGCTCTAAAGCAAAGATGTCAGCCTCCGTATCAGGAAGTAAAGCAAAGATGTCAGCCTCCGTATCAGGAAGTAAAGCAAAGATGTCAGCCTCCGTAACAGGAAGTAAAGCAAAGATGTCAGCCTCCGTATCAGGAAGTAAATGCGGAAGTAAGAAATTTTTTTGGGGTCATGCGCCAATGAGCACACTCCATAGGGATAAACAGGACGCCATTTTGGAGTCATCTTCCAGGTTTTATTATAGTTCTATGATAACGACCCGCGGCTGGTTACGGTGAATCGAGAGGCGGGGCTTATCGGTTCTGCAGTTTTGAAAAGGAAGTGTCAATGGATCAATGTCAAAGATTAAAGTGCGTATGAAAGGTTTTTATGATTTTCAAATTTTTACTTCATTTGGTGTATTAATACTTGTTGTAAATATAAATTGTAGTTTTAAACCAATCAGGTCGCCGTTTGTGGAGAAAAAAATTTAAAAATCAGTTCAAAATTACAAGTAAAGATTGATTATATCACACTAGGGAGACAAAGGTTATAGCATTTACAAAAAGCTCGAACTGGTAAAGCCTACTTGTGAAGTGGGAGCTGGTCAAGAGACTCCCACTTCTCATACGAAATCAACTGTGACGTATTACAGGGATAATAATCACCGCAAGAAGTGAACCTGAGCGATTAACCGCCTCATAAACCATGCAAACGTTTGTTACAGGAGTATTATTTACTATTAGCATTAACCAAATTGTTTACATACGAGTTTATTCAGGTGGAACACTCTGAGCTCGGAACTCGCAGCTTTCAAGTGG
This sequence comes from Rhinogobius similis, assembly GCA_019453435.1. Lineage (NCBI taxonomy): Eukaryota > Metazoa > Chordata > Actinopteri > Gobiiformes > Gobiidae > Rhinogobius > Rhinogobius similis. The sequence goes on along the minus strand of CM033639.1, from coordinate 30,320,168 downwards.
GAAATAACCGACTTCCCAGTTGCCTGGAACGCAGCATAATATCGCTGAGTGGTCTGCAGGTAACAGACCGCTAAACAAACCCAATACATTCAGAAATCATTGCTCGTTTGAATAAAAACAACTTATGAGTCGCACAATCCCTTCCGTAAAAGATTTCCAACCAAAATCAAGTTGCACAAAACTCCTGTGCGGGCAGCCTCTCACTGCCAAATAATCCCGAGGAATTACTAAAACTCTCTACAATACGGAGCAAGGTCATGAAAACAAGCCATCGCTCTTCCGCACACTTGGCTACAGCCGGGGCCCAGATAAGCTCTGCAGAGGTGCGCACACATCGCCGGGGCCTGCCACCTCGCATCTCCGCGGTGTTACTCAAGCAGCTAACAAATCACCACCGCGCGGGGCAGTATCCATCACTGTCCCGGCCCACCAGCGGGGCTCCGATCGGGGGTAGAGTCATCGCAGGCGTGCCCACCGCTGAGATCGGCAATCACAACCGACGCAGTCATTACTGAATGTGAGGCCCGGCTGACATGTGGCCCGCTCCGACAGATGGCAGCATTTTGAATAAATATGGATTAGCCTACTCACCTCGGCGCGCAGCTATGGAGGGCTTTGGTGCGTTTAATAATGGCTGAACAGGCGGACTTGAAAGAGCGTGACCCAGTTTTGAGGGTAATGCTATGTGTTAAATAGAAAACATATATAGGTTTTATCCGGATTCAGATATAATACTTTCTAGAACCTAAATGTGATGATTTTCTTGCTCAATAATGACATGCTTTAGTTAATTCTCAATAAAGGGTGAGAAATGTGTAACAAACATAATTTTTCTTAGAGCATGGCAGTGTTGTCGTGACCCTAAAAGGTCTTTTTTCTGGGCAAAAGGGGATGGGAGAGGGAAGGAGATGCAGCTAATCGTCAGAGCCGGCACACGATACTAAAAAGAACAGGCTCGATGCCAGATTTTGATACAATAACCACACTCTTCTTTTTACAAAATAGACTTCATGTTACCACACGACCGTCTTCTTTTTTGTATAGATACTTGTTCTATATCTAGTTTCGATATGACACTGAACAAGAATATAAACGCACTGATGGGAGCAAAAACACTTCTTTTTGCTCCCATCAGCCCTGAAATGTGAAAACTGGGATTCACACGTGAAGACAACACCTCTCCATAGTGTCAGACGCCATCGAGTGTGAGCATTTGCACACTCAAGTCAGTTGCAACTATGAACTGTAGTCAGGCTGAGACCCTGATGAGGTCAGTGAAAATGCTGATGAGCTTCCCTGAGACTGCCTGTTTGTGCAGAAATTCTTTGATTATTCAAACCGATCCAGGTGGCTGGTCTCAGACGATCTTTGAGATGAACATCAATATCAATACAATTCTGCTGAACAATTGTTTTTGTACTCAAACGCTCGTGATCAGAGTGTAATCAGTACTTGTGCTGTCCTTGAGCACAGTAAATTATCGTTAGTCATTAAGCAGTTCTTCCCAGAACAACTTTTGATACTTTTTGTTAACTTTGTTGTGCTAAAACTGTCGCCTTTAAATACTGTGCAGCCTTAGATAGAGAAGCTCTTCTGAATACAATGCTGTATGTGCCTGCTGTGTGCTGACCTCCAAAATAAAGCAACAAAAGAACGATCTACGCTGCCTCTGTGTGTTTCTCTAACACGTGGATATTCCTGCAGTCAGCGTGCCCACTGCATGTTCTCTCAAACCGTGTGACATTGTGCTGTGTGCTAAACTGAACACATCATGAGTGTCCTTTTATTGTAGCCAGCCTAAGGCACATCTGTACAATATGCATGCTGTCTAATCAGCATCTTGATATGCCACACCTGTGAGGTAGGATGGATTATATCAGCAAAGAAGTGCTCACTAACACAAATTTAGACAGTTTTGTGAATATTAGGTCTTTTGTGTTTACAGAAAATATTTGATATCTTTGAGTTCAGCTCATGAAAAATGGAGCAGAAACAAAAGTCTTGCGTCTATATTTTTGTTCAGTGTGGTTTTAGTATTGATTAGTACCCATCTTTGTTTTTTAACAGCCCTAGACCCAAGATCACAATTTAAACTTTTAGAACAATTCATGTACTTGTATTGTGATATAGTGAATACTAAGTTTTATAGAAGAGAATATGATACATTTTTAATGCCATATCACCCAGCCCTATCCTTAAATAACCTGGTGCTGCCAGGACTGATGAGTATGCTGAATTGACTGTGTTGTTCTGGAAACAAAGGATAAATAAATCAAAATGCATGATTACAATTTTCAACTAGCTGTGGTTAAGAATAGTATGAAAAGCTCTAGTCCTACAAGTTTAAATTGCGTACATACAAGTATAATTTGAACAATAATCCTGTTGATTTGTGGGGATTGCCTTGCAGACTCAGTAAATATTCAAAACTTTGTTTACCACAGATGTTATTTTCTGAAATAAATCCACTGAGGGACAGAAAACTCCAGCTGAATTTTAAGTAAGAACACTGGGTCCATGCCAACTTCTGCCACAGCCGACAAAATACATCTCCTCCACCAACACTTACAGATGTTGCGCTGCACAATATAAAAGAGTAAGAATAAACAAGAAGAAAGGCAGCTATGGTTAAGGTACAATTAATTGTACCATGGGGAAATTTTTGCGCTGCATTTGCCCATCCTTCAATGCTGCAGGGGCAGCAGAGGTCGCTGTAGTCTAGCACTCGAGGACACATCTCCAGATCTTGAGCTAGACTGCATTAGGAATTTAGTAGGAGAATTTCATCTATGGAGTATGTTTTGGGTAGATGATGGAAACCGTGCCACCAAGTTAATACTGCTGGATATTCAAATCATTTTAGCTCTAACCTTACATCCGCTTTTCCTATATAGTACAGAAGACATGTTTTTCTGATATTTATGCATAAAGATCCTTATTTTACATTTTGCATTTTGGAAAACACAACAATGATCTAAAATAACTTGATTAAAACGCATTCATTGACTTGACGTTTTTATTTTGTATGATCCATTTTGCAAGTAAGTAGAGAGTTTGAGGACATAAATGAATGTTTGAATCAATCAAAACACAACAACAAGCTTATGCCGAGGGAAAAACATGGCATGCTTAAAAGTTATGCAAAATATGTGGCCCTTTTTTGTTTTACTTTACATTTCACAACAGACAGTAGTTCTTTCTAATCCCACCATTAGCACCGGCAGACCTACATGTACTTAACTGCCTGTTTGCTTGTACGCCACTGACCTTCCTCGTGATGTTGCTGGATTACAAGTCATTACTTCACTTACACACAACCTCACTCTGATTTAGCGGCCAGCATATGACATCCCGACGAAGAGGTTTACCCATAATCCCATCCGTTTGAAAGTGTGCATGCGTGTACTATTCATGAGCTCGCCGTAGTCTTCTTACTGGAGACAGAACCCAGCCCGTAAAGCGACCGAGTTGCGGGATAAAAAGCCATCAGATTTATGTCCGCGGCCGTCCGGAGGGAGTGGATTAGTGGACATTGACAGGCTGGGATTTTCTCAAAGGAGGGCAATTAATCCAGCTGCGGCGTGGCCAAATGTGGTTCGGTAAAGCCTGCAAAATACATTATAGAGTCCTGGAACTAAATTAGGGAAGGCTAATCGTTCCCATGTTGAGCGGAAATACACAAAAAACAGCCTGTTGTTTCAGTGTTGTACCAAAGAATCCGTCCGCTGCTGTGCACTTTTAATTACACAGGATTTAGGACGCCATGTTTGCTGTAATCTCCCTGGTATAAACAATAACGGCGAAATGAAAATAACATCCTGCAGGCAGTCAATCACGCAGATAACGCAGTGTCCACACAAAAACATGTTTCAGCAGAATGGGGTGCTTATTATGGGGAAAAAAAAGAGAGGCAATTTGACAAAGCATTAGCGAAGTTAAACATAATCACACGTTTGAAAGGTGAAACAATCAATTCAGGATTAGGACATCAGTAAGGTAATATCTTTTGATTCCCTACCATCAAAAACTAAAATATTTACACCATAGAGCTGAACAATATTGGAAAAGATTGCGACGTGGCTGTGAATTATTGCAATATCGACATTATTGCAATATTTTAATATACTTTTTCCACACAATTTCAGATGGGGCTGATACATAGGAGGACAAATCCTTGACTAATATTTTGGTGTTTTTCCTTTTATTTGATATTCACCTTATTCTGCTTCATCACTAAAAAATGATCTAAAGCAGATGGAGCCTGAGAACTGCTTTGAGGTCCCTGCAGAACTTATTTTTGTTGAACTCGTCTGCCCCTTGTAAAGTAATACATACCATTTAAAGGTGGCGACGCCCACAGCAACTTCCGGATTAAGGTGAATAAAACAAAATGAAAAGAAACTGATATGTGCATGCCTTCATTATTTACTAGTCAGACTAAAAAAAAAAAGCTTAACATTGTCAAACTAAGATAAAATGAAGGATGGGCAACATACTGTATCTGTTCCAGTATCATTATCATCAGATATTGAAAAAAAAGAATAAAAAAACTGCCAATGATTGGTTCCAGTATCCATTATTATTATTTTGTTGGATGGAAATAGAAGCAATTTGCCTAAAATATGGCCATAATGACAATTATGCAACAAATTATGCAACATTCTGTTATTATTTTTGTTATTTGTCATGATTTTTATGTGAAAAGTGAATTTGTGAACTTTACCTTAACTTCAAATAGATTTGTGGACCTTGTTAGGAATTGTAAAAGCTAATAGAAAATCTGCAGCAGCAGCAAGACGGCTATCGGATATTGGTATTGGCTCAAAAAAAAAAAAAAAAATAAATAAATCTATAAAATCTGCCTTTTTCATTTAAAAACACAAATACAAAAAAAAAAAGATTATATTTATTACCATTATTGTGATATATTTAGTTTTTTACAATATTGATTATTGTAGTAGTCAATATTGGTATATCAATACTTTTGCAATAATTTTAATAAAAATAAAAAGTTGCCGTTAAGTTCACAATTTATTAACAAATGATTTTATGTAATTTTTTATTGTCATTGCAGCAGTGTTTCTTGGAACTACAGCTTCTCAAGAGATGTATCTCAGCAAAGTAAACACTTTTGTCCAAGCCAAATATAAACACAGGAAAAAAATCTCAAGATGATTTTTCTCAAGTGTGCACAATCTTGAGGCAATTTTATCTCTTGTGGCTTTTAATAATGATTTTGTTTTATTTGCACAAAATTTGATGACACATCTATTGCTGTAGACTTCTGTATTTTTTTATTGATATGCGGGAGGCAGGTTAAAAACTACACTTTAATATGAAACAAAGGGTAAAGAGGAACGCCAATGTGTACAAAAATACAAAAAAACAAGGCACTCTCTGAAAAATGACGATGTATTATGTTGATTCGAGTGTGGCAGGATATATACAGTGAATGATCAGGTTTAGCATTTGCAAATTTTGGATATTCATTATAATATACAGTAAAATTATAATGTCACTTAGCACTTTTAGCACAGAGCTCGTTTCCAGCGCCTATAAACAGAACGCCTACATTCTAAAGACTGGTACCAGATGGAACATTGGCTTTAAGGATTAGTGAACTTTAGAAACTGGAGCTGGAAGTTAGATATCGACAGTTATTTTTACGTGGTGGAAAAACTGACACATTTTTATTTTAGTTTGCTTCCACATTGAAATGAATGAGACAGAAGGTTAATATTGGGACCAGGCTGGAAGGATCTGTTCATTTGCACTTCGTGGCATGTTTGACCTTTTCTGTTTTTGAGTCTGTTCTTTTTATCTTTAGCTTTAGTTGAAATGTTAACTTTAATAATGTACACCGTGTTTGGTCGTCTTTGTATTTTATGGATGATTTTTAAAAAGGACATATTACACAAAATCAACTTTAATGAGCGTTAAACCTTTTTTAGTTTCCTCATCATTAGTTCACTTGTTTTACTAGTTTTGATTAAGGCAGTCACTGATGATTATTTTAGCAGTCGACAAGTCAAGCTTTTAACTTTTTCAATATTTTTAAACAAATAATGGTTGATTTTTGGTCACTGAATGCTTTTGGATGTACAATATTTATGAATAAAGTGTATTATTAATGCAAATCAGCAATTATTTATTCTTTATTGATGTTTTGATTTAAAAATGTTGATGTCTTTGTTATAAAAGGTCTTTTGACATGTGTTTTTCAGTCTGCATAGTCCAGTTAATGATTAAAATGATCAATTATTATAGTAGATTATAATTTTTTTATAGTCAACAAGTCACCATTAATTGATTAATGGTGGCAGCTATAATTTTTTATTGATTCCTGCATGTTTGATTTAATACTGTATTGTCCTGCAATTGAAGCTCGAGTGCCCGGAAAATTCCTCTTTTCACCTACCCCCTATCCCCCGCCCACATCTTGCATTTAGTTGTGATTATTTGACAAATTATGCCTGAGTGAGAGTTCTAAATTGTCCCAAATAGTCAAAAATAAAAAACACATAAATGACAATGCGCTGCTTGTTACAGTGAAATGTCATTATGAAGAGGCAGGACTTATTAGTTCTGCAATTTTGAACAGGAAGTGAATAAACCTGTTCTATAACTAAGCTGTTTTAGATCAGTATTACAGTTTACAATGAACAAAATGTAAAATGATGATCTACTTATGTAATAGTTCAATACTAAGTACCAGAAGAAAAGCATAATATGTCAAAATAAGATCAATAGAAATAAAATTGTACTGGATATTCGCACCAGATCCCGTTTCATGTGTTTGTAGAACATTCATGAATATTAATGAGGTTATATATAATCTGCATATGAATGATAATCATTTTACCTGCCTCTCCTCTCTTTTAAAACACTTCTATGCAACGTAGCGACCAATTTCTACACTTTCTCTTCTCTCAGTCTTGTCATTCTTGTGCGGAACCAAACCACAATTTACATCTTGCTGGAAATGAGATTTTGGGAGGCGTTTGCTCTGCCAGTTGGCTTGGTCTCACTCACGACACAGCGTCTAATTAGAAGAGTGGGATGTCAGCGTCGTGGCCCTCTTGGATCACAGCGTAGCCGACAGTTGGCCTTAGCCCCGGCGCTAAGCTAACACGGCTCTACTGGGCGCGCTTCATCATTAAAGCGGCTTTTTGACAAGCCATTACCACAAGCGAACGCTATATAGATTTAATCCACGCGTGTATGCATCTGTGCCGTCGATTTACTGGAGTTTGTGTGTCTTTTATTGGAGCTGGTGGGGGGTTAATATGGCCAGAAGCGCTAAAAATAAAAATGACAGTTTGATGTAATTGACTTCTCCATGGAGAGCTCAGGTAATGGCAGAGGCGAGGATGAACAGCGTGATAAGAACATGCCAGACAGGAGAGGGAGAGAAGGCACGTTGAAGGGACGCTGGAGCACGTATAGGAAGGCGGTGTAGAAAATATGACGAACTTACCCCATGATGAGGCTGTTGATGTAGTCGTTTCCGTCCATGTGACCGAACTGGAAGTCTCTGCAAGGAGAAAGATTCACGTTAGGAGGCCTTTCAAGATCAATTAAAAAAAAAATCTTATCTTATTGATCAACTTTGAGGCATCATATGAAATAGCCAGTTTATTTGCCAATGATTAGACCTATCACAATAAAAAATGTATGTGTAATATAATGCTACAGAAAATATCTTGATAATATTGAAATTACTTTATGACACATGATGAGCTGCAACAAATAAAAAGCAGGATTTCAACACTAAAGTTAGTGCTATAAACTAAAGTCACATAAGTGTGTAATTTATTCGACCCTCTATAGCCAAAATCTTACTGTAGTGCAAAAAAATTACAAAACGTTCCACACTAGAGCGAGGAAAGGTACACACAATAAATATTGACTAAAATATTGTTATTGATAAGTCGATAAAAGTAAATATCGTGAAGGTCCTGCCAATGACTTTACTTTCTATCTATAAAAGTCTTCGAGTACTACAAAAAGTGAGCAATTCTGGTGTGAACTGGTTAGAGTCTGGTTGGAGGGTGATTCCTTACCAACTATTGTAATAACTACTCCATGTTCAAAGCAATAGGATTCATTTGATAATGAACTGCATAACACAAGCATTCATAGAAACTGACAAGAGTGTAAAAATAGAGAGTAGGATAATAAATAAAAATCATTTTATGAATAAAACAAATATTTAGTCAATTATTTACTAAACAAATGTTTATTTAGTGGATAAATGTAACATAACTTTAAAGGACACACAAGAGGTCAACTGGAAGAAAACATATCTGAAGTTGTAGTTAGCGTTATTCATGCTGTTTACGAGCTTGACTTGCTCTGAGCCTCACAAAAACATTAATATCAAATTCCCCAATTTTGTGACGACAAAGGTAGAGATCCGGAGGTCTTTCACCGTGCAGCTTTAAGTTAATAAATTATTGCTAGACTCATTCTGAGCATTTCTGCCTCAAATGACATTATATTACAACTGTGTCCTTACATTAGCACGTCAGGGTAAGCTAGCTTTTGTTTGTTTCCCTATGGTAATCCTCCTGCTGCTAGTAGATTGATTGTTAACACCAAATCTTGATGAGGACCGCCTGACTGTCAGCAAGTAATTTATGCTTTTCAATAGATACATTATTTAAGGTTGTAAAACATGAGGTTGGAGAGCGAGGTACTCAAGAGCATGTTTAAACTAAAATGATGCATTTTTCATATTGTTATTATCCATTAAACATGATCTTGAGTACCTTAAATTTGCCATCTCATGTTTTAGAACGAAATAAAATGTTTATTATGCACTTAATGAACTAGTTTCTCAGCTGTCTGGTCTGACACTGAGTGTATCCATACAGTAGATGGCGCTGCACACTATACACAATTTAGTCATGTTATCACTTTAAGAGAATCCATGAGACGCGGTGATTGGCCTGGCAGCTGTTTAGATGGAAAGTTCAGAACGAGTCTGGCGATGACTTAAAGCAGAACTAAGTAACTTCAGCGACAGAGCTCCTCCTGCAGCTCTCTTGTGCCGGTAAAAAGAGGCAAAAGCTTCTTTTTCCCCCCTTATTGAAATAAGTAAGTACAATCATATACAAAAACATTTCATGTCATCAAATATAAAAAGAACCAAGTTTTCTCAGAAGAGTTGTTCTCAGGTCAGCGTCAGGAAATGTTGTCAGGCTGGTTTTCTCCGCAGAGACAGCAGGGGATAAAGGCGGGGGCTTCAAATGCCTCGAAAATACATTTACAACCACCACACAGACTTACAAAGACGTTTAATAAGGTAAAAATGTTACTTAGTTCTACTTTAAGGACTTAAGGACTTAGAAGACTCTTGGATAAGTGACGTTGAAATTAGCGAGGGAGTTCAGCAGGAAGTGCTTTTGACGGTCGGAGAGAGAGGATTTTCAAACCAACATTCCTCAAAACAGCGTGAATCCAAATGGTTAAAAGCTCAAAAAAAGTCACTGTAGCAGAATATATGTGCTTTAAAGACCAATTAACAACACAGATAGTGCATAATATGTCTCCTTTAAAGGTCCCATAACATGCAAAATCGACTTTTCAGAGGTTTTAACCTTCCTACAGTGCTATTTGGGCCTCGTATGTTGTGCCCAAAGTGGTTTTTTGATTGATTCCCTCATGCTTTCGCTAGAGAACTGTCTTTTCCGTCCCCCTCGGCTGAGCAGGCAGACGGGGGCTCCTCACAAGGATGACGTGGCTTCACCAGGATGACGCGGTGCTCAAGCCACGCCTCCAGGAAGTGCGCAGCCGCAAGAATAAAAACAGCTAATGCTAATGCTACATAGTAATTACACGATGGATACGATAGATAGCAGAGAGAGATAGCAGAGGCGCGCGAGTTGGGCGGGGGAGGCAGCGTGCTCTCTGTTCGGGGGGGTCAGATCTCAGAGTGAGCCGTTTGCTTTTACAAGGAGGGGGGCCAGTCCAAGAAATGGGTGTTTTTTGGAAACTGTTATGTTATGGATATTGCACAACGCAAAATTTTATCAACAAAGCCCTTAGAATAGACTGTGTAATGGGGAAAATAGCAGAATATGGGACCTTTAAAGAAAGTATACACATTGTATTTCAATATGTTCACGTGTCTGCCCTACACACCCACAAACGACATGTACATCCATTAAACAAAATCTTTTATAACCGGACAAGCCATAACTTAAATTCTCCTTGTTTTTCTTTTCTGAGAGTTTTGTTAGCGCTGGAAACGGCTGCTTCTTCTGGAATTTCCCCATTGTGGGACAATTAAAGGATCTCTCATTCTCATTCTCATTCTCATTCTCATTCTCATTCTCATTCTCCTTGCATGTTGCTGACTAAAATGTAAAAAAGTAAAAAAAAAAACATCCACTCCTGCATCAACTCCACTTTCTCATCTTTTCCCGGCACAGAAAAGACTGGTGTGATTTATCTAAACGATAAGTCGGGAGGAGGAATTCAATTTGTATCTTATTGTCCCGCTCCATGTCTGAGACGAGGCTGTGGGGGAAAACTGCTCCCACAAGTCGCAAGTCACTTCTGCTGAATGACTGATTATTGCATGCGTATTATACATCATAGCTACATGCGGCACGCTCTCAGGGGCCCTAAACAATACTGCTGATATCAAGCATCATACAAAGACCAATATATAATAAAACGCGTCATAAAAAAATCTAAATATGGTGACAATGTTGCAGACAAAGCTGCAGGAATAATGTGTGGATTTAATACAAATAGATAATATGTTATGGGTATAGGACATTTCTCTAAGGAGATCTGGTAAAGGTGACATTGTGATGTTTTTATGAGTGAAATCAGGCTGTTTTAATGATGAAACACGAGTCAGTATAAGAGAAAGTGTGCATTATGTGAACTATTCAAAAGAAAAAGTATTTCAGCATAAATGGAAGTAAAACGCAAATAATGATCAAACTATTGGTTGGTTTTCTATATTCTATAACGTCGATGTAATCCCTCATTCATCCAGGCGTGTTTCATCGATATATTCTATAACGTTATGATGTCATGGTCTTAAAGGAAAAATATTATGCATTTTTTGTATTGTTCTTTAAACCTGCTCTTGAGTGTCTTCAGTTTGACATGTCATGTTTTAGAACTAAAAATAAAATGCTTTTACAACGAAAAATACAACTTTATCACTGCGTTGGGAGATGCCATTTTGACTTAGCTGTGGCTCCATCTACTGGCTGTAGAGGCAATTACACACATGTAAATATATACCCACAACGCATTGCAGTAAAGAGTGCATCTGACGAAGTTGTAGTTATCGTGATTAGATGGGAGAAATGTTCAGAGTGAGTCTGGTGATGACTTTAGGACTTAAAACAGCAAAGGATTCTGGGATAAATGACGTCAGCATCATCTACGTCACACATCGAAGGAGTTCAGAACACAGTGTTGGAGAGAGAGGATTTTCAAGTATTCATCAAACAAATGTGAATCAAGCTAAATGATACTATGTTTTTGATGACGGAACATTAGAGCATGGCTAAAAGCTCAACAAAGTCAATTTTGCATAATATTTGTCCTTTAAATGGGGCAGGGTTGTATTCTGTGTAGATTTGAAGCCATTTTCAAAAAAAACATCTTCACAAAGAAAAACCTAAAAATGCTGAAAACCTTTAGTTACTTTTTATAGTCTTAGTCAAGGACAAGATAATGCTGCAAGTGATCTTCCTTCAGCTGCACCGCGGTACTTAAACTCAGCAGATGCAGTGAGTGGCTTCTTATTTCTAAAACAACCCTGTGAAAAAAACAAATCCTGTGCATGGTTTGAACACCTTGCAAAGATTAAATTCAAGTATTTTTCAAGCACCTTCAAGGTAACTCCAGCTCGACTTGCCACCATTTTTGTTTGTGTTCAGAACAGTAACAAACAGCAAACAAGCAAATAAAGTATATTTCATTCTTACTTTTAGCTAACAAACTGTAGTTTCTGAAACTAACAAAGCCATGTATTACATTTCTCTCCCAATATGCACTCTGAGATTGTGATTTTGATTTAAAAAAAAAAAATCATAATAAACTGGCTTGTGTTTTGTTAGAGGGAAGACATTTTTGGGAAATCAGAAGTAATTTCCGGTATTTTAGGGCCATGTTTTTTGAGGTAAAATGTAATTAATTTGGTTGGTATTCAGTTGGGGATAATGTAAACTCCACTAATAATAATAACATTTTCATTCAGTTTTAGAGTACTTCAAAACAACACACTGAAGACTGTTAACTAAACTGTCAATATTGTTCATAGGATCAGCAAGTTGAAATGTCAAGAAATTTCAAGCACTTTTTCCCCAAAATTCAAGTACGTTCCCAACCTTGAAAATAACTGGGTAAAATTCAAGCATTTTTAAGGCTTTCAAGCACCAGTACGAACCTCGCCTGTGGTTGTGGAAAAGATGTCAGCGTGTTTGGGAAGTGTCAAATCATTGTGCTTCCTCTTAGATGTTTTCTCTGCTTGATGCCAAAATCTGCTACATCTCCTCGCCCCTTTGGGAATGTTTGGGATGTTCTGGAGAAGGCTTTGTGCAGTGTCACACTCTCCATCATCGACACAAGAGGTTAGTGAAAACATTTATAAATAAAATGAACCTAACACTGGAATATAGTTTGTTTTTTGGCAGTCTTTTTTGTAGACGCTCACTGAAACAATGGCACAGTGAATGTGTTCTGTAATCAAAGCTAAAGGTGCTCCAATTAAATATTAGAGCGTGTGACCTTTATTTTCACAGGAAGTGTAGAATATTGTTTTTCAGAGACCTAGATTCAAAGGACACATATTATCCTTTTTTCCCTAGGTACTTATTGAACTATAACATAATCCTCAATTTATATTTTGTTCATAGTAAGTAAACTTCCTGTTCAAAAGAGAAATTTCATCGTAACATGCAAGCAGATTTTCATTTATATCTTTTTTTTTTCTTTTTTAAATGAGCTATGTGACATTTTTGAACCCTACATGCATCACCCTGAGATAAAAATAATCACAACTAAGTACAAGATTTGGACGGGGCTAGGGAGTAGGTGAAAAGATGAATTTTCTGAGCACAAACATGCAGGAATCAAACAAATACAATTCTGAAGAAATTAATGATGAGGAAACAGTGTAACAAGGTTAAAAGCTCAGTAAAGTTGAATTTGCATATGTCCACTTTGAATAGTGAATGCCTGTTGGTAATGGTCATGGTGTTTTTATTACCTCATTTCCATCGTCAGGCATATAACAGTTTGCTCTGCCGGGATACGTCAGTACTCAATATTATACATACAAACTATTCCTTGACTATAACAATAAAGTATGAATCAATGGAGTCCTCTCACATTGTCAGTGCGCATGCCCAGGTCCCCGTTGAGTACGCGAGATTTAGCGAGAGTTCATTTGAAGGAGTGTTGTTTATATGGGCACAGATCTACTTAATGCAAATCGATTTTTAAATGAAATGTATCCATAATGGGAGGCCACGACTGTTGTTATGTGTTTGGATGCAATCATCGAAGGGACAAAGAAGGGAACGAGTGTGGTTTTTATGAGTTCCCGTGCAGGACTCACAGAAAATCAGCGTCTTTGCGATGCGGCCACCCTGACTGGAAGTGGTATCCACAAACTTTGTTTGTGTTCTTGGTCTTCATGTTCTTGGTTAGCAATTTCAAAGTCAAGTCCGTGCGACCAGTTTGCCTCAGCCACGTTTATTTTCCATGAGTCCCATGCGGGAACTCATAAAAAACACACCTGTCACAATGCATGATTTGCAATTGAAGGGGCATGTGTTATCTTCAAAGAGAGATGTAACAACACCACTGTCTTATCCAGAAACGCAACCGCAAGGCTAATGCTAACGGCTACAGGGAAAATGCATGAGACTTACGCCAGAGTCCTTCAAATCATACCAGACTAGCAGCGTTGCCAAGTAGCATGAGCATCGAACTATCTATGGCCCACTGATTTTCCATTTGAAGCACACAATGCCCTGTAGATAGATCAGGACGTAGAAGCCTCACCTCAGCATTCACCAGGCATAAACCACCGTGCCATATTTTCACGTCGATATGCCAAGCATTTTCTGTACATAGCCATCGCTGAAGAATTTATAAGCCTTGAGGCTTTTAAACGGTCAGACTGTCCCAGTCGAATCGTTGCTGTTCAAACAGTCTTAGGCTCTGCGTGCTAACATGACCAGGTACACTTCCTACTGACTTCGTCCATGCCATCTTGCAACCAATATGTTTAAAATAATCTGCATAATCGATACTGTTTCCATCGCTTTTCAATATGTTGTTGATAACACACCCCTTCGATTGCAATCACATTGTCACGCGTGATTTTGGGGAAATCCCTCGGGATTTTTAACGTGAAAGGACTCTATTACACAGGAGTGACAGTCTGTACACAACAGACAAGTCACAATATAATACAGTGGAGTTGTGGACCCAAACTCTCTAAAATAAAATCAATATTGAAGGCATTTATCAAATTCACTACTTGCTCTAAAATGTTATGCCTTAGGATAAACAAGCTTAACGTTTTACACAAGCTAAAGGACAAAACAGGCCAGGAACACCTTTTTGAACCAAATGTTGTGGATTTGTAATTAGATTAGAGAATTTAGCCAGGAATATCAATGCTGTGGTCTGCCATTATTAGTGATATTGTCAAAAGTCAACGATGCAATCTTGGGTTTATTTTGGCCAGTATGAATCAGGACAACTTTCACTCCTCCAAAGTTGACTTTTTGTGAGTAAGTATTATAATGGGCTGAACATTTGTATCTAGAGTTAAATTTTTAGCTTGTTCCCCTCAAGCCCTGGCCAGAGAACATCTAAAGTTAGCCTTCTGTTTTCTGTTTGTTGCTCCTCTGTAATCACCATGGTAACATTCAGTGCTATACATGAAAGAATGTCGACTTTATTTCTTTATAGCCCATTTACTACAACACCAGTGCTTCACATGCACATCATGCTAAAAACAGCACAGAAAAGTACAATATTATTACAAACATAACAAATAACAGTTAACTTGTGTTAAAAGCCAGTGCAAAGAAATGTATCTTAAGAGCAGATTTAAAAGACTAGTGATGGGGAAAGGCCCATTCTCCTCGAGTTTTTAATGGGGATTTGGGTACATTTGACAACAACAGATTTTCTGACCTCACTGATCTGGCTGGGAAGTAAGCTGCTAAAAGCTCAATCAGGTATTCAGGGGCCAATCCATGTGGGCATTTAAAAACAAACGTCAACATCTTAAAATCTATCCTGAATTTGACAGGAAGCCAGTGAAGGGAGGCAAGCACTGGTGTTCTTGTCCCTGTCAGCAAACGGGCAGCAGTATTTTGGACCTGGTGTAAGCTGTAGAGAGGATTGATCCAGCCAAGTGACAATAATCTAGGCGCGAATAAACACGTGAATAACTCGTTCAAAGTCACTGGCCAGAAGGTAAGCCTTAACTTTACTTAACGTTCTGAGCCGGTAAAAGCTGGCCTTGATTACAGAATTTATTTGCTTGTCCATTTTGAAAGAGCTGTCTAGAATTACCCCAAGATTCCTGAGTGAGGCGTTCACGTAAGGAGACAGGGGACCAAGCGCGAAATCCAGGCCAGCAGGGGATTTGGGATTTCACTTTTCTTTTCATTGACAATTTTGGCCTAGCCATGTTTTCACTTCCTGCGGACAAAGTATCAGTAGAATCAGAGGCAGGTTTCAGGGGCAAATATATTTGCAGGTCATCTGCATAAAATGAAAGGAGATATTGTGTTTTTTAAGAATGGAGCCAAGTAGAGGGAAGAGAACAGGGCAGGGCCTGACACAGATCTGTTGGGTCTAACCAAGATCTGTCGTATTCATGTTGTATTAAAGTTTAAAGACAGTTATATCCATTTTTAGACCTTCAACTTTGTAAAAAGTGCCTGCGAACTAGACCAAATGAAAACGACAAATCCTCTAGTGACAATCACATTATACAAACGTTTGCAAAAAGAGCTGATTAAAAGTGAACTTGCATTATAATATTCCAGTATTTAAAATAGATATATATTGTTTGTCCTTTTTCTTTTGTTTATTTTTATCATATTGTGGATAAAGATAATTACACTACCGCTATACTTAACTAAATTTGAAATAGAAAATTCTACATTGAGACCATTTAAAGAGAACATTAATAAGAGGCCAACAGGACCATAACAACAGTAACAGGGACAAGTGGCTTTTTATATAACATTCAAGAAAGGTCAGAAAAATAAAGGAGACATTTGGTGGACACAAACCACTCAGGATTCAGAGTGGAAGTGTAGAGTCTTGGCTGTGAAGTGCGTAAGGGCCTGATAAATGATGGTTTGCAATGCCACTCAAAGGAGACGTTCTTTATTCTGACCTTTCACTTCAAATAATGTATGTGTACGGAAACTGTATTCTATTTCTGCTTAAACTTTCTTTTGTGAACATTTTGATCATGAAAATGTACCATGTTGGAAAAAAAAGAGAAACAAAACAAGACAATGCTAAATAAACCAACATGGCGCGAACCGTATTGATGTCAACATGCGTGATATGTACGTTTTTAATGAGGAAACTAAATTCTAACAAAGTGGATGATCTCTGCCCACTGAGCCACTGTTGCCCCGGTCGATACCTCCATGTGTGGACACTTATCCTCAGAGTACAGGGCTAATTATGCAGAATAAACAGAGTCCGACTGCTGTTGTCAGTCTCTGCAGTTCATTTGACCAAAGTTCTGCTTCCACTCCAAAGGGTAAACAGCATTTAAGTGGTCACCACAAATATTTTTTGTCATTACTAGTATTTTTAGTGTCTGTAGAGCCTCTAAAGCAGGGCTATTCAACTTGCAGTCCGGGGTTAGATCAGAACCACTAAACGATCTGTGGTCCATTTTCCAAACTTGAATAAAATATATTTTCTTTACTTCTTTACTGGTTTAATTCTGTGTTGGTACAACTTTAGACCTGGTTTGGTTCTGGTTTAGCTATTGTTTAATTATACTTTAGACCTGGTTTGGTCCTGGTTTAGATCTGGTTTGATTCTGGGTTAATATTTAGTCCCAGTTTACTCCAGTTCAGTTCAGTACTGGATTGGACAATTTTTCAAAATAATGTTGATAAAGTCTTTTGTCCTTTAATTTTACAATTAGTTTCCAGTTAGTTAATCATTACTGAAACAGATATAGAGATGTGGAAAATTTCTGTGACATCAAATTGTGTCAAAAGTGATGCTGATCTGGCCCTCAGGAAAAGTAAGTAATAGCCCTGCTCTCATGTCAGTTTTCAAGCTGCTCTGGGCGTTAGCAGTAGCATTAGCCACCAGCAGTAAACAGCTAGTCGTATTTAGTACTCAGTTACAAAAAAAAAAGAAAGGAATGTTATTGCATTGGATTTGTGAACAGCCCTTTTGCACAGCACTGCTCTGTTCCTTCCGGTTTACTTGAATGTCTGGAAATCCACTTCCGCCTTAAGTCGATCTCTATGGAGCGGTCTTTGAGGCGCGCTAAAATAATCCATATTTAAAGATCACGCGGTGGGCAGCAACTGACGAGCGGATAATCACAGACAGCATGTTACAGACTGACATACAGTGTAAATACCTCACCCAAATCAAAACCTAAATAGGAAATTAAATAATTGATGAAAATACAATTAAGGACAAGTGTTTGAGTACAAAATAATTCAAACAGAGGCCCTATTTAAATTTTAATAATTCAATTTATTTTAGGTTTTCAGATATTCTAATCAATCAGAAGTAGCAGTGCTTCTGGGTTTGAGTCATCTATGGTATTGGAGCAGCCCTACGTTTAACATCTATGACACTTTATAACCTACTAAATTAGAGATAGCAGTTTTGGCACAACAAAATTCGGTCTATCTAAAGAATATGCATAAAGCTTTATTTTAACACTTTAAACAGGACTATGCTGCTCTCTTATCTTTTGTGGTAAAACAGGGCTGTGGGTTTGTAGTAAATTTAAATTATAATTTGTGGAAAATACTCAAGATCAGCCCAAAAGGATCGTTTTTCTCTGAATTTCAAAACATTTGGATCAGCCATGAAAAACTTATTGAGCTTTATTCTTAGTCATAAAGTGGTCTTCAATTTTAATGTTATTGTAATCATTTCTGTAACAATACATGGCAAAAAGTGTGACACATCACGACAATCCTATTTAGCGCTCGGCTAGGATCAGGCAAAACTATTTTCTACTTTTATGCTCTCGAAGCTCTGCCTGCAAACTGACTCAAGTGGCCTGAATCCACCGTCACCCACCAACTGTCACTTCCAGGCTCTCATATGTATTTTAATCCCCCTCTGCGCCGGCTAATCTCGCGGAGTGCTTTTTTGCATTCGCAGCTCCGCCGACACACTCTGCGCACGGCCAAACCCAGCGAAATATCATGACATTTATTACAGTTCTGAACGGGCACGTGCTTATTCAGACGTCAATCAACGTTTCGAGTGCTGACCCCCCTCCCACCAGCCGGGGGCGATAGGGGCGCCGGCCTTGTAATTACACGTGGAGTTTAGGTGCGTTGCGAGGGCTCTGATCTCAGTGGGGATCTTCGGCTTGCCAGTCTTCAAAAAAAAAAAGAAAAAAAAAAAAAGACGACAACTAGCTAGCGTGTCGGATGGCTGTCTAATTGAAGATAGGGATCTGTGTAATTCCCTTTAGCGCTAATGGGAACGCCTGGAGAGAGAGGGAGGCTTTGATCACTGCACTGGTGTACACCTCTTCATTCAAACGCGCCGGTGGGATAAGGTAATAGGGTGCGTTTTCAAAAACTTAAAGCGGAACAAAACAGGAGTTACTTTCATTTTTTGCTATAATGATGTGCTGAAAGAGAAATCTTGCGAGCACGGAGCAGGGATCAAGTTCATCTTCAGCCATTTGTCAAGTTAAAGGATATATTATGTATTATAATTTGTATTGTTTTTGGCTTTAAAAGGTAAGACACTGCAGGTGAATAGGAAAAAATCTTACATTTTAAATCTATCAATTTTCCCACACAAGGCCTTACTTGCAAAATTGTGATTTCATTCGGACATAAGTATAAACAAAAAAAATATATTTTGCCTGATGAAGACCTAGTGCCAAAAAGTAATTTATGTTCTAATAAAATCACAATTTTGCAACTAAGGTGGTGTGCGGGAAAAAGTTTTCCGGTTACGAATTTTGGGTTGCTCCTCCAACGCACCCGCTCAAAGAAACTGATGTGTGAGTGAGTTTTTTATTCTTAAATATATCAATTTGAAACCTCTCCTGTAGTTTACTCACATAAATGCAAGAAAAAAAAAAGTATTACAAGTTTTTCATCATGTTATGTTTTCATATAAAAATAAGGCATTTTGTGGAGTTTTGGGACATATCAAACGGAAAAATGGACAAAACCAAGTTTATATTTCTTGGTTAATTTTGTACACATATTAGTTACAAAGAACTTTACTCAAAAACTAAAGATATCCAAAATCCCCTCTGTAATCTATATATGACTGAAAACTTTTTAGATTTTAAATTGTAATACATCAGGCTTGGAATTAGAGATTAACAAATCCTTCAGTACGTTCAGTCAAAATCTTGTTAAGTACAAGACTGTAAAGTTTGGTGAGTGTAGGTGTTACTTTAAGGGCTGATGTTGATGTTGTTACAGGAAAAATGCATCATGCAACGGCCTCTGAAGTTACAATGTCCCAGAGAAATCTATGGATGAAGTGGATTCAGTAAAACATCTTTAGAAGCAGACTGGATATACTTGTTGTTTCTACATGACAGACTACATGCTGAGAGAGAAAACTGTTCAAAAAACCAAAAGTGTAGTGTAGTGTCTTGCCCTAAACATGCTCCACTTTGACATCTCAGGATGAGCTTGACCTATGGAATCACAAAACTGGAAAATTTGAAACGGAGTGTCTTTTGAGGCGCAAAGGGGAGAACACATACTAAACAGGTGTCGTAAAATGAGCATGAATGAAGCGAAATACAACTCCAGGTGTGTTTTTGATGAGGGAACAACATTAAAAGCTCAAAGAGAGTAAATTATGGTTCTTTAAATGTGAACAAAACCCAAACATTCCAAAGTTAAAGTTACACAAGGAATGTAACATATTAAAGGCGACCAAACTTAACTGAATAGTGAAAGTGAGACTATACACCAAACTCTTTCTGAAATAGAAAATGAAATTGTATCTATAGTTATAACAAAACTTTTGACCTTGGCGTTGGACTTGTTTGTGGAAGTGTACTTACTACGGTTTATGACCTGCAGCAGCATTGATTTGCCCTCTCACACCGAAACCACCGCTCGTAGGTGGAGCTTTTAGACAAACTTGTGTAACAATAGCACAGTCCAATTGATTAATCTGTCGGTTAGCTAAATGGCCTCACCTCTCCACCACGCTCCAGAAGAATATAAAGAACATAAACATCACATCATTAAGATTTCTGGAGGTTTACAGCTGATGCAATTTTTATTTTTTGGACGTCATGTGCATTGCATTGGTTTACTTCAGTTTGCCTATAGGGCTGTAGTCATTTAGTCGATTAACTGGTCAATGGTGTTTTAGTCGATCAACATTTTTATTAGTCGACCAATTAAAAGTAATTATACCACAAAATAGCAAAAAAGGTGAAGATATGGAGTGGCTTAGCTAAAGATCTTGGAGTGAATCATGAGTTTAAAGTAATTTATATTCAAAGAACTACACTGTTTCCTTGTACTTTTCTGTATAATTGTTATTTTTTTGCATGAACTCCAGTGCAGTTGTGTTTTTTGGTGCAGTTTGGGTCAGATACAGAGGTACTTCATAATTTTGCCTTGCCAAAACCCCCTTTTTACTCGATTAATTGGTCGATAAGGGAGGTCTTTAGTCAACCAAGAATTTCTTTGGTCGACTACAGCCCTATTTGCCTAGAGCAGAAAATGAATTCATATGTAGCCTTAGGCCTGGTGTCTACTGTAAGATTTTGGCCGTCTTTAATGAAAGAATTTGTGGGGAAAACATTGCGCTGTGGCTCATGGGTCATAGGTCTCACAGTGAGACGGAGACAACAACTAAACCTCCAACTGCTGAACAACCAAAGAAATATTTAGATTTTGTAGCATCTGCGAACGATCAGTCTGTTAAACATCTGGCCAACAGTGAAATATCTGTGCACCGTCAAAGTTAAGAAGAGCTTAGCCATAAATGGGACCATTTTTATATCATTTACCCACTCTTACAACTCGAAAAACATCACAAAGTATGAGAAATCACTCAAATCAATCAATCATTCAAAGAGGCTGAAATGTTAATCTTTTTTCGCTAAATGGTCCTCTCAGACGTTTTTTTTTTAAATTAAATCTGCACCTCATCTGTACTTGTTATGGCTCACCCAGCGCATGCCAGAAACAGAACATTATGCATTAATACAAGCTGCCGAGCCAGGGCTTTGACTGACAGCAGAAAAGAACACCTATATTTGGAAGCTGACATTTTGCATAATTACCTTTGCACTGAACCTTGGTGGGGAAAAAAAATAAAACAAACCAAAAACAAGACGTGCCGTGACAAAGGCTGCATGGTGAATGAGATTTCTCCCTTGCGAGCGCATCATCCTCCAATAAATGTGGGGGGGGAAAAAAGAAGGAAATTCTGGTTCGACCTCCACATCCGCGCATGCCTTACCTGTTAAAATGTTCTCTGTACTCCTTCGCCACCCTCTGGATCCAGGCCTTTAATCTGAAAGCAAATGAGAAGCGATTGAAATACCACATAAGATGGCAGCCTGACCTTATTCTTAGCCCACGCCTGCAATTTGTGGCTGGCGTAGAACAATAACTGGCACTTTGTATCTTTATTTGAGAGCAGTTAAATGTGACTGTTGTGGTGGCGTGGGGATTACAGGGCTCTGGGTTGTTGTTCCGTTTTAATTTCAGGCTTCTCTGTACCTGCTACTCTCCTCCGTGGGGTCCTTCTCGTCGATGACTGCGATGGCCACCAGTTTGCCTGAGGGAGACAAGACGGGTGGCAAATTACAAAGAGACACAGGCGGAATGGCGGGTGACGGGCACGTGTGAGAGGATAGAACATAAAAGATGATGTTAAAGAGGCCTGAAGGATAAATTATTACAAAACCAAATAAAACACACAATTAAAGATTCATTAATTTATTAATTCATTCATTCATTTTCTAGCGCTTATTCCCGTTAGGGGTCGCGGGTGACTGGAGCCTATCCCAGTGACTTTGGGCCTTAGGCGGGGTACACCCTGGACAGTGGCCAACTCGTCACAGCAAACACAGAGACACAGACAAGGACAGACAACCATTCACTCTCACATTCATACACTAGGGGCAATTTAGAGTTCTCAATTAACCTACACAGTCATGTCTTTGGACGGTGGGAGGAGCCTGGAGAGAACCCACGGTAACACGGGGAGAACATGCAGACTCCACCCAGAGAGATCGTGTGATGTTGGGGTGGTTCGGGATTCGAACCCACGAACCCACAATTAAAGATGTACTATATAACTTTTCTGGTGGGGGATCTGCCACCGGCTTGTCTCCAAAGATGTGTTTTCCAATGTAGCTCTCTTGCATTATTCAATTACAGGTGTTTTATTGCTCAAAAATACCTTGAAAAACATACATTGTCATGGTGAGCAGAGTCGCTTCTCCACAGACCTTACCTGTAACTATGTCAATGGCATCACCTACTTGTGTCGCTGGTGAAAGATATGTTTGATGCCATACTGATAATACCCCAGGCAAAGCAATAACATCTCCATGAAGACAAGCAAGTGATGGACCCCTTTTCACCAAAACATAGACTAAAACTAAGCTTTTTATTTTTCTATACATTTTGGATGGTTTTATTGTACTAAGACTTGTGTACTTAATGTGAGCAGGCTTGCATCTCCATAAACCTGACTCGTACTTGGCCTGGAGGAGCCTCCTGTTTGTTTCCATGAAAATGTTGTACCGTGAGCGATAATATTCCATAATATCGCATAAAACGTATCCATCTCAGTGGAGAATGTTCAAAAGTATGTTTTTAACTTTCCATTTACATGGAAATTATGCAGGTGACGTCCCACCTCCACAAGTTATATAATGTAAAGATCTGGTGTAAATTGTATTTATTTTTTCTGTATATTTAGTATGATCAAAATATGGATGACAACAAATTATTATCAAATCAAACACTTTCAAACACATTCAAAATGCTTATATTGTGGCAATCTAATAGATTTTGATCCTTTTTAAAAAACTGACTAATTAAAATGCAATCCACAACTGTAATATATCACTGCCCGTTTAACATTACAATTGAGACACATTCAGTGGAATCACAGGAGTTAATCTTTATACTGTACTACCGCCATTTCATTTCAATCTTCTACAAGACATAAGAAATGTTATATTAATCCTATGTCAACAGTTGCTCTTTGGTCCATGGACTAGAGTGCCAGTCTGCCCTCCAGTGGTCAGTAGTGGTCACTGATGGGGTTATAGCAGGGGAAAAAAATAAAAAATAAATAAATAAAGATATACGTTCCTATATAGAAATGGGTTTTATTGCCAAGAGCGGAGAAAAGAGGCAGATAATCCATGAAGGTCATTTGTGTGAATTAAGAGCCTGGAAGGTCTGCTGCTGGTATATTTAACAACAGGCAACACAGCACAGGAGGAAATGATGGCAGCTTAGTGATATACAAGATTTAATATGTACATGATTTTTGTCTTGGGATTTTTCTGGCCCGTATGCTGTATTGGACAGGAAATGGGGATGAGAAGGAGGGACATGCAGCAAATTATCAGAGCCCGACTCGAGCTCACAAAACTGCGTCCAGCTGCACATGGAGCCTGACATATGTGCTGCACTTTTTACAGCTTTATTAAAAAACTTTATTAAAAGATGCATTAGGCACAATATCAAATTTTAATGTTACGATTATAACAACAAGAAACATCATGATTTAATACTTATTCACAATTATTGATGACATGACCAAACAACAGAATCCTTAATTTCCGCACATTCACATCTAATTGATCACCATTCTGTGACTAACTTTAAGAAATTTAACTTTTTGAATGTATAGATTGAACTTATTTTTGCTTCTAAAATAGTCCAGATTAGTATTATTCAGTTTTTACGATTATATTATGTCCTGAATATTCACGATTGTCCATTAACCCAATAATATTGTCATCAGTAATGCGAATGCGCGTCCTTACTCTGAGTATTCCACAGTCTGGCATAAAGCGTATTCATCTCCATGGAGAACGTTCTGGATGGTTATAACTTTCTATTTCCATACAGTAATCATGCAGGTGACATTCTACCTCAGTTACAACATGTTGCTTTAAGTAACATACAGTAATAACCATTTTATTCATTCATTCATTCATTTTCTACCGCTTATTCCCGTTAGGGGTCGCGGGTGACTGGAGCCTATCCCAGTGACTTTGGGCCTTAGGCGGGGTACACCCTGGACAGTGGCCAACTCGTCGCAGCAAACACAGAGACATGGACAGACAACCATTCACTCTCACATTCACACACTACAGGCAATTTAGAGTTGTCAATTAACCTACACAGTCATGTCTTTGGACGGTAATAACCATTCAAATCACAAAATATGTCTTACTATGTCAAAAAACAAACAAAAGAACTACTTTTGACTTTTCGTTCTGGGATTATTGTATTAGTTTAATGGTTTAGATTTCAGTCTTTTCTCAAATGCTGGACATGTTTAAAATGGGAACTTTTTACAACCTGCAATTTTAACATGAAATTCTAAAATATAAGCGATTTCAGTTTGATTGCATTTATTTTTCCACAGATGTGGTGATTTTGGTTGCTGTGGTAACATTGCTCTAAAGAGGGTCCTTTATTATTAATGGCTGGTGCAGACTTCCTTAAGCGTGACTGGCCAAAGCTCATTAGGAGATGCCCAGGCCTTCCCTGTGGCCCTTTGTGCATTTAGGCTGCAGAGCTGATGACCCCGAGGTTAAAGCAGCAGCACAACACTGCCCTGAGCTCGTTTTCTGCTGCTGCTGGAGCACAAGAGGACTGCTTAGTACAGTATAAAGAAGGCTTTACTATGGTTTGGATTTTCTTACAACCAAATAGTATGCACATGTGCATCTAGTGGGCGATAAACAAAAATGATCTCACCTTTTTGGTGGTTACACTATTGACAATACTCAGATGATATTAGGGCAATTACGTTTGTAAATATTTGTGTGAATAACAAAATCACTACCACGATGCATATCTAATCAGCTCTTCCTTGTAATAGAGAGTAATGTGTTTTGCCCAGTACAGATATACTGTCAAATCAGCCATTTAGGTAAAAATGAGACCACTGTGTGCTGTCTCCATCTAATTAAAGTGTGTTTTAATCTCTGCAAATTAGAAAATGTGCTGTTAAAATGGTAATGTTTGTTAGCTTTAGTGTGATGGCCAAACTCGCTCTGCTGTTAATATTATAAAGCCACTGCAGTGAATAATTGGGATGCTGGGAATGCATTAGGAAAATGAGGCATGTGAACCACTGCAGAGACTTTAAAAAGGACTAGTTCTGTTTGTCACATTTTTAAGAGCGTAAATGACAGGTACAGCTGCTATAATATGTATCAGAGGTTATTACTATCATCAGCATCATCGCAGCAAAATCCAGGAATCTATCATTTTATGTGATTGTTCTGTATGGACTTTGAATGTTCTACGTGTACAGGGCTGAGCGGATTTTAAGAAAAATTGAATTGTGATTTCACATAAGGGTGGGCAATATGGAAAAAAATAAATCAATATTTTCTTGGAGCTGGATCATGATTTCGATTTTCACACGGTGCATGTAAACTTTGTGTTTTACTGCGGCTTTAAGAGGTGAATGAAGTGATCCGTTCCTTCTAAAATGGCAGAGATGAGAGAAAACATGTCGTTTGAACAGACAGCTCCATTAAACAGAGAAATGGTGAAGCACGATTTGATGAAACGACCAAAACGGCAGATTGTAACACGGATGAGATTACAATTCGATTTTTATCACCAAATCTACTTTTTTTTTTCCTCAGGGCTGTTACTCTCCTCAAACTGCCCTTACTGCTGCTCCTGATTCTAGCTGACAAATCCTCCTGCTAAAGATGCACTGAGACCTTTGACTGAGACACAAAGACGACCGACAAGTGCAGTGAAAATGTTTCTGCTGCGGAATTTGAATTTTCTTTGGGATCAATAAAGTATATCCATCTATCCATCTAACCCAGCCTTAATTTCACAAGTTCACATTTTAAAACACGCTCAGGAGCATTCACGCTGGAAAATCGAAATGCTAAACTAATATAAAATCCCATGCATTTCAGAACAGGTTTGTAGAGGTTGAAATAATGCAGTCTTTGCTATTTCATTCATTCATTCATTTTCTACCGCTTATTCCCGTTAGGGGTCGCGGGTGACTGGAGCCTGTCCCAGTGACTTTGGGCCTTAGGCGGGGTACACCCTGGACAGTGGCCAACTCGTCGCAGGGCTAACACAGAGAGACAGAGACAAGGACAGACAACCATTCACTCTCACATTCATTCACTACGGACAATTTAGAGTTGTCAATTAACCTCCACAGTCATGTCTTTGGACGGTGGGAGGAGCCGGAGAACAAGGAGAGAACCCACGGTAACACGGGGAGGACATGCAGACTCCACCCAGAGAGATCGTGTGATGTTAGGGTGGTTCAGAATTCGAAACCACGATGTTGGGGTGGTGCGGGATTCGAACCCACGATCTCCTTATTGAGAGGCAGAAGCTCTAGCCGCTCTGCCACCGTGCACCCCCGTCTTTGCTATTTATTGGTCACAATTTGTCAACTGGAACCGAGTTTGGATTCACAGTTCACAACTTAACACAAACATAGCCAAATATAACTACCAATCTCTAAAGAAATGAGATTTTATTTTATATAACTTTTTAGCATTAAAACCTTGATTTTGTGTCACAAATGTTTTCACACTTAATGCTATGCGCTAAAGCGGGGGCAGAATACCTCCAACCCACACACCCACAGAGCTCGAAAAGAGCGTGAAATATGATTCAGATGCCTTTAGAACAGAAAATCATATACCATAACTCCATAATAAGGATTGTAAAACACTATGGTTAGTCAATATATTCATTCCATTGCTCACATCTCATAAGAATATAGTGTCAACAGTAAAGTGCGGCTAGAACGGTGAGTGCCAATACAACCTGCACTGAAAAAGGACAAAATGGCTGATCTATAAACAGCATATATTCGGCAATTTTTTTTTTTTTAACATTTAACATTATTCCCTCAACAAAAACATACCTGGGGTTGTATTTTGCTTTATTCACGTTTGTTTCATTAATCAAGTTTCTTGCTTTGAGCCTCAGAATCAAGTTAAAGTTTTCCGGATTGTATCGTCACAGGTACAGATGTAACAATATCAAATTCTAATGTTACGATTATTGTGAGAGCATCATGATATTACGCTTATTCACAATTAATGGCACTATAACCAAATAGTTAAATCCTTTGTTTGCTTTCATTTAAAGGAAAAATATTCTGCATTTTCATATTGCTGTTAGCTTTTAAACATCTTGAGTGCCTTAAACTTGCCATCTCATGTTTTAAAACAAACAAAAAAAAAAGTTTCTTATTCATTCTATGACCTGTGTTATCAGTCACTATGAAATGACACTGAGTGCATCCAGGCAGCAGATAGTGCCAGCACAATTAACAATCTAGTGAAGTTAGCGCTGAAACGAAGTTATGATGCGGATTTGCTGCAGCAGTTATCGTGTTTAGACGGCAGAAATTCTCAGAACGAGTTTAGCGATGATTTAAGGACTTGAAACAGTAGAAGATTCTCTGATAAGTGACATAGATGATCTGAAAATAATGGATAAAGGAGTTCGCAGGAAGTGTGTTTGACGCTCGAAGGGGGGAGAATTTTCTGATGAACATTCCTCAGAACAGTGTGAATGCAACTGAATGCTACTCCAGGTATGATTTTGATGACATCGTTGGAACATTGTCAGAACATGTTAAAAACTCAAAAAAGTAACTGTAGCAGAATATGTGTCCTTTAAGTTTAATGGAGCAACATTCGCCCTAGTTTTATAGAATCAAACTTTCTGAATAACAAAGTAATGAACAGCCCAATATAAACTGCCAGATAACTTTGAACTTTTTGGAGTATACATTGAACTGAAATTACTCACTATTGTAGCCCAAAATTGTCACAACCTTTTTTTAAATCTTCTTCCGATTATATTGTGATCTGAATAATCCTGATAATTGATTAAACTAATAATCCTTATATCCCTAGTCAAAAGGTAGTAGTTCTGTAATCCTTTAGTCGATTAATCGGTCGATAGTGTCTTAGCCGACCTAGATTTTTAATAGTAGATTTATCATTTTATTAAGATTGAAATTGTACATGTGGTAAAAACTAGAAGATATGGAGTGAATTAGCTGAAGATTTTGGAGTCTAACATGTAAATACTCTGTTTCCTAGTACTTTTCTGTATAAGTAATTGTTTTAGCATGAATTCCACTGCAGTTGTGGTCTTTTGAGTGCAGTTTGGGTCAAATACAGGGAGATACTTTATAGTTTTCAAATATTTTTGCCACACCTCCTTTTAGTCGACTAATCGGTTGATAGGGCATGTCTTTAGTCAACCAAGAAATGGAGATAAGTCGTTATCTAAAGTTCGGGAGCAGGACCACACCTCATCCACGCCCCTTCCGGTGACTACTCTATTTAAACTTCCCGGTCACACACACCAGTGTTCGTTATTTCGTGCCCCTCCCTCCCACCCTCTTCTGATTGTTCTGTCTTATCCTTTAGTCGGGGGGTATCGAGGCCCGGGAGCCTGCTGCCCTCATCGCTAGAAGCCCCAAAACGGCATTTATCATCTACTCTCATGCATTTTATCGTTCTTGTTCACCAATAAACTTCTGCATCCAAGCTTGAGGTTGTGGTCCTTGCTAGTGAATTTCTTTAGTCGACTACAGACCTGAAAGGTAGGAATCCTGCACTGTTTTTAAGTCCATAAATTCTCACCAGACTCGTTCTGACACTGACGGAGTGGTTTGGCTGCTCTTGTGTCTACCGGGCTGGCACACCGAGCACTTTTGAAACTTTTATTTTTGAGCTTAGTTTTTAACATGACATCTTGGGATTTTAACCGACCGAGAAGTGTGGCCAGTGCAATTCAAAGGACAGAAGTTAGGGACTGATAGATGTGTTTAGTGTGAAATCTGAAGTTTATTGTGGGTGTGGCAAAATATATCAAAACTGTAAAGTATTTCCATTTGTCTGAACTATTTATACAGAAAAGTACAAGGAAACCGTGTATTTCTATGTTAAGACTCCAAAATCTTCAGCTAACTCACTTCATATCTTCTCATTTTTGCTATGTAAATCATTTAGTATTAATAAAATGATTAGTCGACTCATAAAAATCTTGGTCGACTAAGATACCATTGACTGACTTACCAACTAAAGGGCTACAGCTCTAATAGCTTGTTTCCATGGTTTCAAAAACTAAACTTCAGATTTCACACTAAACACATCTGACAGTCCCTAACTTCTGTCCTTTGAACTGGCCACACTTCTTGGTTGGTTAAAATCCCAAGATGTCATGTTGAAAACTAAGCTCAAAATCGGTGGACAGGGCGGTCTTTAGATGACCAAAAACATCTTTAGTCGAGCAGCTCTACAAACTATGAACCTCTGAAACGCTACAGACTTTACATCAAATTCGAGAGTAAATACTTCCCCGTCTCATCACCGACTGAAACAACAGAACGTGAGCGAGAGAGGGCTTTCCTGTTGCGTCTCCAAAGTTCACCTGCTCCACCGGGACGCCAACTGTGAGTCTTTTGTCCTGATGGCTGTTACTCTCTTCAAACTGCACTGAGACACAATCTGCTGACTCTACCTGACAAGTCCTTGTTTCTGCAGTTAAATCTGAATTTCCTTTGGGATAAATAAAGTATCTCTCTACCTTTTTATCTATCTGACCATTTCTACAAATATTAGCATGCAACTCAGGTTTTTTTACCCCCCACTATGGCATGCTAACATCAAATCCTAGTATGGGCAGTGCATCTGATGGAACATGATGTGCGCTTTATACATGGGCATTATTTTGAATGCAAGTCCTATTGGCACTCACAGTTCCAGCTTTTTCAGTAAAGTATGGCTGGAACTGCGAGTGCCAATACGACAAATAGGACAAAATGGCTGATCTAATATTAGACGGTACATTTTTCTCAGCACACAGCGTCAATTTAGTGCCATTAAAGCGACGGTTCACGTTTCAAGTTTAAATATCCTGTGGTGGAGGACTATAGTTACAAGTACAGAACGCACTGCGGGAGGTTTTGGAACATAATGGTGTAATGTTCCGGTATTAAATATATAACTAATTTAAATAGCAGCTCTCCACAAAGCTAAAGTGTGTGTTTTTAATTACAATCGGCATGGGGTAGATTGAATAGTTGGCAGTCGGGAGGCAATTGTTAAACATTGAGATGGAGGGCCAAGCTGAGCTAAAGCAAGTAAGCCAACTTTTATAGCTTTATTTGAAACTTAAACGGAAGCTTCTATTGAAATGGAATTGAATGGACAATTATGGAGTACATTCTAGTCTCGAAAATAGGGATAAAACAGTGACTGCATAGTCATTAAATTCAACAAAATTACAGGAGAGGCATTGTTTGAAATCAGCTGACATTTTTGCATAGAACCAATTTAAAACACAGTATGTAGTGTTGTGTTTTAGAAATGTAAATGGTCCTGGTTATCAATATTAGCACGCTTAAAATTTTAGCTTTTTATGCAGTAAAGGCCAATGTAATGACCATCTAAGTCAAAAATCATGTTCAATAAAGTATAAAGTATAAGTCATAAATTACCATAAAAACACCAGGAATATATTACACCTGAACTATAACAAAATAAGGACTAAAAAAGACAACTGAGATGACAGCAAAGCACTTTCTACAGTTTTTTCAAACTGAAATTGAACGTCAAAAGTTACAAAAAATAAATAAATATATATATATATATATATATATATATACATACATATATGTACATACATACTTATCCAACCTAACTATTCTTATACAAATAATCTCAGACAATATTGTAAAACCAGAACAAAAATATTAAAGTATTTTATCTATCAAAATTCAGAAGAAAGAGACAGAAAAGCGGGTAGGATTGACTGAGCGTTGGCAGTCCACTTTGCATGTTTTCATGAAAAAATTGAATGGAGATTTTTTCAACAAGTGTTCCGACTGTGTTTAGATTTACTTTTGATTCAAATCTCAAGATTCAGTGCATAATTTCAACATGACCAGGAGCATTAATAGGTGAGAAATAAATTCAAATAAGAACAGTTAAACCAATCTAAGAAGCATTTCAGAAGATAAAACATAGGTAAGTTAGCACGTTTTGGGTTTTCCCCCCATAAAAGGTGTGTAATTTTGTTGGACATTCTAGATCTTAAAGGACACATATTTAGCTAAATTGACTTTTGAACTTTTTACCACATTATAAGATTGTTCCCTCATAAAAAACCTAACTGGAGTTGTATTTACAGTAACTTCATTCATGCTAGTTTGTTGACTCCTGTATAGAAGGTCCTCTCTCCTCTGAGCTTCAGAAAATACTCCATTCTGCAATCTTCTGTGCAGTTTTTAGATTAATAAATTATCACAAGACTCGTTCTGAGCTTTTCTGCCTCACATCATGTTCATTACAACGGCGTGGCTACGTTATGTCGTCGGCAAGCTAGCTTTTGTTTATCTCACATTGTCATTCCTTCTGCAGCCAATAGATGGAATCAAAAGTCAGTTGATGGCGTGGGAAGCACTAGAGTGACATACGGCCATTTTGTTCTCCATAAATTCATTGTTTTTGTTCTAAAACCTGATATGACAAAGTAAAAGGTAGTCAAGAGCGTGTTTAAAGTCCAATAACGTTACAATAAACGCAGAATATTTGTCTTTTAAATAATTCTCTTTTGATACTTGCGACAATTACGATTCCACTTATAAATTATGCATCTCTAACGTCTACATTAAAACATTTATCCATATACTCTAAAATGTGTGTATTTGTGTTCAAAACAAGCCTTAGGAGGACAGGACAAACCACATTGCACCAAAGCTACCAAAGTCGTATGAGGACTGTATGTTCCGTGTGCCCGGGCAGATTGGACAGTGAAAAATGCCAGTGTGGCCCACCTGTTTCTCCCAGCTCGTACAGCGTGAAGCCATCGATTTGGAGGTACCCTTGGAAGCGCTCCTTGTTCACCCACGATGACAAACTGCCGTCCGCGTACTCTGCGAGAGACACAAAGACACAGGAGGCTTGAGGGCATGGAAAACAAAACAAAAACAGCTTATCGACGTTCAGCATACACTAGAGTTGGGATTAAAGGAGCAGGAGGAGTGAGTATTGATGGTGCATTGTCAGAAGAGCACTGTACGGAAATAGATGCATACGGGTCGCCTACGATGAAACTAATGTGTGGGTCTAAAGCGGGGATCTCCTCAGTATAGTGACAGGTCTCATTGTGAAGGCAGGAGATGGCATTTACTGGATCCATGTGGTGGGTGGTCACTGTTGAAATGGTAAGTCAGTCATTTTCACTGTATAACGATGATAATATTGCATTTATAAGGGTGGGTAAATTGACAAAAACAAAATCACAATATTGTCCTGATAAGACAATTTTAAACATGCTCATCAATTAAAATGTCTTGGTTGAGGTTCAAATATTGGGCTAAAAGTGAAATAAAAAGTATGGAAATGTCATCATATTTACCCTTGTTGTTTTACGGTTTCTCTTCATTCTTTAATCATTATCTACAATAACTCAAAATTCTAAATTTATATACCTTTAAAATAGCAATTTTCATATGCGTGTGTAGGATGCACATACCACATTTCAAGATACTCCACTCACTTTACACTTGCATTATTCATTCATTCCCCTCTCTGGTGGGAAACTACTGTTGTAAATCCTCCAGCTAAGGTAGTCCTGACGAAGGCTATTTGAAAATCTGGATGGGTCCCTAAACACTGCAGTCGCCCACTGTTCCTGACAGGTTACGACACTGGCATTGAAGGAATGTTTGGGTAAACTGCAGAGGACAACTTTCCCCTTCGGGAACAAAACAGTTTCCCTTTTTTTTTTTTTTTTTTAAATATTATAAGCAATACATTTTTGGAAAGCGCCTGCGCATTCCCACATCATGGTGTGGGTAACCTTATTAAGTCCAAAAATAGCTTTGATTTAGACTTGATTTTTTTCAACATAACCTTTTGTCTTTGAAGGGTAATATAGTGATAATAGTAAAATAGCTCAACAAAGGACTCTCATTGTCATCAGATCCTGTGCCATGGCAGATTGAGGAAAGTAATAGCCCTCAGGACAAAAGGTTATGATGTAAAAAGTATATTAAATATTGGGTAACACTTAGTACAGCATGAAGAAAGACTTCATTCATACTGAACAAATAGTTTATTAAGAATGATTTAGGCTTACTAACTAAACCCTAACCTTAATTAGTTAAGAGTGAATCATGCTATTTATTCACTATGAAGTAAGTCTCTTTAAGGCAAAGGAAGGTGTAATTATCAAAAAGTGGTACCAAATATTGCAGTAATATCGCAGGATATCGCAGCACTAAACAACCATATCGTATATCGGAATCTTTTCCAATATCGTGCAGCCCTTGTGAAGTGTCTTGCCCAATGAGCCAACGACCAAATGCACTGGCTGGAGTTGGCAATACAAATAGAAGGATTGGCTCTAACCACTGAGAGACTGCCTCCCCTCTTTTGTCCTGTAGACAGTCATAGTATGTCTGAGAACAAGCAATGCAGAAAGATTTCAGTTATTTTTTTACTTTTAAATTAAGTCAAGAGAAAACATTTGACAATGTTGAGAGAGAAAGAAAATCTACACAAAAATAGCTAGAGTAATTTGAAACTTCTCAAACATTGATTAAAGTCTCAATCATGTTTTGATGTCGTTCCAAAGTAACAACTGTCACTGTAGGTTACAAACACAAATTATTTTTTCATTTAGCCCGCAGCAGACATTTTCCACTGAATGCTTATATTTTAGTTCAACCTTATTAGACAAGTGTATATAGAAGTACCTCCCACTACCGCACTTCAAACAATCGCCCACCAGTCATTTAAATAAGTGCGACGACGTGCTGAAAACTGCACAGTGGAGCTCGAGATCACAGCGAGCGCAATCAAATGTATTAAACGCCTCAGACTGACTAATGCCTCTGTAACACACTCTCCATTATTAAACACGGCTATTTCTGTTTTCGCTGGATTTTTTGGAGGCCTAAAAAGAAAAATATTTGTGTTTGTAAATGATTCTCATTTGGAGGACTGATGGTTTTTGGTTGACATTTTCATATTTGGTGAGAATGCATAATTAACAGCCGCATAAATAATCTCAAACAAGGAACATTTTATTATGATTTTCTCTCTAGATGACAGCAACACTTACTCTGATATTAGAGGCCAAAAAGTCATAATCACATTATGCTCAATGTTAAGTTGTTTATTCCGAGAGACATTACCATGGTAGTTTCTGATATATTTGAAGTGCACGTAGTTCTGTCGTTGTGTTGTATACATATTTTGAAGGTCCCATATTCTGCTATTTTCCCCTTTACACAGTCTATTGTAAGGGCTTTGTTGATAAAATTTTGCGTTGTGCAATATCCATAACATAACAGTTTCCAAAAAACACCCATTTCTTGGACAGGCCCCCCTCCTTGCAAAAGCAAACGGCTCACTTTGAGATCTGACCCCCCCGAACAGAGAGCAGGCTGCCTCCCCCGCCCAACTCGTGCCGAAGCCTAGAGCGGAGATAGTGCGCATGCGCCGTGTGCTCCGGTAAACAGCGATACACAAACACGGGAATAAACATTTTATCTGTCCTGACGGTGCGTCGTGCTGAGTCCTACGTCCTGGATCTGACCTGGAGTTTGATGTGCTCCAGTACCTCGACAACGGACGTTGCCGTTTGGTAAATAACAAGCTAACTCTTCGATCTGTCGTATCCATCGTGTAATTACTGTGTAGCATTAGCATTAGCTGTTTTTATTCTGCGGCTGCGCGTCATCCTTGTGAGGAGCCCCCGTCTGCTGCTCAGCCGAGGGGGACGGAAAAGACAGTTCTCTAGCGAAAACATGCGGGAATCAATCAAAAAACCACTTTGGGCACACATACGCGGCCCAAATAGCACTATAGGAAGGTTAAAACCTCTGAAAAGTCGATTTTGCATGTTATGGGACCTTTAACAGTGGCTACATCTTCATTGTCTTTTCAGATCATTGGTTGGAGTATTCTCGTTCCAACCCAAAGGTAGCAGTTTAGTTCTAGCTCTGACCAGTGCACAGAGTCATAGCCTCTGTGGGTGAGCATATGGGTAAGAACAGTGGCGGGCTAATTACTGTTCAAAGACATTAACCCTTCAACCTACGTTATGTTTGAGAGACTTAGATATACAAAATACAGAGTAAGGATTAATAAGTTGTTTAATATTGCTGAAATGTCAGGCCTGATGGCACGTAAAGTAAAATATGTTTTTCCCCAGCACAGATATATTGTAAAAGCGTTTATTTGGGTGAAAATGAGACAGCTGTGTCCTGTCTGCATCTAATTAAAGTGTTTTATTCTCAATGAAGCAGGAAGTGCACCGTTAGCATGCTAATGTTTGTTAGCTTTACCGTGACAGTAAACTCTGCTCGGGTCTTTGAAAGTTGTGTAAAGCATTTTTTCACAACTTTAAGACCAGGTACAGCCCCTTTAATATTGTAAAAATCTATTAAAACGTTACAAATAAATGCCACCCCTAATGCTAAAAAAAATAAGATTCAGTGGTGTCTACTTTTTCACACAGACATGCCAAAATATAATGAAACAGTACCAATTTAAAGTAAGTAAAAGGTATAACACCTAATACTGGAGGATTAAAATGTTGCTAATAATAAATGTCAAGTGCAGGCCTCATAATGACATGTTAACAAGCTTGGATGACCTTTGTGCTCCTGTTAGAGTAATTACAAGAGCAGAGATGACTTGTACATGGTCCTTAAGCTCCGGGCCCCGGTGGAGGACGAGGCGCTCTGCATCACACCCGACATGACAGCCCCAAACCTCAACATGCTTTTAAACCCACTGCTTGTACTGCTATTAAAATGGTAATGACCCAAGAGCGAGTGCTTTTCACAAGTCCAGGAGCGGTGTAGTACTGGCTGCTGCTGAGTCAGACTTTGAGACATGCTGTCGAAGTATAAAGTAAAGGAAATAGATTCCAAGATACCAGTACGGACTTACTGGAATATGTATTATTAATGGCACTTTTTAGGTAGATGGGCTCCAAATTATATTATTTTTGTAGCAGTAAAAACTTTTCCTGAACTGTACTTATTGATAACTGGACAGGGGGCCAGCTCATTGCAGAGTTAACACAGACATGGACAGACAACCACTCACTCTCATATTCATTTTAATGCCATTCATTTGCCAATTTACCTAACATGCATGTCTTTAGATGGAGGGAGGAAGCTTTAGATCCCAGAGAGAATTATGTAGAATCATGAACCAAAATATAAATCCCATAAAACATAATTTCTTTCAATTGGGTTAAAGGGTTCAAGCTTACTGTCGTACGTACGTCAATAGCAACATTATATTGTTCTTAACCATTTTGACCTCGAGGGCTGGCCTAACTTCTTCTGTACAAAGTACCCTGGGGCCAGTCTTGTATGAAATGTATTGTATTTTACTGATAGTGCGGCCCTCAAAAAGGTGCTCGGGGTTAAGAGTAGGTGGTGTAGTTGAGTAAAAAAACTATTGATCGACTGAAGAAAGGATCTGTGCATTGATTGAATAAAAAGAGGTGTAGCATAAAGCGCTCAAAATGATTAGGATTTCACAAAAAAATAATGTATACAGAAAAGTTCTGGCAAGTATCGTTTATCAGCAAAATAATATTGAAAACCATTTTTATTTTTTATATAAGATCAAATGAAATCGACTCACTTCAATGAAAATAAACAAATATTTTGTAGTGTTTCCTAGCCCTAATAACAGGTAAAGAGTTCTGTTTGTCTGATGGTTTAATTCACAAAGTACACATACAAGTAGGAGTGGGCGATATAGACAACAATGAATACCTCAATATAGTCAGACAATACTATGTAAAGCCAACAGTTTTTAGTTGAGGTTTAATTATCAAACAAATCAGAATCATCACTGTATACCTTTATTGGAAAGTTTAAAACATTACTTTTTTTTGGAATGGGCCAATATGGATTTTTTGTGCTGATACGGATCTTCAATATTTGATTTACTCATAATGCCGATAACAAATATTTTCCGAAACCGATACTAATTCATAGAAAGAAAAACAAATCGATATTAAGTTGAACCAAGTTGAAGATTGTGTAAATATATGGCTATAGTTTTAGCCTTATTGCTCCTCTATTTTCATTTTTACAAAAAACAGCACCAAATATTAGACTTTTTTCAATGTTGGCCAATAACAATACTGGAACCAATATATCACCCATCCTTACTTCTTTTTGATTTCTATTTTTAATCAGGTCTTACTGTATCCTTTTGCTTTACTACAGACAATTATTATTAAATATGATTATATTATCTGAAATTCAATCTATTGTCCACCCCTACATCCAGGTATATATATGTTTCAGCGAAATGCTAAATTAATACACTAATCACATGCACGTAGGTGTCTTAATTTCAGGGTTAGCAGATTCTATAAGACCTCATAGACACACACAGATATTCTCTGAAGAAGACATTACATAAAATAAATAATTCTAGCTTTTGCACTTTGCTAATTGAGACAATATTTAAATCATGGTTTTGATTTGAATTAATGATTTAACCCTGAAGCCAAACAAGAACTACGCACGCTTGTTAAGATTAGATCTCTATTCCGCTAGCATTTTGAAAGACGTTCCAGTCGTTCTTCACAGAGTGCGCACAGCTGGCAGACTCTACCACGGACCCCATACGGAGCCGCAGCCCCCAGACGAACCTCCTCTCACACAGCCCCCTTCACCTTCACTCAAACGCGAGCTGTTCTCTTAGCGGGTGTCGGGCGGGCGTCGTCCTTGCCCCTACGGGAACCTGTCACCGTGCGCGTCGCCCAGCAGGAGGCGCACTGAAAGATGAGGGCCCCGAGAGCAAAAGCAACACCGAGATGGCAGGTGGGGTGAAGAGCGAAGCGGTATCGGAGAGGTGTGAGCGAGGGGGCGGAGGAGGAGGAGGCAGCGGCGATGAAGGTTAATGACACCAGAGACCTACCATGCAAATGCCATGGAAACTAAGGGAGCGCCGGGGGAGACATGACAGAGAGAGGACTTCAAAGACCCACACAGGGCTCTGCAGGCAACAGGAGGACTGAAGACTCAAGAAGGAAGACTGCTTTTGCACTAGACTCAAGGCAACTACAAT
The DNA here is from genome assembly GCA_019453435.1 of Rhinogobius similis. NCBI lineage: Eukaryota > Metazoa > Chordata > Actinopteri > Gobiiformes > Gobiidae > Rhinogobius > Rhinogobius similis. Next base: position 30,281,581 of record CM033639.1, on the reverse strand, counting down.
TACAGCTGCTCTGAAATGAAATACCTAAAGTCATGTTGTCTATCCATCATGCATGTATATCTGCATAAAAGACGGTTATTTAAAGATGTGTAACTTTTTTGGTGGAGGGTCAACCATAGAGATGCTATTGTTTTGCCTGGAAAGTTAAAGGACATATTCTGCTACAGTGACTTTTTTGAGCTTTTAAACCATGTTCTAACAATGTTCTGTCATCAAAAACATACCTGAAGTTGTATTCAGCTGCATTCACGCTGTTTTGAGGAATGTATATTACAAAATCCTCCCCCTCCGAGTGTCAAAAACGCTTCCTGCTGAAATCCCTCGATCCAGGGCATATTTTCAGACTTCACACATCACTTATCCGAGAATCTTCTGCAGTTTTAAGTCCTTAAATCATCACAGACTCGTTCTGAGCATTTCTCCTTTATAAACAAGCTCACTGCTGATGCTGCCCCACACGATAGCGTCTGTTCAGTGCTAACTTTATTAGATTGTGTAAGTGCCATCTAGCGGCTGCATGCACTCAGTAAGTGTCATTTCACACAGGCTGATAAATCCTGTCATTTAATCAATAATAAACTTTTTTTTGTTTCAAAACATGAGATGGTAAATTTAAAGGTACTCAACAGCATGTTTAAAGGCTAATAACAATATGAAAAATGCATAATAGTTTCCCTTAAACAAATCTTACTCTGTTTTTTTATTGCTTCAAAATATCTTGAAAATTATAACAATGCATTTGATTTATAAAGCGTTTTTTGGACACTCAAAGACTTTCACATTATTTATTCATTCAATTAAATCTGCGCCATCATCCCCTCCCTCCACCACCAATAATTCATGCATCTGATTCAAAGTGGAAGAATCGTCTTGTCAAAAGACAAAAGAGCAACAGCCACCCAACTGTGGCACCTTTCCCCGCGGTCTCTCATCCAAGTACTAACCCAGGCCCACCCCTGCTTAGCTTCACGAGATCTGACGGGATCAGGCACTGACAAGCCAGTAGAGCTAGCATGTGTTCTCACTGAGTGGTGTTGTCTTTCCACAGATCGCCTGGAGGATTCACCTCCTGTACATGAACATGTACATGGAGTTTAATGCCAAACTGTACAACTTTCCAGGCAAAGCAACAACATTTCTACAGAGACTTTCTGGTGGCGCACAATGTAACCTGAACTTTGTAGCGGAAAAACAGAAGTGCTACCATTTTAGCACCATGCTTGCCATCATCACGAAGAATTAATTTTTTAGGTGCAGTTGGTTCTTTGAACAAATATTACTATTACTTTCACTATGTATTTTTGAGCTTTTAATCCTGTTCTAACAATGTTCCGTCATCAAACACATACCTGGAGTAGCATTTGGCTTCATTCACGCTTGTTTGAGAACAGTGATTAGAAAATAGTCTCTCCTCAGACTATCAAATCAGTTGTTCTGAATCCTTCGATATGTGACGTTAACTGACGTCACTTGCCCAAGAATCCTATCCTTAACTCATCACCAGACTTGCTATGAGCATTTCTGCCGTCTAAACGAGATCACTGCAACTGCATCACAGCTCAGACGGCTAAAATTCAATCGCATTGTGTACGTACAAATTTGTGTAATTGCATCTGCAGCCAGTAAATGGAGCCACAGCTAAGTTAATATGGCGTCTTCCAAGGCAGTGATTAAGTTATATTATATATTCTTTGTAAAAGCATTTTATTTTTAGTTCTAAAATATGAGATGTTGAAGTGAAGACACTCAAGAGCATGTTAAAAGGCCAATAACAGTACAAATAATGCATAATATTTGTCCTTTGAAGATCACAAAGTAAATTATTGTCACCAAACAACTATTATTTTTCATTTGCCATCTAACTTTTCAACACTTATATAAGTGTTTACGTCTTATGCATCGCAGTTACACAATGTCACTAGAGAGTCGCCACCTTTTCTCTCTCTGCGCTCTCACCTTGTCATCACTTTCAGAACCTGTTAATCAGTCAGCCTCTTTAGTGCCTCATCTATCCATATGCAAAACTACTGAGCCTGGCAGCGCCGCGCACCAGGCTTCTGGTCTGATAAGGTTAAACTTCAACCGCCTCAAACGAAAGGAGCAGCTTGCAAATGATATGTTTTGACTTTTAAAAAAACAAGATAACAACAAAAAGCTTTATTGTTCTTCCAAGTGTTAGCCTGGAAGATTTAGGCAATAAATTATGTATGAGCTGTGATGGTTGTAGTATATTTTAACAATGGACTTCAAATAGGAATCCCGCTGTTTGTGATGTGCAATCAAAGCGCAGCTGAAATCTGTCGACCATCGTGCAACAAAGCGTGAGGGCTTGTTTGTATGGTCCACCAAGGCGGTCGCAGCAGGCCATCAACAATGCTGTGGACTAGCGAGCAACATGCGCTAAATTGTGAACAGCAAAAGCGTCGTTGGAATTTCAAATGCGAGTAAGAAGAGGGAAAACGCCACCAAAAAATACGATTGTTGTGCAGACAAAAATGTAGGAACATGGAGCAGAGTTTTCCGCAGCAATCATTTCGGAGTGAAGACCAGCCTGACTCCTGCCACCGCGGTAAATGACTCCCGTTTAAAGTCAGTGTGTATTGTTTTTATGATTTTCTCATTTTGAAGTTTTAGGTGGAGCAATACCGCTAGTCCATATAAATGTGTTTGTTTGCAATTTATGAACACAATTGAAAAATCAGTTGACGTGAGTGACAGGAATACTAAAAACATTGATGACGTCACACTAGGGAGAGTCAGTGTTCCATCCAAAGGTTTCACAATTTACACGCAAGAAACACATTGTTCGTACACTTTAAACATCCATTCAAGGTGCTTGCATATATTCTTGTTTGTCGAATAATTTGTATGTACATTAACTAGATAAGGAGGAATTTCTAAGTGTGATGTCATGAATTACAACCAGGAAGAACAATATAAATCTAAAACGCTGGCTGCCTTTGAATTTTTCTCATTCATTACTATTGGTCCAACACTTTTTAGCTGAGTTTACAGTACATTCTCAGAGTGAATCGGACACTCATCTCACTACTTTCTCCTCAAAACCCCTGATAAAAATTGATTTATTTAGTAGTCAAATCCATGCACATATTTATGGAATATTAATCATCAAACAAGTTCTACTTAACATTGATCTCACATTGAACAACAAACTGTCAGGGCTATTCAACTTTTCTATCTTTTAACAGTGAAGGTAAGTGGTTAAGGTTAGCAACTTTAAAGCATAATGGTTTATTTAGCATGCTTTATTCATAAAAACAGCTCTTCTATCTGCCTTAATTCAGGGTTGTGTCCAGTTAAAGAGCTGTCGCTGCCACTGCCACAATGCATTGTGGTCTTTATCGTGCTGTCTAGTGACCAGCGCTAGACATTAGTTTTCAAGGTGCATTGAGGGAAATTTTGAGTGCACTACTTTTTCATCTGCTGGACATTCGGAAGGACACAACTAAAAATTGCATGACCCCTATATAGTGCCGTATTTAGGGAATAATGTGGACGGACACAGCCATTGCTAAACTGAGAGATTGTTTTTCACATTTAAAGATTCTTAAATTATCTCAACTGTGTTTTAGAAATAAATTGTTGTCCAACCAGCCATACGCATTTTAATTCACCTGACCATGTCTCGGCGAGTTTAGATACGTTTCAAATTGTCCGTTAAGCTTGTTTGAACTAATATTAAATGCATTTTGTGACACCATCAGGTCGCAACTAAATTAAAACAGTTGTCATATTTTATAAGTCTGTTGTTGAGTCTCTGGCTGGCTCTCTTTCTCACCATTTGTCAAAAGGAGGTGACTTATACGTGAGATCGTGGTGAGACAGACAGAGGCAACAGAACTCCAAAGTCACCTCTCCACACTTGTGTATTGAAATAACAAAGTAGGCTAGTTTAGTACTGCCAGCTCGCTAATCCCAACAGGCGTCATAGGGCCATAAACCAGTGCTGCCGGCTGCTGATGCAAATGCTAGCCCCAGAGCACTTGTGATAAACATTTTAAAAGACAGAGCGTCACGTTTAGCGAGAGTCAGAAGATAACATGGGTGCAGAGTTTATTCCGGGAGTCGCTAGCGTCGCGGCGGGGACACCAGATGCTAACGACCACATGTGGAGACGCGCGCGACTGACAAACCGCTCGCTCTAATGTCGCTGGGACCGATCTGTGTCACTGGAGGTAAGGGCCTAATGAGCAGCAGACAATTTGACTTTTACAATGTACCTCAAGGGTTTACAAAGTGAAATGGATGGCTTTTAATGGGGTTTGTGATCAGATTTGTGCCAGGATGTGTCTAATGTACTAACTAAATGAATGATTTGCAAAAAAAACTGTAATTGTGACAGTAATAACAAATGTCATTATTATAAGTTTTCGCGTAAAGATTGAAAAGTTTATATGTCATCATGAAAATGGACATACTGTTTTTGACCATAACCTCAGTCCTTTTTCGCATCAATAATATTTTGATCTAATTTGAATTAATTTGATCAAAAAAAGTAACATTATTTTGGCTTTACGCAGAGATATAATGCAAATTCAACGTCAAACACAGTGTGGACAGTCACGGCATATGACAATTCTTGAGTTCAAGGTAATTACTTCTATCTTCAGTTTTTAAAGGAGACATATTATATTTTAGGACTCTACATGTGTCACTCGGAGTATTAATTTTTCAAATAATCACAACAACGTACAGGGATGTGGGCGGGTATAGGGGGCAGGTGAAAACTCGAGCCTCAGTTGCAGAACAATATAGGATTACCCAAACATGAAGGCAATCAATCTGTACTGATTTTCGACCACTTTACGCTAATGATGAGGAAACACTGCTGTAACAAGGTTAAACGTGTATTAGAGCTGATTTTGCGTAATATGCCCCCTTAAAATGAAATAATTTTAGTAGAACAAAATAGCTAACTTGTTCGAAGGGATGTCATGACATAAAATTTTAGATTTAAAATTACATGAGAAGGAACATCACAATTTAACTGATATTCACCACAAAAAAACGTAAAAAGACTGGTATTTTTCTGGTTCTGGTTTCTCATCATACCTGATTTTTTATTGTATTATTTTATTTTATTTTTTTAATGAAATCAAACATTTTCAATTATAAAGTAAAGTAATTAGGTCAATAAAATACTTATAATAATATGTAAGTTAACATAAACAGGCATACATACATTTTTTTTTTACATTCAGGGTTACCTTTATTGTGAATACTGAACTGAAATAACTTATTCTTGCTTCTAAAATGGCAACAATTATTATTTTTTTTAGTTTGTATACTATATTGTCAATTGACCATTTTTTTTCTGTTGAATACTTTAGACCCCAAAGGTACTGTATGGTCGACCATTTCAACTTTACTGATCACGTTTTAAAACTCTTTCATCGTTTGACAGGGACCTATCAGGTGCCGACAGAGTGTCTTTCGTCCCGCTCCTCCCCTTCCACAAGTCCTTCAAAGCCTCAACGGTGCGTCTCCATGGCGATCCGAGACATCCTGTGCATCCGTGTCCTGGAGGAGTCGGCAGAGTGCGGGGTTTTTCTTATCAAGGTCCAGTGCAAAGAGCCCCTCCTGATGCAGTTCTGGTGCAGCAAGCCGCCCTTCTGTAACGGGCACGTGGAGCAGGCGGACGTGTACCTGGAGACTCTGACGGAGATTCGTTTTGTTCTGATGGTCAGGCACAGGGGCCCGAACCTGCCCAACAGCCACTACTGGAGCCCCTTCGTCTTGACGCTGTGTCTGGATGCTCGACAGTTCCGCTTCCAGCTGCCGAGTGGAGGCGTCCCCATACAGGAGATCCTCGAGGAACGTGGTGAACTTATGCTGATGAGATGACAGCAAATGTGTTTATTTTAAAATGTTTGACTGTCTGCCATTTTCAGCTGATGTTGCCAGAGTGAACCAGTCAGGGATTTGGCAGGTGTATACACAAATGTGCTCCTGACTCAACCCATTAAACACACTTTGACAAGAGTAGGCAATGTGGCAGGAGTGTCATACCCAAAGACATAACAAAAGTGTGTGCTTCATTCATCAACTGTAACCCACGATGACACCGTCGCCTTTTTCAGAACATGTTCTTACGTTTTTACAATTTTATACGGTCTAGGAAAGCAGGTATATTTTTCTACTGTATTTCAATGAAAGATCTGTAAAATAACCTTTTTCATATACTACATCACCTAAACCGGCTGCACACTATAGGATAAAAAAAAGACGTGTCAGGAACAAGTCCAGGTTAAAGACATAAGGACATTTTGAAACAGTTATTTGTCTCACACTTGCATGAAGGCCAGTGACACCACTTGCCGATTTCAGGGGATTTTCTACAAGTGGAGAGCGTTAAGTGTCACGTGATCATACTAGGTATAATGAAATAAAGGCACAAGAATGCGGTGAGCATCAGCGGGTTTGCTATGGGCTCTTATTTATAGCGAACGTAAAACCAAAAGAACACACACGTACAGATAAAATCTGTTTTAGAAGCCACAGAAGAACGTGATATTCACTGGAAGTAAGGAGGTGGTTACAGTGACTCATTGTAGCAAGGATGAAATGAAAAGGTTTGTACAGCCTGGCACTGCATGGCTGCTCTGATAGGCTGTTGTAAGTTCTGTGCATAAGATGTTGGAGCCTTATGATGTGACAAAGAGTTGTAATAGTCACACTGACCACACAGACATGTAACCTGGCTCACTCGTGTAGCACTCTGAATTGAGTTCTACACACATTTATCAATCTGGAGAGACTTTCATTGAAAGCCATCGGGAAAATGCGGGAACTTCATGAAGAAGCAGAGAAATAAAACTGTTGTTAAATCCTGTCCTCAAATGCACAAAGCGTTTCTGTGTGCATGCTTTTCAAAACAAAATATCCCCTAAATCTGCAAAAATAGGCCAGAGTATGTTTGTTTAGGTTTGTCCATTTTGACTTCCTCTTAAACCACTATGCGATTGGCCGGCTCAGACCCAACAGCGGGAGTGTGTCCAGATGGATTCTCAAGAGTTTATAAACTCACACATATTGCAAGAATTCATCTGGCATGGCCAGGATAACAGACACGAGGAGAGTCACAACAAATAATCACTTAAAGAAAACAATGTGTCACTGTCATCCCAAAAGTAAACTGCATATTTTATCAAAATTAAATGTCAACACACTAACTTTTTGTCTTTGTTCAACGCTTTTTTTATGTTGTCAATTGATTTGACGATGGCCTTTGATCAGTCATTTAGACATTTTCTGTGTCTTTAATTTGAATGAGAGTAACCAATAGTAACAAGACAACACTCATAACCAGAGTCTTTGTCAATTTGCCAAATAACAAGCTAGCAATGACAATTGCAGATAAAGGGAGAATGACAAATATGGATATTGTCCATGGTCGATGCTGATACTGATACATAAGGATCCAAACCAGCCAATGTTCCATAAGCTCTGCTTGAAATATTTTTGGGCCAATATGTAGGATACAATTTTATTATCCCCCAAAATATAATATTTGAAATGACTACTAACATTACTGACTGTAAAACAGTACTGCACTGTGCTATAAAAGAAGGAAGCAAATCAATAGAAATTATTTTTAGACATCTACAACCCTGTTTTTGCACTGACACAGTGTAGTCACATTTTGTCACATTGAAGCTTTACGCCTTTCCTTGAAAGCTGGTTTATGTGATTGTGAACAGTGAAACAGTTCCCATCTCTCACAAACTCTTTGGTACATCACTGGTATTCACATGATTTCTTTGGCCACTAGAACAGCTTTAGAACAGCTTTTTCATATGGAATAATGAAGAAGGATGGACCACCCTTGAACAGCCAAACAGCTCTCATCCCAAAGCTTCATATAGTTTGCATTAAATAAAATGTTTTCCAATTAGAGGAAGATAGACGGACTGATTTTACAGCAAGTTCTGCTTTTATAATTCACAATATTATATAAGAATAAAAAAAAAATAACTTACTGATTCATGAAAACATGTTGGATACTTCAGCTTTGAAGGAAAACCATTAAGCATTGTCTGATTTACTATTAACCTTTATATATGCTCTTGAGTATATTTAGTTGGCAGAATGAATGCAGAGGGAATTACATAGGTGAGAAAACAAAGCTAGCTTGCCTCTTACACGCTAATGCAGCCACACAGTTGTAATGATCGTGCTTTGACAGCAGAAGTCTGGTGATGATTTATGGACTTGAAAACAGGGCAGAAGATCTTGAAACCATGTCATCGGGGGAAATTTAGAATTAAGTGTTTTTTGAGGCGCAAAGGGAGAGGACATTCTAAACTGGATTCACTGAAATAGCGTGACTGAAGCTAAATAAAGTCCGGGTATGTTTTTGATGAGGGAAGCATTTGCATAATAAGCAATTGGTCAGCTCAAACCAAATATCTACCAAATCATACAGATATCAAGTCTGGACTTATGAGCATTTAAGACCGTAGCATGTTAGCACAAAGAGTGAAGTAGAAACTGTGAAACAACAAGTAAAAGTCCTGTAGTAATGTTCCAGTGGTGGAAGATGGTGACCTCATGCTCTCTAATTCGAACTGAAAAACCTGGTTGTGTGCCTTCCCGTGTCAAAAACAATCCTCCATCCTCCTGGTCATGATTTTTTCCTTGGCCCATCTCGTGTATAAATCAGCGGCCTGGCTCTGGTCTAAACTGTGGTCAGTCTCTCCCACGCAGCCCTGCCTGTCCACCCTGCCCCGCTGCTACAACCTACAACCAAACTACATCCCTGGCCTCACCGCACACAATAGCAGGCAGTTCCCGGGGCTTGTTTTACGACGGGCCGGGCGCACCATAACTCAGTGTGGTGGCGGATGAAAGGACACCGACAGGGACGAGAAACAAAGTCAGAGGGAACACGAGCGAGCATGGCGGCGCGGCTCGGTGAGAGAAATACTGCCGCGGTGTCGTCTGAAGCTCGGAAAATAAAGCTTTAGGCAGCGGGCGTAATTAAAGACCCCCCGCGGTGCATGGAAACCAGTAATCATGGAACCAAACGACAGCTCAGATGGGAGATATACATTGCCAAACAGACAATCAGGATGTCATGACAAAGTAGAGAAAACATAAATGTGATAGATGGATGTAGCCTGCTTTGTCTGAATCCAGTAACTAGTAAAAGGTCATATATCATGCATCATTCTCGCTTTTTATGCTGCTTGTTTGAACCGTAGCCATGGTATTACTTGGTGGGCACAATCGTTTATTTGAGCCTCTTCTTCTTAGGCTACAAGTGCATTACAGTTTTATTTTCCAGTGGACAGAAAAAAAATAAAAAAATACACACAGGCTGCAGTTTTTGAAAATAACAATTTCCTCCACGAACAATAAATATCATGTAATATTCTGCATAAAAACTGCTAGTTGCTACTACTTTTCTGTACAAAAATGTTCTGAAATACATTTGATGAGTGTGTCAGTTTATTGGCCAATTTCAGTCTTGTCAATTCTCCTGGATACATTAAAAATGTCAACTTTGAACAGAATTGTTCTATTAAAACATAAATAACAACCGACATACTTGTCAGAAAAATTGCAATTTGATATATTTTTCCAAATCGTGCAGCTCTATACTATTCCAAACCTGCTCCTATGCATAATTCTGTTCATTTATCACTGTTTGCATCTCAAGGATAAACCTTTTTGACCCAGGCTGCTTCCAGTAGACGTTGCTAATGCTACCGCTAAATGGCGTCATTTTACATGGTAATTCAAAAAATTTAAAAATAGTACTACTAAAACTTAGTTAAGATTCCCTGTTCCCTCTAAGCTGCGCGCGTGCGCAATCGCGCACAGCTCCCAGGGGCATCGCGCAGAGAAAATCTGAGTTGCGCACGAGAGAAAGAGAGAGAGGAAAAGAGGGAGAGGCGCGAGCCACACACAGTGACGTGCACCTGAACACACCTGATCATTAACAGCACAAAGCGCCAAATCAAAGGCTCCAGGGAAACTAAAGTTCTACATCCCATATGCTTTTAACTACTCTTTCTTCTGGACCAACCCACCTCGTTTTCACGGAGAACAAACTGCTGACGAACTAACGTGTCTAGAATAGCGCAAATTACCGCGAAGACTCGCGCTCGGCACATTACTGCGGACCCCTAAAATCTTTGGTGGTAGCACGCTCTACCAGCAGGCACGCAGACGACGAGCTCCTCCACCTTACACACGGAAAAGTAGTGCCACTAAAACCATTGCCTCTGGAGTCAAACCATCACATTAGACACAAACTTAATCCAGGGTCAGGCTGTACACTTTTTGAGATTTAATCAACCCAACCCCGAACTCTCAGAACTCACGATGACAAACTTGATTTGAGTTCATTCATTTTGGATCTTACTCGTCTCCGCGCGTCTTTACGCGGCAGCGGCGTGAGCAGCGCGGCACAGACACAGACAGACTCCTCTGTCTTCAGCTCCAGTGAAAAATCATGAACCAATCAGAGCAAACGCCACAGCGCGTCTACAAAGTTTAGCGCTTCGCACAGTTTTCGCGTGTACTGATATGCAAATTAGTCGCGCGCGTAACGAGGCGTTAAGTGCTCTATTCACACAGAATAATAATAATAAAAGTGAAAATTGGAAGAATGAAAATTAATGACCACTGACTTATTTTGGCTATTGAAGACTGTCTTGTTGTATCAGAGCTACAGTAAAGTCTAATCAATGACATCCTTCAAGAATTAACTGTAAATTATCATTAGGCCTATTTGAAACATAGGCTTATGATCTAAACATGACACACAGGTTACTTTGTCCAGAGGCTTCAGAGGAAATGTAAGCAGGTTACTGAATATTGCACAGAAGTGTTGCTGGATGTGAGTCAGTCTTTATGTTAAAATGCATCAAACAATGTGAAAGCTTTGGAGGGAAAAACACCATGACCCTGATTTGATGATATCCATTTTTTTATTATTATTAATTCTACCTAAACCAAATTATAGCTGAGGGGCTGTGATCAGAGAGAGGAGCAGAGGACAGAGCAGCTCAGAGACAGGGGGCGCTGAGGAGCAGAGGACAGAGCAGCTCACAGAGAAACACTGACAAGATTTAGACACAAGTGATCAGCAGCATGTGAACTACACAGGTTAGCACAACTGTTCCACAAGTTTTTTAATGATAAACAAAGCCTCGATTTGAATCTTGAGCAGAAGTAGCCTGCAATCATGATGTATGATTAAAGGTGCCCTATGTAACTTTTGTGTGGACAGCATGCCATCAGCCTATTGCGTGACCATAAAATGTATCACTGTAGCATTTGAATTTGTTGATCTAAAACACCCCAAATCCCAGGAAATTACATCCATTGTGTTGAAAATTTCCTGCGGGAGGACCCCCAGACCCCCCCAAGCTTTCAAACTCACTCGCTATAAGTTAAATTCAAAATTCTATCCAGGGATGCTTCATTAATGGATGAAAGCCAACAAAACCAATATAGACTGTGTTACTGCAGTGCTCTGATCTCAGGTTTTGAACCATTGTGACACCGATGTGGCCACAGTGTGTCTGATGTCGCTCACATGGTCCAAGGCTCTGCTCAGGGAGTTTTTGTGTTCGCTCAGACACATGAAAAATTAGAGGGAACATTGGTTAAGATATGTTATTTTTTGTGGGTCATTTTGCATTTTAAAGCTCAGAGCCTGAGCTGTAAAAGGAGGTATGGCATGTCCATATATTCAGAGAGATTAAGTCAGAAATAGTGTTTATATCTTACAGTATTCTTTGGCCTAGCACTGTTTGCAGTCTTTTGCACAGTGACCTAATGCCTAGGGCCGAGGAACACTAATGTGCCTTCAGGTGTTGACAGGTCTGCCTTGAAAATATCTCCAAATTGAGTTAAAGGATTCACACATGGTTTTAATTGCCTTATTTATCATTTTGGAGTGTCCTAAACTACCAAAAAAAGGAACCAAAACTATCACAAAATTTAAAGAACCCGACAGTGCCACGGACATCATATACCACAATTTTTTCTAAAAGGTTTGATTTGACAAAAAAAACAAAAAAAAAAAAGTGTGCCGCGATTCAAAAAAGGTTGAAAAACACTGAGCTTATGTAACTGAATGGATTATGAAATAATCACGGACAGTTTATAATTAGGTATGAGAAGACTCCATTCACTTTGTTGAAGTTGGTAAAAAATATGTTTACGTCCCAATACACAAGCCACGATGTAGTGACATACATTGTATCGTGAGAAAACCGTATTGTTGCATCTCAAAAAACAACATGCATATTACTTGGGTCAATGAAGGCCTTACCAATCTTTCTGTCCTACATGATGTGAAAGATAAACAGATACAGAACCAAAACTAATTAAACCCAAATATATGGCAACAAGCGCTCAGAAATAAAACTGCCACATGCCGAGTCGTCTTTTATGCTCCAAAATGAACCATCTCATGCTTAATTAAAGACACCCTGCTGTGAATGAAGACATGTAATAAAACACGCCTGTAACTCACCGTCGTACGTAAAGTATCCTCCATCTTTGAAGACCACGACGGCAGGAATCTCCGGCAGAGTTACCTCCTGGAATCACAAGAGAACAGTTTCACGCTTAAGTCGATAAATTATGTTTTTTTTTCTTTCCCCTTTCCTCTGCACCTGGAGAATATAGGACGAGAGTTGTGTTGGCAGCGGACCGTGCAGCAATTTGCGAGGCTGCCTCTTTTCTGCAGAGACAGCACGCGAGCGCAGTGCAGGGATAATCATGCTACTAGGACACAATTATTACCAAGGTCTGGAGAGCTAACAAACATCTCCACTTGATGCATTACCGACCTACGCTGCTGGAATAGAAGGTTACAAGGCATTTAGAAGTTTATTTAAAAAGGTAATGCTTTATTTTAGGGATGCTACGATATGGATTTTTCCAGACGGTACTGATATACAACATTTGTCTTGCGATATCTGTATAAATATTTCAATATCCATGTCAAGTAGAGCTGAGTCATATCATATTGTTCATGATATATCGTTGTTCGGGGCTTTCTGAAAAATCGCAATATAATTTCTCTCCCTCTGTCTCACCCTCGTCTCACCCTCTGTCTCACCCATAGACATAAAAATAGTGGACAGACGGTTGTCGCTCCGCCCCATTCATGATAATGCGGCTCAGTCATGGAGAATTCAAAATGGCGGGTTAGCCCCCACCACTCCCCCCTCGGTGGGGAGGCGGGGAGAGGGCGACTTTGGGGCGGCCTTTTGCTGACGTACTGCCGTCGTTGTCTCTATGGTTACCGCCCACTCGTAGGTGTTTGGCTGCGCCCTGACATTTCCGGCGCGTAAAGCCCGCCTTCTTCATTAGATATGCATGAACTTTAAAAAATCACAGCCTGGTTCAAAAAAATTCACCCCCCTCAGCGTTGTCACAGAGCCGTAAGCTAACGTCACAGAGCCGTAAGCTAACGTTTGAGACCAAAGCCGTATTTTGAGCCCCAGGCTCTAAAGTAGGTTTTGAAACGTCTAACTCCCCATTGACTTGCATTGAATAATTCTACTTCCGCAGCAGCCCCTAGTGGTCAGCAGCAGATTGCAAACATGGCAGCCTACAGTCGGCGTCTCACCCTCCGTCTCACCCTCCGTCTCACCCTCCGTCTCACCCTCCGTCTCACCCTCCGTCTCACCCTCCGTCTCACCCTCCGTCTCACCCTCTGTCTCACCCTCCGTCTCACCCTCCGTCTCACCCTCCGTCTCACCCTCCGTCTCACCCTCCGTCTCACCCTCCGTCTCACCCATGCGTATTTTAGTGTCAGTGCATGTGTGTGAGTGTCATTGCACTCAGCGGCAGCCCCCTTCATCTTCCGGTGCATGGAGCGGGGAAGACCGGAAAAAAAAGAAAGTGTTATTAAATGCGTTTAATACCACACACGGAGCTTTAGCAGTTATAGACTGTGAAACACGTCTTAAAAAAGGGGGAATTTCATTGTGACAAACAGTGAATGCAGAGGAAACGCAATTTAAAATTGATTTTTGAAAACTTAGAATCGATTCAGAATCATTAAGACGTAGAATCGCGATCCTTTTAAGAATTGTTTTTTTTCAACACCCCTACTGTTTTGTTTTAAACTCTTTACATCAGTCACTTGCTTCACTCACTTACCTAATGCAGTCCCAGCATCCTAAATATTCACTGCAATTAGATCATAAGCATTTTTCACCAGTCTCTGAGCCCAGAGCATCACAGATCGTCCCGCGTAAAGCTAATAAACATTAGTATGCTAACGGCACACTTCCTCATTTTGGGAAAATAAAACTCTAAGTGGATGCAGAAAAAGTGCTGTGGTCTTCTTTTTCAGCCGAATAGATGATGTACTGGGCCAAAACAGACTTTACTTTATTACATGAAAAAAAGATGGGATACATAAATTACCTGTTTTTCAAGTTTCAAAACAGTAAAAATCAGGTACAGCCCCTTTAAAGTGCCTGTGACAGGTTGGACTCCTCATTTGACAAAAATGCAGTTAAGATAAATATGTTTCAAACTGTGTTCAAAAACTTCACAAATTTCATTGTGGTTTAGCAATTTTTTAGGTTTTTTGTATTACTTCCTGGTTGTAAATGATGACATCACACTAGGAAATTACCATAGCAACCATCTGTACAGTGGGCCAAAACTCATCAGATGTCACAGATGTGTTTATTTTACAAATAAAAATACACGTTAACACCTTTATTTTATTGAAATCATGTATAAATGTTCAAAAAAAGTAAATTATTTATACATTTTGCGTAACCTTTGACCTCCCCAGTGTGATGTTTGTGTGTGATTTGTTTACTTCCTGTAATTTTGAACAGATTTTTCAACTTTTCTCCACAAACGGCTGCTTGGTTGGCGTAAAACTATAATCTATATTTACAGCAGGTATTAATACACTGAATAAAGTCAAAATTAGAAAATCATGAAAACCAGTCATACGCACTTTAAAGGTCCCATATTCTGCTATTTTCCCTTCACACAGTCTATTCTAAGGGCTTTGTTGATACATTTTTGCGTTGTGTAATATCCATAACATAACAGTTTACAAAAAACACCCATTTCTTGGACTGGCCCCCCTCCTTGCAAAAGCAAACGGCTCACTCTGAAATCTGACCCCCCCGAACAGAGAGCAGGCTGCCTCCCCCGCCCAACCCGCGCGCCTCCCCCGCCCAACCCGTGCCGAAGCCTAGAGCGGAGATAGTGTGCATGCGCCGTGTGCTCCGGTAAACAGCGATACACAAACACTGAATAAACATTTTATCGTCCTGACGGTGCGTCGTGCTGAGTCCTACGTCCTGGATCTGACCTGGAGTTTGACGTGCTCCAGTACCTCGACGACGGACGTTGCCGTTTGGTAAATAACAAGCTAACTCTTCGATCTGTCGTATCCACTGTGTAATTACTGTGTAGCATTAGCATTAGCTGTTTTTATTCTGCGGCTGTGCGCTTCCTGGAGGCGTGGCTTAAACACCGCGTCATCCTTGTGAGGAGCCCCCGTCTGCTGCTCAGCCGAGGGGGACGGAAAAGAGTTCTCTAGCGAAAACATGCGGGAATCAATCAAAAAACCACTTTGGGCACAACATAAGAGGCCCAAATAGCACTGGAGGAAGGTTAAAACCTCTGAAAAGTCGATTTTGCATGTTATGGGACCTTTAAGCAATAAGATAGAATTCTTTAATTTTCATGTTTTTGGTAACCGAGATATTCTGGCTTTTCTGAGCAACTTTTGGTGAACAACCCCATTTTGTGACACAATAATCATGTACAACAAATCATATTATATACACAGAGTTGGTTACCTCTGGCAGGACCTCCTCTGAAGCGGAGAAGAAGTACGTGTAGACGATGAGCTCGGAGGCCACGTCGTTGTACTTCTCCTGCAACGGCATCACACCACGTTTCAGTTTACACACGCAGCCACTCAATAAGCGACATTTTAAGGCCGACTCATTGCGAGGTGTAGCCCAGGAACATTGTTAAAAAAGAGCAGCGGAGCACTTAGCCGACCGCCCGATCGATATGCGGTTTATGGCGGAGTGCGGGTCTCTAAAAGGAGATCCTCTATTGATGGGAGATGGGTTACGTACTCGGAGCGGTGAGTCTCCTCCCACGTAGACGAAGAGCACCGTGTGGCGTTTCAGCATGTGGGTGAACATCTGCTTACTGGGCAGAGCTCGCACCGCCGGCCTGGACAGGACAGGACAAGAGAACAGCGGTCTGATGTTACAAAGATGGATGACAAGGGCAGGCTTTTTATATATACAGGTGTAAAAACTTGTCTGCCGTGTGTATGTGTAAAAGGACCCGCCGTGCCAGTGGAGGTGAACAATATATCGCAAAAATGGAGAATATCGTGAATGCTGTTGTGAAGATATGCAACATTTTGAATATCATGCATACGGTTAATAGTAAAAATCTATCAACAAGAGGATAAAAGGATATTTCTTTTTTATCACTTTTGTGGGTCATTCTACCGTCCATTCACATTTGTCAGACATTTAAATCTCAACTTATAGGTCTACATTTGAAGACAAGTTTGAACAAATTTCTGCTGAAATGACAAGCAAGACTAAAGCAAGGACTAAAGCCGGACTAAACCAAGACTAAAGCAAGGACTAAAGCCGGACTAAACCAAGACTAAAGCAAAGACTAAAGCCGGACTAAACCAAGACTAAAGCAAGGACTAAAGCTGGACTTAACCAAGACTAAAGCAAGGACTAAAACAGGAGTAAACCAGGGACAAAAGGAGGACTAAGGCAGGACTAAACCAGGACTAAAGCAAGGGCTAAAGCCGGACTAAACCAAGACTAAAGCAAAGACTAAA
Organism: Rhinogobius similis; assembly: GCA_019453435.1. Classification (NCBI taxonomy): domain Eukaryota; kingdom Metazoa; phylum Chordata; class Actinopteri; order Gobiiformes; family Gobiidae; genus Rhinogobius; species Rhinogobius similis. Next base: position 30,264,726 of record CM033639.1, on the reverse strand, counting down.
GCCGGACTAAACCAAGACTAAAGCAAAGACTAAAGCCGGACTAAACCAAGACTAAAGCAAAGACTAAAGCCGGACTAAACCAAGACTAAAGCAAGGGCTAAAGCAAAGACTAAACCAAGACTAAAGCAAGGACTAAAGCTGGACTAAACCAAGACTAAAGCAAAGACTAAAGCCGGACTAAACCAAGACTAAAGCAAGGGCTAAAGCCGGACTAAACCAAGACTAAAGCAAAGACTAAAGCCGGACTAAACCAAGACTAAAGCAAGGGCTAAAGCCGGACTAAACCAAGACTAAAGCAAGGACTAAACCAAGACTAATGCAGGATTAAAGCAAGGACTAAAGCCGAACTAAACCAAGACTAAAGCAAAGACTAAAGCCGGACTAAACCAAGACTAAAGCAAAGACTAAAGCCGGACTAAACCAAGACTAAAGCAAGGACTAAAGCCGGACTAAACCAAGACTAAAGCAAAGACTAAAGCCGGACTAAACCAAGACTAAAGCAAGGACTAAAGCCGGACTAAACCAAGACTAAAGCAAGGACTAAAGCCGGACTAAACCAAGACTAAAGCAAAGACTAAAGCCGGACTAAACCAAGACTAAAGCAAGGACTAAAGCTGGACTTAACCAAGACTAAAGCAAGGACTAAAACAGGAGTAAACCAGGGACAAAAGGAGGACTAAGGCAGGACTAAACCAGGACTAAAGCAAGGGCTAAAGCTGGACTTAACCAAGACTAAAGCAAGGACTAAAACAGGAGTAAACCAGGGACAAAAGGAGGACTAAGGCAGGACTAAACCAGGACTAAAGCAAGGGCTAAAGCCGGACTAAACCAAGACTAAAGCAAAGACTAAAGCCGGACTAAACCAAGACTAAAGCAAAGACTAAAGCCGGACTAAACCAAGACTAAAGCAAAGACTAAAGCCGGACTAAACCAAGACTAAAGCAAGGGCTAAAGCAAAGACTAAACCCAGACTAAAGCAAGGACTAAAGCTGGACTAAACCAAGACTAAAGCAAAGACTAAAGCCGGACTAAACCAAGACTAAAGCAAGGGCTAAAGCCGGACTAAACCAAGACTAAAGCAAAGACTAAAGCCGGACTAAACCAAGACTAAAGCAAGGGCTAAAGCCGGACTAAACCAAGACTAAAGCAAGGACTAAACCAAGACTAATGCAGGATTAAAGCAAGGACTAAAGCCGAACTAAACCAAGACTAAAGTAAAGACTAAAGCCGGACTAAACCAAGACTAAAGCAAAGACTAAAGCCGGACTAAACCAAGACTAAAGCAAGGACTAAAGCCGGACTAAACCAAGACTAAAGCAAAGACTAAAGCCGGACTAAACCAAGACTAAAGCAAGGACTAAAGCCGGACTAAACCAAGACTAAAGCAAGGACTAAAGCCGGACTAAACCAAGACTAAAGCAAAGACTAAAGCCAGACTAAACCAAGACTAAAGCAAAGACTAAAGCCGGACTAAACCAAGACTAAAGCAAGGACTAAAGCCGGACTAAACCAAGACAAAAGCAAAGACTAATGCCGGACTAAACCAAGACTAAAGCAAGGACTCAAAGCCGGACTAAACCAAGACTAAAGCAAGGACTAAAGCCGGACTAAACCAAGACTAAAGCAAAGACTAAAGCCGGACTAAACCAAGACTAAAGCAAGGACTAAAGCTGGACTTAACCAAGACTAAAGCAAGGACTAAAACAGGAGTAAACCAGGGACAAAAGGAGGACTAAGGCAGGACTAAACCAGGACTAAAGCAAAGGCTAAAGGTGGACTTAACCAAGACTAAAGCAAGGACTAAAACAGGAGTAAACCAGGGACAAAAGGAGGACTAAGGCAGGACTAAACCAGGACTAAAGCAAGGGCTAAAGCCGGACTAAACCAAGACTAAAGCAAAGACTAAAGCCGGACTAAACCAAGACTAAAGCAAAGACTAAAGCCGGACTAAACCAAGACTAAAGCAAAGACTAAAGCCGGACTAAACCAAGACTAAAGCAAAGACTAAAGCCGGACTAAACCAAGACTAAAGCAAGGACTAAAGCCAGACTAAACCAAGACTAAAGCAAAGACTAAAGCCGGACTAAACCAAGACTAAAGCAAAGACTAAAGCCAGACTAAACCAAGACTAAAGCAAAGACTAAAGCCGGACTAAACCAAGACTAAAGCAAAGACTAAAGCCGGACTAAACCAAGACTAAAGCAAGGGCTAAAGCCGGACTAAACCAAGACAAAAGCAAGGACTAAACCAAGACTAATGCAGGATTAAAGCAAGGACTAAAGCCGAACTAAACCAAGACTAAAGCAAAGACTAAAGCCGGACTAAACCAAGACTAAAGCAAAGACTAAAGCCGGACTAAACCAAGACTAAGAAAAGCAAGGACTAAAGCCAGGACTAAACCTAGACTAAAGCAAAGACTAAAGCCGGACTAAACCAAGACTAAAGCAATGACTAAAGCCGGACTAAACCAAGACTAAAGCAAGGACTAAAGCCGGACTAAACCAAGACTAAAGCAAAGACTAAAGCCGGACTAAACCAAGACTAAAGCAAGGACTCAAGCTGGACTTAACCAAGACTAAAGCAAGGACTAAAACAGGAGTAAACCAGGGACAAAAGGAGGACTAAGGCAGGACTAAACCAGGACTAAAGCAAAGGCTAAAGGTGGACTTAACCAAGACTAAAGCAAGGACTAAAACAGGAGTAAACCAGGGACAAAAGGAGGACTAAGGCAGGACTAAACCAGGACTAAAGCAAAGGCTAAAGCCGGACTAAACCAAGACTAAAGCAAAGACTAAAGCCGGACTAAACCAAGACTAAAGCAAAGACTAAAGCCGGACTAAACCAAGACTAAAGCAAAGACTAAAGCCGGACTAAACCAAGACTAAAGCAAGGGCTAAAGCAAAGACTAAACCAAGACTAAAGCAAAGACTAAAGCCGGACTAAACCAAGACTAAAGCAAGGGCTAAAGCCGGACTAAACCAAGACTAAAGCAAAGACTAAAGCCGGACTAAACCAAGACTAAAGCAAGGGCTAAAGCCGGACTAAACCAAGACTAAAGCAAGGACTAAACCAAGACTAATGCAGGATTAAAGCAAGGACTAAAGCCGAACTAAACCAAGACTAAAGTAAAGACTAAAGCCGGACTAAACCAAGACTAAAGCAAAGACTAAAGCCGGACTAAACCAAGACTAAAGCAAGGACTAAAGCCGGACTAAACCAAGACTAAAGCAAAGACTAAAGCCGGACTAAACCAAGACTAAAGCAAGGACTAAAGCCGGACTAAACCAAGACTAAAGCAAGGACTAAAGCCGGACTAAACCAAGACTAAAGCAAAGACTAAAGTCAGACTAAACCAAGACTAAAGCAAAGACTAAAGCCGGACTAAACCAAGACTAAAGCAAGGACTAAAGCCGGACTAAACCAAGACTAAAGCAAAGACTAAAGCCGGACTAAACCAAGACTAAAGCCGGACTAAACCAAGACTAAAGCAAGGACTAAAGCCGGACTAAACCAAGACTAAAGCAAAGACTAAAGCCAGACTAAACCAAGACTAAAGCAAAGACTAAAGCCGGACTAAACCAAGACTAAAGCAAGGACTAAAGCCGGACTAAACAAAGACTAAAGCAAGGACTAAAGCTGGACTAAACCAAGACTAAAGCAAAGACTAAAGCCGGACTAAACCAAGACTAAAGCAAGGACTAAAGCTGGACTAAACCAAGACTAAAGCAAAGACTAAAGCCGGACTAAACCAAGACTAAAGCAAGGACTAAAGCCGGACTAAACCAAGACTAAAGCAAGGACTAAAGCTGGACTAAACCAAGACTAAAGCAAAGACTAAAGCCGGACTAAACCAAGACTAAAGCAAGGACTAAAACAGGAGTAAACCAGGGACAAAAGCAGGACTAAACCAAGACTAATGCAGGATTAAAGCAAGGGCTAAAGCCGGACTAAACCAAGACTAAAGCAAAGACTAAAGCCGGACTAAACCAAGACTAAAGCCGGACTAAACCAAGACAAAAGCAAGGACTAAAGCCGGACTAAACCAAGACTAAAGCAAAGACTAAAGCCAGACTAAACCAAGACTAAAGCAAAGACTAAAGCCGGACTAAACCAAGACTAAAGCAAGGACTAAAGCCGGACTAAACAAAGACTAAAGCAAGGACTAAAGCTGGACTAAACCAAGACTAAAGCAAAGACTAAAGCCGGACTAAACCAAGACTAAAGCAAGGACTAAAGCAGGACTAAACCAAGACTAAAGCAAGGACTAAAGCCGGACTAAACCAAGACTAAAGCAAGGACTAAAGCCGGACTAAACCAAGACTAAAGCAAGGACTAAAGCTGGACTAAACCAAGACTAAAGCAAAGACTAAAGCCGGACTAAACCAAGACTAAAGCAAGGACTAAAACAGGAGTAAACCAGGGACAAAAGCAGGACTAAACCAAGACTAATGCAGGATTAAAGCAAGGGCTAAAGCCGGACTAAACCAAGACTAAAGCAAGGGCTAAAATAGGACTACACCAAGGACTAAAACAAGATTAAACTAGGTCTTCATCATGGAATAAAAGAGGTCTAAACCAGGGACAAAAGCAAGACTAAATCAGAACTAAAACAGGACTAAAGCTAAACAAACCTTTGGACAAAACCAGGACTAATATTGTCTGAATAGCATAATTGGAATACTTGAAACAAATATAGATATGTTCATTTTTGCCAATATAGCCGAGTCCTATGTGCGCAAATTAACATCTCAGTTTTTGGGAACTCTCCCAATAGCGATAATCATGTCATATTTTTGCAATCTATGCTAAATCTTGCCGGAAAATGTCTTGAAGCTAAAGTCCTTGTGTCACACATGGCAAAAGTGCATAAATATTACTTTATACCCTTAGTTGGCACTACAAGTTTTTAAAGTTTTTTCAGCCTTTTAAAACCACATACACTTATAAACTATTCATGGGCATCAGTTTCCTGTGACGGTAAACATTTTGAGGAGTTTTTATGATTCAAAAGATAGCATATTTTGTTATTGCTATGTCAATGGTTCAAATTTTTCCAATATTCTATTTTTTTCAATAAACAACCTCTCACCTGCCAAAGATAGTATTTGGAAAAGTTGCCTCAATTAAGATTTATTTCTGATTTTATGACATTAAAATCCCAGGAGCAAAGTGAACAGAGTGAGCAGAGCACAGCACAGGTGGAACTAAAATATTTTTAAATATAATCAGAAAAAATTGGAGAGATCTAATTTTCACAAATTGTGCATATCTTCAAAATGACATACACAATTTTATCTAAATTTCAATATATTGCCCACCTCTAGGTGACACATCAGTTAATCTGTGGATTTTTGGACAAAGATTTTTTAAATTTATTTTAAAATAACTTAATCTATAACATTTTTCTTTCATTTTTGTCTTCCCACATAGTTTAGTTTGCCCTTTTTTCGCATAATTTAAAACTTGCACAGAAAGAAACCAGATTACTCACATCAGATAGAAGAGTGTACTAGAGTTAGGAAATATATCGAAATTTAGATAATATTATGAATGTTGTTTTGAAAAAGAGCTCATTAAAAACAAAAATGAAAAAGTTATATTGTAAAGGGTATATGATGATATTTCTGCACTTTTGTGATTAATTTTACATTTCACCTTCGTTTGATAAAAAAAACAAAAACTGAAATAATACATTTAAAGAACTAGCGTCTGAATATCAAATATCAGATTCAGGATACTCCCAAAAAATAGTGACATGTCCATTTGTGTCTATATCACCTACTCCTAATGTTTACATAACATTTCAATAATCAGTACTCCAGATAATGATCAGATTTTTGCAATTTCAGCAAATCTCAGGTGTCACATCGAAAACACAAATGCTTCATTTCTTGCTCAATTCATCCAGAATATGTAAAACGCTCATGCATCAATAAACAAATCTATTTTCAACCATTTACAGTCAGCTTATTACCCCAGAATATCCTTTTCTACACTGCACAACCCTCATTCGTGTGCTCATACTGCCCTCTAAAGGCAACTGCGCGCACTACACCTTTCACTCGTGCCAAGCGTTTGATCAAGCCCTCTGTCACGGATCTGAGCGAGATTTCCCTGAAGGAGGAGGCTCTGTCAGGCGCCTGGATACAGTGGCTTAGACGGGAAGCGCAGAGGCACAAATCCACGGGCCCTCAGACAAATGTGGCCGACGTTGATAAGCGCGTTTGGATGGCTTTATTAGCGGCACAAAAAGTCCACTTCTCAAGGAGGCATCCGCGGGAGAGAGTGAATGGAACACCTGGTTTAAAAAAGGAGAAACTCACCCTGACACTCTGTTGGCGAACTCCACGATGTCGTCTTTTGTCCTGGGTCCCTTGTAATTATAGGCAAGGTCACCTTTTAACCTGGAAACAGAGAGAAATCAGAAGTTAGAATAAAATGTCACTGTTAGAAATCACTTCAGCATGAGGGAGAAAGGAAAATGCAAGTCGTTTTGTCACTTGAATGTTCTATAATTGAATGTTCTATAATGATCATATTGCACATTAGACCTTACAATGTTTCGAACGATTAGGATTGTCAAAAAGTATGAAAAATAAAATACTAAATCTGATACCTCGATACTAATGGATCTGACACTAGCATCAAAACCAAATATTAGGGCAGGGGTGGGCAATATTGGGCCAGACCATCAATCCAGTGCCGATCAATGCAATATCTGGTGTTATATTCTATCTTTTGTAATGTTGAAAAGTCCTTGACATTCAAAAAAAATGGCGAAAGTAACGATTGAACTAAATTTGAAAATGGACATATTTAACAGACTCTGGACCAAATGGACTGAATATGCCGGACTACATGTTTAGGACTTTTCTTTGTTATTCACCTTATTCCGCCCGCCACTTTTGTCACAGATATGCAGCTCACACTAAATTACACTTCTGGTTTGGCGGGGATTCCGTTCACGCAAATGAGGGAAAAGTCTTGCTGCTAAAAAATTATATAAAGTAGATTGATTTGTGTAAAATATTTAATGTACACAACAACATTTCATTAATAACATTTCCTGGGGTCTGAAAACAGCTTTGTAGTCCGTGTAGAACTTATTTTCTGTGGAACTTGCCTGCTCCATGTAAACTAATACAGCGGATAAAAGATACCGGCGCCCACGGCAACTTCCGGAACAAGGGGAATATGTTTGTATGCTCTCTCTGAGTTGTTTTTGTTACTTGTTCTGTTTCCTTTTCTTGTAGGAGAAAAAGTCCTGTTGCCTATAACAACAGGAAGCTGTAATCTGTTACTATACTATAAAAATTAATACATAGGTATTATAATTTTACAATATTGTATCAAAAAGTGTTTTGTTTTTTGTTTTTTTCTTTTCATTGGTTTTGAGCTTCAGAACTGAGTTTGAAATTCACCACTTTGGGAACTACTCTTCAAGGGAATGAATTTAAAACACAAAAGTTACTGCTTGAACTTTGGAACAAACACATCTTGATTTTGAGACCAAGAGGAATATATTTAAAAGCCAAAATAATAGCACTTTCTTGATTTACCATGCGGTCTCATACTTGTTGTGATACAGATCAAGAGCATTGTAAACCTACTCTGGAAGGTCAAGTTTTGCCGCTTTATTCAGTATCAATACTTGCTCAAATGAGTACGTAGTTTTGATACCAATTTAAGTATTGATTTTGACTTTTCTTTTGAGAGCCCAAACTCCAAAAGTGGCGGTCGGTTTACGGATATCACTGGCCTTTACCTTGTAATCGTGAGTCATCTGTCCATTTTTAATAAATATGGTCTAGCGCAGTGGTTCCCAAAGTGACGCATGAGCAGGGGTTACAAAATTATTTCAAGATAGAATTTAAATACTATAACATTGTATTTACTCTGTAACAATTTTTTTTTTTTTTTTTTTTTTTTTAAATCAGAACAGTTTATTTTAATGCAATTTAGTCCATTAACACACTAAACCAGAGCTGTCCAAACTTCTGTCACTGAGGGTTACAGATTAAAAAAGTTGCATTTATACGAGGTTATAAAGTGCTGCCACACCTAAGTTCAGTCTCAGAACCTTCATATCAGATCTTTCTTACACCAAGACATTAGTTATTAGGGTTATTCTGGTAGAGAATTTGAAACTTTACGCAAAAAGTACAGAATAATGTGGGCCGTATTTGGCACCAGGGTCACAGTTTGGACAACCTTGCATAAAACTATTCAAAAACTTTATTATCAATGTCAATTTAACTTTGCAGTGGGATCTCGAGTCAGTTGCATGGCTTCTTTGGAGGTCCTGGGAACCTCTGATCTAGCTCACGATGCAAATATATTCAAGCGACCTAAAGTTGATCACATTTGTGGCAAAGGACAATAAACCTGCATATGCTTTTGTCATGCTAGAACAACAAATATGACGGTTGTAATATTAAAATTATATGCGGAACTACATTTTAAGAGCCACAATGTCATGCACATCTTGCTCCATTTCACACTTCTTTACCAAACTTTCAGCTAACCTTTAAGCATTTCTTTTCCCTGTCCGAAAGCAGATCAATATTGTAATTATGCAACCGAAATAAATAACTGAATAAATATCCCCGGGCAAACAGAGCGCTGATTTTTCTCCGCTGCTTTTCTAAATGACTTTCTGATTACACAACTAATCCATGAGGCGACGCTTCCTCCGAGACAAAGGTCAGTTAAATGATCAACTTTGGGGGGGAGAAAATGGGAGTTTCTAATTGAGTTTCAGGCGGGAGACGGAGTGCGGGCGCGGCTTTTTCCGAACCCTCCAAATTGCTAAGGTTGCATCAGTCCGTGGGGTTTAATGAACTCGGGAGGATACGCGAGTCTGAATGGAGCGCTGTCACCGGGGAAGGAGGTTTCATCAGCCGAGCCCTGCCACCGTCCTGTCATACGCCTTTTTAATGAGTTTGACGGCGCCCAAAAGGAGGCCTGTCGTGTCGGAGAGCAAGAGGAACAGGACGAGGAGTGAAGTAAAGAGAGAGTCAAAGTGGGCAATCTATCGACACTGAGATTCAATCATGAATGCTGTTTTGAAGACAAACTTTGAAATATTGAGACGATCATTTATAGTAAAAAATGCAACAAAACGAGCTGAATAAACATAAAAAGTTATGTTGTAAACTTTCATATAAGTCAGTTGATATTTGAGCATTTTTGTGGTTAACGTTTTACATTTGTCTGATAATTAAACCTCAAATAATACACATTAAAGATATGTTTTAACACATTTCTGTTGGATTGATAGAACATTGTCTGACTATTGTTATTGAGTTGGTCAAAAAAAGAGAAAAACATACATTTTTGTCAATATCGCCCAATCTTAATGGAGAGTGTTATGACTACGATGACGGTAAAGAAACGTTTTGTACCTACTGGAAAAAATGACTATCCTAAATGAGATGAGTTAAAAAGTGATTGAAATTGAGTTTAGAGTATGTTTTGACTTGCTTAAATGAAATCTGCCCATAGATCAAGTAAGTTTTGTTCTAATTTCAAGAGCAGCAGCATTTTTTCATTTCAAGTAAAAAAATATACCCAAAACAATGTAAATATTAACTTGTTTTCTTATTTTTTTCCAGTGAGTGTGATATTAAAGGACATACCATGCTTTTTCCCCAGGTACTTAATAATGAGATATAAAATAAGTACATTTTACAGTTGGTTACGGCTGTTAACAGTTCTCTGTAATCTGTAACGGCTCAGTAATAAATAAAGTCTTCATTTTTCAAATAATCACACTACGTACAGGATGTGGGCGGGGATAGGGGGAAGGTGAAAACAGAACTTTTCTGAGCACTGGAGCCTCAGGTGCAGGATAATACAGGATTATTTAAACATGCAAGTATCAACAAAAATACAACTTCGATTAAACTAATTCTAAGGAAACACTGCTGTAACAAGGTCAAAAACTCATTCAAGTTGATTTTGCATAATGTGTCCACTTTAACAAAGTAATCTTGCAATAGTTTGGGTATTTCTATCATCACTATTCATTAACAATTAATTCAGATTAGATGTGGTTTTGAATTTGGTTCAACTCTAAGGAGCTTTTTTTTTTTTTTATTCATTCATTCATTCATTCATTTTCTACCGCTTATTCCCGTTAGGGGTCGCGGGTGACTGGAGCCTATCCCAGTGACTTTGGGCCTTAGGCGGGGTACACCCTGGACAGTGGCCAACTCGTCGCAGGGCTGACACAGAGAGACAGACAAGGACAGACAACCATTCACTCTCACATTCATCCACTATGGACAATTTAGAGTTGTCAATTAACCTACACAGTCATGTCTTTGGACGGTGGGAGGAGCCGGAGAACCTGGAGAGAACCCACGGTAACACGGGGAGGACATGCAGACTCCACCCAGAGAGAGCATGTGATGTTGGGGTGGTCCGGGATTCGAACCCACGATCTCCTTATTGAGAGGCAGAAGCTCTAGCCGCTCTGCCACCGTTTTTTTTAATCAAATCAATAAGAGAGTTTCTGTTTGGGAAAATATAATAAGCTTTAAAAAAAAAAAATAAATCAATAAGCAGATAATGAAACTACTTTTAAAACTAGATACCCGATACCAATGTGTGCAAGAATAGATATACTGGAAAAACCTTTCCTGAATAGTTTGAGAATGGTCATGATTCAAGTCATAGCTGAATGACATAATGATATTAAAGAAACAGTTGTTTTGTGCTAAAAATTACATTGATTGTTTTAATTATCACTGTGGTATCAACATTGGTTTCGAGTATTGCGTCTAGAAATATTAAATCAAAACGTCAAAAAAGAATAAACAATTTCTTTCTTGAAGGCTCCACTTATTCATATCTTTATCAGAAATACATAATATATCTTGATATAAACAATGGTTTGACAAGTGGATTAAACAGAACAATTAAAAGCAGACTAGTCGACTCCTGACATAATCTCTAGTTGCAGCCTTAGAAACGCCACAATATACTCAAAACGACACTTTTATTACCATCTTCTTTCAACTTTTTCATAATCATTCCATAGCTTAACATGTTTTTTTGTTTGTTTTGCAAATATCTGGTCAAAATTAACAGTAGACTTGAGGTGAAAATCTAATTTGCATAGGCGTGAACAACAGCTAATTCCCAAGACTCTCATATACAGGACCTTCCCAATGGACCCAGAGTCGAGGGGCCAACAGATGACAATAATAACTCCATTACAATGTTACAAGAAACAGCACGAGGGGAATAAGACTCATTAATGACAATCAAAATATATATACAGTTTGTACTTTAAAAAGGCAACTCTTTTGGGCTAAATCAAGAATCTCCGATGTGAGTTTATGTTTTAGTTGTATTATTAATGTTGCATGAATGTTGTGGAAGTAAGTTGGCGCGATTTGATCTTTGAAAACTCCATAAAAATCTTCAGTTTTCAGCTAGTTTAACTTGACAAATATAGAGCCGTGCTCCTTTGCCTGCGGACATGTGCGGCACCTAAACTTCTATTGATTTCTCTGTGGCTTTGCACGGCGGACCAGAGGAGGTTATTTGGAGGGAAAATTGTGTTGTTCGGACACTTTTAAAAATCACAGACAGAATTATGCAGTGGTACTTACAGTTTTATTGTGGGGTAACCGCGGACGCCAAACTCTGAGGCCATACCTGCACACAATAGGGGAAACACTATTACAGTAATATTCCAAAATTATTCATTTCCTTTTTTGTAATTGGGTACTTGGCGTGGCATCCATTTTTGCGTTATCACTTCTAAATGATGCTTTTCTTCCTCCAACATTCAACTCAACAGTGCGCAAAAACTCTTTAAATTACACATTGTATTAGAATGAAGTTTCATTTTTTATGATTATAGCATAAACACTAAAATGTCATGTGGCGTGTAAAAAAATTCTGTTGTGTCAAGAGTTTTTTTGTTTTTTTTACTAAAATGACATGTTTATCTCAACTTTAAGCCTAAAAAAAAAATTACTTTAATGCTGTAATCCAGGGGTGTCCAAACTTTTTCCATCGAGGGTCACATATTGAAATACAGACCAAGCGGAGGGCCACGAATCAATCGCGAAACGTTCAAAAAAAGCTGCATTTATCTGATGTTTTAAGCACCACCACATCTACATTCAGGCTCACTGCCTTAATATCAGGTCTGTATTGCACCAAAATGTTAGTTATTTAGGTTGGAATCGTAGAAAATCGGAAATATGCTGTAAATAGTAGTTCTTAGGACAATGTGGGCCAGTTCACCTGGAAGCCTGAGGGCCAAGAAAAATTGGTCTGAGGGCCGCATTTGGCCCCCGGGCCTGAGTTTGGACATGTCTGCTGTAATCCAAAGGGTGTGCTGTGGTGTGATATGAAAAATCACACTTAAAATTACACAAAAACCTTTAGGGGCTCATGTGTCATTTATGTTCCAGGACAAGCTCTGGGGTTTAAGGTTTGAACGAGAAGACTCAAGAAATAATCATAAAAATACTACAATTCTGAACAAACTTTGAACATGTGAGTTAGTTTGGCGCCCTGAAGTGTGACAGCTGTATTGCCTGAGAAAAATACAACTCTAATTGTAAAAAACAGTCAATAATTACTAAACAGGGACAGTTTAATATTTATTTGATGTGATATTTGAAGCGTCATTTATTTTATTTTTTTTAACATGGCAAGTTTGTAGTAAATGTACTGCAGTGTGACAGGATATGACAGACTGAAGCGCATGTGAAAATAACTCAAATTTTTAAAAGAGTTACACCCAAAATGAAGTAACGTTCATGAAAAGCCCCTCTTACACTTGAATTGTTGTGTAGGGCTGCTCAATGATGGCAAAAATTATAATCACAATTTTTTAGCTCATACTTGAAATCACAATTATTTCATACAATTTCTTCTATTTTGCCAAACCATTCTGCAGAGAAAGAGACTGAGTATATTTTATTAATAATGTTTCAGAAAAGCGCCTGGTTCAGGTTTTGAGGCAAAAGCAGTTCACTCAGAACTCTGAATTTGTTGTATTTATTTGAATAGAGTGATCATTGAAATTATGATTATATATATGATTCATTGTACAGCCCTAAAAATATATATTACACCACAAAACGTCATAAACATATATCAGAAAATCATTTATTAAATCATTCAATCATTGTCTGGCCCAAGGCAACAGTTATGTCTGAAATATTAAATTACTGTGTGTGAGAATATAGAGCACATCTCACCCTAGCTGTATTGATCCTATGACATTAAGTAATTTAATTGAATCAGAGTGGCCTCACAGAGATCTATAAACGCATGAAAATAAACAGTAGCCACTGGTACGGTTATAATCCACCATCATTTCAACAAAGACTTCTTCATTTCACATTAAAAGGGCCTATGACAAGTTGGACTACTCTTTTCACTAAAATATAGTTTAGATAAATATATTCCAAATTTTGCCAAAATACTTCACAAAATATATCCTGGTTTAGCAAGTTTTTACATATTTTGTTTTACTTCCTGGTTGTAAATGATGATGATTAGGAAGTTTCCAAGCAACCACGCTGTACATTGGGCCAAACGCAGGAATATTACAGATTTTTTTAAATTTTACAAATAAAAATAAATGTGAAAACCTTTTTTGTTTAATGTCGTTATAGACTGTAACCTTTTTTTTTTCTTTCTCTCCTTCTTGAATGTTGAATGTATGTTTGCAATGGTTAATAAAAAAAATAATTAAAAAAATTAATGTTTAAGGGTAGAAAAAAAATAAAAATACAGAGTTTATTCATTCATTCATTTTTTTTTCTACCGCTTATTCCCGTTAGAGGTCGCGGGTGACTGGAGCCTATCCCAGTGACTTTGGGCCTTAGGCGGGGTACACCCTGGACAGTGGCCAACTCGTCGCAGGGCTGACACAGAGACGGAGACAAGGACAGACAACCATTCACTCTCACATTCATTCACTTAGGACAGTTTTAGAGTTATCAATTAACCTACACAGTCATGTCTTTGGACGGTGGGAGGAAGCCGGAGAACCCGGAGAGAACCCACGGTAACACGGGGAGGACGCGCAGACTCCACCCAGAGAGATCGTGTGATGTTGGGGTGGTTCGGAATTCGAGACCACGATGTTGGGGTGGTCTGGGATTCGAACCCCGATCTCCTTGTTGAGAGGCAGAAGCTCTAGCCGCTCTGCCACCGTGCACCCGATACAGAGTTTACTTTGTGTAAATTATGCATAAAATGTCCCCCTAGTGTGATTTCATCAATCAGTTTACTTCTTGTAACTTTCTACGGATTTTTCAACTTTTCACCACAAACAGTTCCTTGATTGGTGCAGAACTATAATTTATATTTACAACAGGTATTAATACACCAAACGAAATTAGAAAATCATGAAAACCCCTCATATGCACTTTAACGTTTAACCCAAACCCTTAGTTTAGCAACAACTCCAAGAAAAATCACTGGCTTTGCGTTTCCTCAGCTTTCCTCAGCCTGTCTGTTGTCTTCCATGACATATTACATGAAAACAGTTGAGCTAATAAAACAAATGACCCCATTAGTGATAATTGGACAAATACAGCTTCTCTGTGTTTCAAATGGATCACCTGCCGTCTCACATTATCGCTGCTAACGACTTGTCGAGTTGTCGCAACAACAGAGTCAATTAGGTTGGGAGTCTAGCGTGTAACTCTTTGCATAAGCACTAGGGGACAGCAGCGCTCCTCTGGGACACATTCATCACACACTCACCGGAGAACGCCGTCGCATCCATCTTTCCCACGCGGACCGGGGACCCAGAAGTCTTCAGCTCGACCCCCACATCGTGCCAAATGGGCTCCAGCTTCTTACAGTAGCCGCACCATGGGGCGTAGAACTGTGCACAAGCAAAGAGAAGAGAGGTTCAAAATGGGAAAAAATAATGTAGGGGTACTAGACAAAACAGTAAACAATGCATACATCCAGCTTTTTCACTGCTGACATTGATGTTAGGCCAGTACAGAGACTTTCCTTAAAGTGCGTATGACGGGTTTTGAAGATTTTCTAGTTTTTGAATAATAATAATCATAGTTTTACACCAATCAAGTGTCAGTTTGTGAAGAAATGCAGAAAAATATGTTGAAATTGACAGGAAGTCGAGCATAGTTCCAAAACACTAGGGACAATTTACAACCAACAAAGACATTTTTCTGATCCTTTAAACATGAATTCAACAAAATACAGGCCTTCCCATATATTTTTATTATTCAAATAATGATATCTGTGACATTAGAGGATAACAGGTACAGAATTTCCTAGTGTGATGTCATGATTTCTAACCAGGAAGTAAAAATTTTAACCTAAAAAACTGCCAAAGAGGGATAAAAATTGTTTAGTAGAATCTTAAATATAGTGATGTTCTTAACTGTATTTTGGTAAAATGACTACTCCAACCTGTCAAAGGCACTCAGTAACTTTAGAAGAGCATTGTAAGGCCTAAAGTGCAAACATTGTGAACCATAAACTACCACATCATCAACAGTGGCCAGTGTTTTAGAAAATGTACTGAATTGCCAAAGTCCTTGCCAATAACCCGAGCCGAAACCCAATACCAGAATTGTATCGATGCACCTCACGTATGTAACAATATCCAGGTTTCACTGTACAATATTTAATACCGCAGTAAGATTTGTGTTTTGATGTGATGTGAACAAATAAACTTAAAAAACTGAAACTGGACTGAAGCTACACATGGAGATTTCTCGCAAAGTGGGCATATCGGAGATGTGTCTTGCCCAAGGAAAAGAGAAAAAAAAAAATCAACAATATGCGCTTAGGGTAACATATGATGCGACTTTTAAGAGCTTTTGACCATGTTCTAAGGTTGTACAGAGTGATTCATTACTCATGTCTGACTAAACTTACAAAACAGCCATTGCTACAAAAATCCTAGTTTTCAGCGACCCCCGACACATGCCCACTGCACTTCCTGTATGGTCTAAAGGAGTTTTCAACCAGAAGTCATTGGAGACGTTTCTTTTATTTAATCCTTTTAGACAAATATTGCAATTTAATAATTGAAATGTCCAAATTAATATAAAATAATTCATAATTTATTCAAAGCTGATGAAACAAACTGATGAAACATGTCTTGTCTGGCAGAAAGCAACAGTTATGTCAAACATGAGGTTATTGGGTGTGATAAAAGAATATAGAGCACATCTCACCCTAGCTTTATTGATCCTAAGACAAGAAGTAGTTTAACTGAGTCAGAGTTGCCTCACAGAGATCTATAAAAGCATGAACAGTGGCTAGTGAGGATATTTTAATCATTTTAATAAAAGCTTCTTCAATAGGTTTAACAAACAACACCAAAGAACAACTCAATGGTTTTGCATTTCCATTTCCACCGTACTGTATGGTCTAAAGGGGTTTTAAACCAGAACCTTAAACCTTTTTAGATAAATATTGCAGTTTAATAATTTAGATGTCCAAATTAATAAAAAATGATCAGTGTGATAAATTATATTCTAACTATATAGAAGTGTCACGGGCTTACTGTCAAAACTGCCTTCTGTTTGTACATTCTACTGTATGTGTGACAATCAACTTTGCACCACTCATGTCATCTGTGGTCTGGTGGGTCCTGGTGGGTCCTGGTGGGTCCTGGTGGGTCCTGGTGGGTCCTGGTGGGTCCTGGTGGGTCCTGGTGGGTCCTGGTGGGTCCTGGTGGGTCCTGGTGGGTCCTGGTGGGTCTTGGTGGGTCTTGGTGGGTCTTGGTGGGTCTTGGTGGGTCTTGGTGGGTCTTGGTGGGTCTTGGTGGGTCTTGGTGGGTCTTGGTGGGTCTTGGTGGGTCTTGGTGGGTCTTGGTGGGTCTTGGTGGGTCTGATGGGTCTGATGGGTCTGGGGTGAGGGACACTAATAGATCATCAATAAGCTCATGAAGAAGGCCGGACATGTTGTGGGGGAGGAGCTGGCTGATGACTCTTGTGTCTCTGAGGAGGATGTTGTCCAAAACCATGACTATTCTGGACTTCCCCTCTCACCCGCTCCACAATGTGCTGGTCGGCTGCAAGAGCTCGTTCAGTAACAGACCATTAGTTCCGCTGCTCCACCGAGACACTGGAAATCGTTCCTGCATCGCCATCAAACTGCTCAGCTGTGTGCTGTAAAATGCTCTTTGTAAAGCTAATATTCAGCTCACTTGTATCTTGTAAGAGTACCAGAGTGATAGTATTTTATTCTTACTGTGATAATGATATTTCATTTTAGATCCTTTTTGATAACTCTTTGTTAAGGTGGTCGGCTTCATGTCTGGAATGGAAATAATTTCCTTTTGGGGAGGAATAAAGGGGATTTCTGATTCTGTTCAAACCTGCTTTTAGGCTCATTTACCATCATTAAAGGCAACATATGCGACTTTAATGAGCTTAATCTTGGTACAGCAGTGTTGTAGTTTATTATTAGTTTATTCAAAGTTGTATTTGGAAGAATTTCTGCATGTTTGACTGTATGTCCTGAAACTGAGGCTTGAGTGCTCAGAAAATTCCTGTTTTCACCTCCCCCCATCCCCACCCACAGCCCCTGCACTAAGTTGTGATTACTTGGGAAAATAATAAGACCCTGAGTGACACATGTTTGGTTCTAAAATGTCACATAGACACTTTTCAAAAGTAAAAACATTATGGCTGTCAAAGTTAACTCATGTGATTAATCATAGAAAATTGATGCATTAATCACAAATTGACACCCATTAATCACACGGATTGATTTGAGGAAACATGCTCTTTTAGATTACACAGAAGGCTCTACCTGAGGATGAAGGAACAGGAGCAGCTGTAATCACGTGGTTCATTTTACGCATATAATCCATCAGTAGATGAGCATCACTCAGCGGCTGTTTACGAGCAGAGTAGTGTACAGCGGTTCGGCTTTGCTCCGTGCGCAGAGCAAACCAAACATGTGGCGGACATCACATGTCGAGCTGCGTGTGCTCCGTGATGAAAACAAAACTCGCGTGTGAGCTCTAAAACACGTTAACTGGCTCAAACATGTCACCAAACTATAACAGAACAGCTCCATCTGTCACCATGAATGACAGTTACCTGTGTGTAACTATTGTTCTATGAGTGTATGAAGGGCCCTTAATACATTAAACCTATTCACCTTATTACGGAAGTTGCCGTACACGTCGCCGTCTTGTTTCCGTTGTATTATTTACACGGAGCAGACGAACTCAACAGAAAATAAGTTCTACATGGACTAAAAAGCCGTTTTCAGGACCCAGGAAATCGGAGCGTTGTTGACTTGTTGTTGCTCGTGTTCATTAAACATTTTACACAAATCAATCTACTTTATGTTACATTTTAGCGGCGAGACTTTTCCCTCGTTCGTCATTAACTTCATTGTCAAACGGAAGTGCGTTTACAACAAAAGTGCGCATCTGTGGCAAAAAACGGCAAAAGTGGGCGGGGCAGAATAAGGTGAATAGTTTGGTCATGTAGTCTAGATTTACCTGAAACATGAAGCCACAGATTCAACATGAAATGCAATAACTAGAGTTCATTAGTTGTATGATGTATTTAGATTTGTGAAATAATGCCATTATTTAATTTTCAGAAGAAAATGTGCAAAAATTCTTCAAAATAGACATGTTAATAATAATGCTTGAAAAAGCGTGTGGTGCAATCAATCGTGATTAATCACAGTACCAAAATGTGATTAATCAGATAAAACATTTTTAATCATTTGACAGCACTAAAAAAACATGTAAATGAAAATCCACTGCTTGTTACGGTGAAAATTCATAATGAAGAGGTTTATCACTTTATGAAGTTTGAACAAGAAGTCAATGGACCTGTTTTGACTCCTAGATTAATATTATGGTTTACAATGAACAAAAAGTAAAAAGATGTACTTATGTTACCTAAAGCCACAGTCAAAATAGCAGGATATATCAAAACTTTTTTTGAATCTAAACAATTACAAAATGAGAAAGTGATAAAGTCAGTAATTTCTTTCTTTTCAAAATCAGTGATCAGTGTTCAGTTCTGGTAAATACGCTTGTGGTGTTCGCCTCAAACTTGCCCGTTTGCTCGTCTGTATGCTTGTTCTGTCTAATGCCGGACACATTCTCTGATATAAAACCCTTACAGCCCCGTGGCTTTGTGCAGCATGCATGACTTCTCACCGACACAGAGGACCGACAGCACCCAAAGGCCCCCCACCCGCTGCAGCACCCACACTTCCGCTGGACATGAGCCCCGATGTGGAGCGACGAGAAGAAATAAAGCTCTAGTGAAAAGGAGGGACTTACATCGACCAGCCAGATGTCATTCACTCGGGAATCTTTGAACCTGTCCAAACACAGCGGAGCAGAAGGAGTGTACAATAGTTAAACTGAGATTTATTTTTATAGAAACATGAAATATGAACAGATGAACTAAGACAAAAACCATATACGGTTCTGACTGATGTTTGAAGATGTATACACTTAAAGGTTAATAGGATTTACACACAACAATACCTTTTGTAGATGTAATATTTTTTCTGGAGTGGACAGATAGACCTATTTCCTGAATAACTGCATTCTTAAAGTTGTGATTGTGAGCGTTCAACTTGTGAATCAAACTAGGACTGGGCTATCGGGACAGTTCCAGGTTTGGTTAAGTGAGGGCCTTTCAAGACTTTTTTAATGCCATTCAGGACAAAGTTATTGCTAGGCAAAAGAACACAAATTTGGAGAAAAGAAAAAAGAAAAAAAAAATATTTTCTGTGTCTTTTTTTTTTAGCTATAGATAGAAATAAAGACTAATGCTGAGAAATTACGATGTGCTGGACACAAAATATATGCATGGATAAAGACATTATCAAACATTTTATTCTTATCTAATATTATTAGGCCTAGTCTATAATAGGTGTAATTGGTATAATTGCAAATCCACATGGACAGTGAATAAATTTGATCATAAAACAAAAAAAGACCAAAAAATTAGAACATTCCTACGACTAAAGAAAATTTAAGACCATTATACTTGTAAATGTAATACTTAATTGTAAAAATGCTTTAAAAGGTGTTAAATCTGGCACTATCAAATTCAACACTTACGTCATTGGACTTTTTTTTTTAAAAGGGTGACAACAATTTTTTTATTTTAATGATCAGATTCTTTATTCAAGTTCATTGACTAAAAGGTGAGGCTAAAAGACCTGAGGAGATCCCACAATAACAAATATTTACAGAAAACTAGTAAACAATGTTTATTTGTAAAAGGAAAATGAAACTCAAACAAGTCAAGTCTCAAACGAACTCACCCCAAGCCTTTTCCTTTCCCTTGTGATCCAGATAAATCAATATAATGTCAATTAAACAATAATTAGTCGACTGACACAAATTTTGGTAACTTAGACTCCATCAATGAATGAATTAACTAAATGTCTAAATATGTTTAAGGCAATCCATTAAAAAGCAGATAATATTGTGAATGACGTTTTGAAGATATGCTAAATTTGAGAATTTAGTCTATTGTTTATAGTTTAAAAAAGTAACAAAAGAAGGGGATTAAAAAAAAAGTTATGTTATAAACTTTAAAGGTCCCATAACATGCAAAATGGACTTTTCAGAGGTTTTAACCTTCCTACAGTGCTATTTGGGCCTCGTATGTTGTGCCCAAAGTGGTTTTTTGATTGATTCCCTCATGTTTTCACTAGAGAACTGTCTTTTCCGTCCCCCTCGGCTGAGCAGCAGGCGGGGCTCCTCACTAAGATGACGGCTTCACCAGGATGACGCCGGTGTTTAACCACGCCTCCAGGAAGCGCGCAGCCGCAAGAATAAAAACAGCTAATGCTAATGCTACACAGTAATTACACGATGGATACGACAGATCGAAGAGTTAGCTTGTTATTTACCAAACGGCACGTCCGTCGTCGAGGTACTGGAGCACGTCAAACTCCAGGTCAGATCCAGGACGTAGGACTCAGCACGACGCACCGTCAGGACGATAAAATGTTTATTCAGTGTTTGTGTATCGCTGTTTACCGGAGCACACGGCGCATGCACCATCTCCGCTCTAGGCTTCGGCACGAGTTGGGAGGGGGAGGCGCGCGGGTTGGGCGGGGGAGGCAGCCTGCTCTCTGTTCGGGGGGGTCAGATCTCAGAGTGAGCGGGGTGCTTTTGCATGGCGGGGGGCCAGTCCAAGAAATGGGTGTTTTTTGGAAACTGTTATGTTATGGATATTACACAACGAGAAAATGTATCAACAAAGCCCTTAGAATAGACTGTGTGAAGGGGAAAAGAGCAGAATATGGGACCTTTAAAATAAGAGTATAATGGTAATATTTCTACATTTTTGTGGTTTGTTTCATATTTCACATTTGTAAACCAATACATTTCAGTAAGATTAACATAAAATAATATAATATTGACATGAGGCCCAAAGTCACTGGGATAAGCTCCAGTCTCCTGTGACCCCTTACGTGAACAAGCAATAGAAGATAAATTAACTAATTTTCTGACCATCGTTATCGGGGTGTTCATTTTTGTCAATTTCTCCACAGAGACAAGCAGGTGGCAGGTACTATACAAGAAAAGTCACAGTGCAACTATGTAAATAAATACATTTATATATTTATTTTAACAAGCTCATCCACGCCCCAGAGACATGGCTAAGTTTATTATGGCATCCAATTAGAGACACTCGTGTTTCTGGGCAGTAGTAACCCTATGGGAGGTGCCCTTTAATACCTCAAAGCCATCCTTTACAGGCCATTTAAAATGTTATGTCATCGTCACAATGTTTTAAATTACAAAACTGAGGCGACTGGAGGCAAACATGTTGCATGTTCAATAATAACATCAGATATAAAAAATACAGATAAGTTTAAGTTTTTACAATAAAAAATAAGAAAACTGTTGAACAATCGGGATTGACCAATTGACAATGACTTTTGGATAAAAGTCGAAACGTCTCGATCTTCAAAAGGCGTCCGGATGACAACCTCTGAAACCTTTCTACTATGAACCACACCTGGACGAATGAGGGTTTACATCGACTTTTTACTTTTTATTTATGTATATACTGTGTGTGTGTGTGTGTGTGTGTGTGTGTGTGTGTGTGTGTGTGTGTGTGTGTGTGTGTGTGTGTGTGTGTGTGTGTGTGTGTGTGTGTGTGTGTGTGTTTTATATTTTATATTTTATATATTTTATGCTGCACCATATCATGAAGCACATTCGTCAGAAAAGCTTTCACTAGTTTCTGAAAGCTTTTCTGATTCTAATTTTGACATACTACAAAGGAGAGAATTATCACTTACAATGTTAGTCATTTTTCTGATACTTTTGGAACTTCTATTGTGAGGTCAACATTTCTGGAAGGATTTGTCCAGAAAAACATATAAATCTGAATTTTGCCTTCATCACAAATGTGTGTCTATTACGATCTCATTATAAATAAACAAATGATATAAAATACAATTGCAAATGTTAAACAAGGCTCTGATGTCACTTGCATGTATCGGAGTGTTTTTTATTTGACAAAACCTCATTGATATTTTATATTTTGCGATATTCTGACATCCCAAGTTTCCAATATTGAATTCCTGTTAGGTCCCACTTCACTTTTGCATCAATTTGTCCCCATTTACGAATTAGAAAGTATTTGATATTAAAATTTCATACTCTATTTTGATGATAAGGAATAGGCTCGATACCAATTTCAATATCACAATAATAATAAAAATATTCTTTTATAAGACAATGGACAGTATTTTCATTTTCTAGTTAATAGAATGTAATTTTTAACACAAACAATTCTCAAACTGTTTGAAAAATATCAAATTTGGTCTTGTTTGTGTTTTTAAGTATATAGATTTGTGTTTTATTAGAGTTATTATTTTTTTGGTTTGATTTCTAAATGTGTAGTTTCAGAAACTGCTTTTCAATACTTTCGACAAACCTATCGTTCATAAGCTTTTGAGGGATCTACTGTCACCCCTAAAAATACATAAATAATTAAATATGCTCCTGAATCTGGGACACGATGTCAAGTTTGAATGAGGAAGCAGAAAAGCTGAAACAAGCAGTAGCAGGAGCGTGGAGGAGGCATCACTTACGAGTCATCCAGATCCTCCACAAACGCGAGCACAGCTGGGCTCAGGAACACTGCTACAACAACTGCACCGAGCAAAAGACACAACGGGATTTTCATCACACAGAAAACAACAACAGAATCCCAGAGCCGTGTTAAAAACCCTGCTGCTCCTCCTCATGACAGCAGCAGCAGGAGCATCCCAGGCTAAGCTAACTGTAAGTCTATTTTCTCAGTTTTTTCAATAACAACAGATATTTTGAGGGAATGAATGAGCGCTGTGCTGAAGGTTAAAGCAGAGTGTAAATTGCACGGGTGATAAAAAGTGAAGGTACCTGCAGAAACGAGGGAGGCTTTCACTTGAGCCATCATCGCGAAGACTGAGCCCAGCAAGCAGGAAATACAGCGGCTAAAGCCCGCACTGCGCATGCGTCACTGTTCAAAAAGCTCAGAAAGAAAATACAAGTTTGCAGCGTTCAAGTTTGTAAGTAATAATAATAATGATGATGATGATTATTATGATGATGATGATGATGATGATGATAATAATAATAATAATAATAAAAGGGAAAAAAGCTGCATTTTTGAAGGCAATATGTGCAAATTGTGACACTTCATCATTTGCACACAAAAAAAACGTTACAAACTTTTGTTCTTTTGATATCATCTTCTACAGGTATTATTATAACAGTTTAGTTGTGAGGATTTCGTCAAATAAGGGCGAAAAATATTTATTGTTACCATACCATACCATACCAACTTTATTTATAAGGCACTTAAAAAACTTTTTACAGTCGGCCAAAGTGCCGTACACAAAACAAACAAAATCACATAGTATTAAAAGCTAGTGAAAAAAGGTGCGTTTTTAGAAGTGATTTAAAAACAGACAGAGATTGAGCCTGCCTAATCTCTAAAGGCAGCTGATTCCACAGTCGCGGAGCAGCAACTGAAAAAGCACGGTCCCCACGAAGCTTGCGTTTTGTTTTTGGGACAACAAGCTGCAGTTGATCTGCTGACCTGAGGGCTCGAGAGGGGGCATAAGGGTGGATCAGATCAGATTTAGTATTGTTGTACTAAAATGGATTCTGCTTTTAAAATAAAATGTTTTCAAATGGCACTTATTTGTTTGTTCAAATGACCATGACAAAATACTCGCAATTATAATAGTAATATAGTTGGAATATTTTTTTACAGATAAAAATGTTGAATTCATGCGCAATAATTTGGTATTACAATTTGGCAGCTATTTTGTGATTTTAATGCATTTTGTGCATTTAACGCTTTTATGTAAAGCACTTGAATTGCCTTCTTTTGCACGGATTGTGCTCTACAAATAAACTTGCCTCTCCTTGGTACTTATTAACTATTTTTAACCACAAATTTAGATTCCAGAAAGTAAAGCCTAATTGTGTTGTTGATGTCCTTGAATAACATATGTTGTCCATTTATATTAATTTATGTCCTCTTATTTTAATTTTTTTTTTAAATGTATACATTTTGTTAATCCTAACAAACAGAAAAACAACAAAACCTTGCAGAGGCATTCTTATCATATTTCAAAGTGATGAAGACAGTTCTTTAAGATGGTCTGAAACATGATTTTTAAATAAAAATTGGAAACTTTGTTTAATGTATTATAATACTATACTATTACAACACAATATTGCTTATTTATTTATATTAA
Source organism: Rhinogobius similis (assembly GCA_019453435.1). Classification (NCBI taxonomy): domain Eukaryota; kingdom Metazoa; phylum Chordata; class Actinopteri; order Gobiiformes; family Gobiidae; genus Rhinogobius; species Rhinogobius similis. Next base: position 30,239,982 of record CM033639.1, on the reverse strand, counting down.
TTCATGGCGATTATAACTTTCATGCATTATCAATAACTTACCACAGTGGGGCACTCTAACATAATTGTTATACCGTAGCATGGGATAACTTTTTTTTTTTTTCGTGGATGGTTGTGGATGCTTGATTTACCTTCTACAGTATTTGGGATATTTTCTGAATGACATCAAAATGTATTCAATATTGTTAGTGTATAAAAAATAAAACTCAATTGTGAGTTTTATTTATTAGTTTTGCTTTTTATGAAAACATTAGCATGGTTTCAACTTTCACTTTCCATAATACTGTCTGTAGGCCTACATTTCATACCAATTACATAAGCTTATGAATATAGCAATACAAACGTGTACATTGTCATAAAAATAGAAAGTATTTACAGACAACGTTTCACATTTTGTTGATAAATACTTGGTACATTACATTACAAAAAGTTGAGAATATTGCATTTAACCATTTTGATTTTTAGAGCTTGCAGTGGATAGATTGTACACTTAAACAACGTAATTCACAATTTGAGTTTGGGTCTGACCCCTGTGAACTGCCCAATAGGGGCTGTTTTGAGCTGGAATGAGCGCTTTTATATTATTTTACAAAACAAAATGGAAAAACAATAAAATCACATTGTTGAAACACAAACAATAACTGCATAACATGGTAGAATGTTGATTTAGCACAGAGCCTCTTTAAAGGGGACATGTTATGCAAAACTTGAATGAGCTTTAAACCTTGTTCCAACTCTGTTTCCTTGTCATTAGTGTAATAATATTGTATTTTGATTGATTCTTGCAAAGTTGAAAACAGGAAAACATTCCTGATTTCAACTATCCCCTATCCCCGCCCACATCCTTGCACTCAGTTGTGAATGGATGAAAAGACTTGAAAGACTTCAAGTGACCCAGAGTTGTAAAATGCCACATAGCCACTCAAAAATGAAAACACGTAAATGAAATAAAAATATGCTACTTATTACAATTAAATGTTATTATGAAGAGGCGAGGCAGTCAATGAACCTGTTTCTGTTATTTTAAATCGATATTGTAGTTTACAATGAACAAAATAAAAGGATGATATGCTTCTGTTATCGTTCGATACTAAATACCTGGAAAAACGCTTACACTGCAAAAAGTGCCTTACTAGAAACAAGAAAAAAAACTTAAAATTGGACTAAAATTGCTTGTTTTAAGCAAAAAATTCTGCCAATGGGGTAAGCAAATATTTCTTGCTTAGAAAACTTGTTTTAAGATTTTTTTTTTCTGATGATCAAGAAAAAAATAAGTCAAAAAACAAGAAAAAATGTCTCAATTCCAGTTGCTTCCTGTAAATGGCTTGATTTAAGCCAAATGTTCTGAATGAACAGATTCAAGGAAATTATACTCAAAAAAAGAATAAATCAGTAAAGATTTGTTTGTAAGTTGCTCAATTTCAGAATATTTTTCTCATTTTAAGACTAGATGTTGTAAAAATATCCTTAAAATTGTAATGTAAGCAATAATTTCTTATTGATATCACATTTCAAGGACATTTTGCTTGATATAAGTAAAATGATCTAATTTATTACCCTTTTGTATTGATAATGATAAAGACATGTTTGTATTCTTACTTGTTCTCAAATTAAGAAAAATACTCTTAGTCTACAGTTAAATAAGATTCAAAATAACCTTTGTATCTTGTTACAAGCAAAAATATAACAGATTTTAGCAAATATATCTTAATAAGAAAAGGCTAGGTTTGATTTCTTAAAATAAGATTTTTTGTCTTAAGATTTTTTTTCCTAGACGAGATTTTTTTTCTTTTTAGAGAAAAAATAAGAATTTATTTCTTGTTATAAGACTTTTTTACTTTCTTAAAATCCCCTTTTTGTAGTGTACTATATCTCCTTTAAGACTTGTAACACGAGCCAGCATTTATTCTCTATTACATCTATATATTCCCTGTCATACTACAATTGAAAAACGCCACTGTAAACTTTCTCGTGAGAATCCTGTGTCCTCTGTCGTGGTGTGAGTTCTGGCTGACGGTGAACGCGCTGGTGAACAGACCCACGCTGAGGACCGGTCCATTCAAGCCCCCAGCTCCGGCAGCCAAGTTTTCTGCAGCTCAATGCCTTTGTTTTCACACGCAGGGTCGGAGCAGTCGTGGGCGCACAGCTACGACGCATTGTAAAGTCCACCACACGACAAACGCACTTTGTCCGCTCAACTGAAAATCATGATTGATGTGGGCCTTGGCTGCAGTTAAAACAGGTGCAAGGCTTCAATGGTTGCTATTATTGCACCGTGTGATGCAAAAGAGATCATGTTTATGGTGGCCCTCATTTATCATAAACTTGTACAATTTATATTTATATGCAGGGCTGTCAACAGAAAATTGGTGGCCCGGGCTAGAAACTTCATTTGGGCAAATTCATTCATAACAAATTAATAGTTTAAGGGTAATTTGTCTTTCTAAATAAAAGTTAACTTGCTAAACACAGAATTTGACAGGATTTATCAAGATTTTCAAAGATGTTAATAATTATTTGAGATTAAAGACAAAATTCCCATTTATAATTATAGGTGCACTGTGTACCGGCCCAGTGAGGAGTCCACCACCTACTCATCTCCATGGAAATGATATTGCTTTGCCTAGAATGTTTCACAATATAGCATATAGCACCTATCCAACTTGCTGTTATGTAATTACAGGTGTTTTTGTCGCCAAAAACACACAGAAAGACATGGATTTTTCGGATATTGCGATTGAGATTAAATTAGCAATTTATGTCTTAATACAAAGATTCTGTTCAAAGTTGACATTTTAAACGCGTCCAGGAGAATTGACAAAAAGACTACAGTACAACTGAAAAACTAATACAAGAATCATGTATTTCAGAGCATGTTTGTACAGATCTAAACTACTCTGTTCGACATTTTTATGCAGAATACGACAAGATAATTTGCTGTTTGTGGAAGAAATTACAATACTTCAAAATTTGCATCTTATGATTTGCCAAATGCGCCCATTAAAACTGCAATTTAATTCGATGCCAATAATTCTTGCAGCCCTAGTGGAGGTGCCACCTGCTTGTATTCATTGAAATAAATGGGTTTAATGCCATACTGGGGAACATTCAAGATAGAGTAATAAAATCTCTGAGAAAGGCACTTGATGGAAGTTACATAGTGCACCTTTAAAGGTATAAAAGTTCATCTAAGTTACATTTTATAGTATCTGAGAACAATTTCTACACAATTAAAATAAAATAAATACATGAAATAAATTCCAAATCTGGTAAAAGTAAAAAAAAGTTGCCATTCTTTAAGAAAATCTCACAAGATTCATAATGGAACAAAAAATGTGGAAGTTATTGATATAAATACAGAATTGACTTGATATGAGAGGCACATTACAAAACGGTACAAAACAATACACCTGGGCGTTATTAGTGGGACAAACTACAGATTATCTAATGTTTTCCTACAATGAGTATGACCTCGCTCAACTCTGAGTGGTCAAACACATCAGCGCACAAACATGACCTTGGCTGACCCTCGGACAAAGCCCTCTTTCACTGAATCAGCAGAATATGAATCCACACACTGTTCTGTCATCTGTACAAGCACTGCTTCCTAAATATAAACAGGCAGAACAGAGAAATATCTTTTACTGTTGAAAAATTCTATAAACATGTACACAAGAGAATAAGGAGCACTGTACAATTAAATCACAGCACGTAAAGGTGGCATTCAAGGTATTTTTTAGCTTTAACAACTCACATGCAATGGAATAAATGCGTAGATCAGTTCAAAGCCGTACTGTGGAACATTCTAGGCAAAGCAATGATAATATCCATGGAGACGGTGACAGAAGCAAGTGGTGGATTGACCCCTCACCAGAAAAAATAGATAAAATAAAGATAAAAAGCAGAGGCGCGTCCAGACTTTTTTCATTAGGTTGGCTCGAGGATGGCACCGGGGCCGGCCCAAGTCTATAAGGCAAGACTTTTGAGAATTTAACATTATTATTTCGGATTTTTGTGAATAAATAATTTAAAATAATACGACTGATAAATAAAAAGTTGTTTCTTCTTTTTTGTTATGATTTGATGCAATATTATAAGTAAAATTAAACAAACATGGTTATTTACCCCAATATAATCAATATACTATCTCAACTTCTGAATAGGGAGGTACATGGGGCGGCCAATCAGATTTCAGCGCCCCTGGCCACTCCCTAGAAATGTCCGATCAAAAGTTACACTCCTGATAAAAAACTATAATTAACAAAATATCTAGGAAAAGGGTTTGCGTTAAGAAACTTTGACATGACTAAGCATGCAGGTGAAAATGATTTTTTTTCCTTGTAATAAAACTTCATTATAAAAGTGGCATAAAGTTATTATGACATTGTAAAAATATCACATTTTGAGAAAAAAAAATTGTATGTGCATATTTTAATACTGCAAAAACATCCGAAGCAGAGATGGGTCCGCTCATGCCTTGTGATTAGTTCATCCAGAGTCATTATAAAAAGTGGGTCATCATTGTCTATAAAGTGGTACACCCCATTGGCATCATCATTCTATAAACAATCGTGGACTAAATGTGTTGCTGGGTCATCCTTTTTGATCTGCTGACCAAACAAAAGGCCCCGTGTTGCGAGTTCAGACGGATTTGTGCATAGCTGGCTTCCTTTTAATGCATACTTGTCTCAATAATAGCCACAGATGTCCTTCCCCTGTCTGTGCGCAGTCCCTGGTTCCTCATTCCAGGATGTCCGTCTCGAAGGGAACCAGGTGGTAGTAGGAGAGGTTGGTGACGTACGCCTCGGGTTCCTCGTCGCACAGTTCTGTTTCCAACGGCAGGAAGTCTGTGCCATCCTCAAACCTGGAAAAGATAGAAAAGAGTTATAAGTAATTACAACAACTATCCCAAAACTACTGTTGCAATTGATGAAATATTATGATGAAAACATGGGAGAGACATATCATTTTGTAATATTGCGTAATACTTTTTTTGGTGCAAAAAGCTTCATGAATGTTATTTTATAAGTACAATTGGGCGACACTGTAATTTTGTTTTGTTTGTTTTTGGAGAAAATAACTAATCTAATGCAATCCAATCATTAAAATGTGTCAAGGATTACTTACAGAATACAGCTACCTGCTATGTCTTGTTTATGTCTTGTTTATGTATGTTTTGTTGTGAGCGCAACTGTAGTTACAACTGTGTATCTGCTCATTGTTTATTGTCTATAAATGTAATTGTATATGTTCTGTTGTAACGGCAACTGTAGTTTCAACGGTTTGTAAAGCGCTTTGGGTGCCTATTAGGTGGAAAAGCGCTCTATAAATAAAAATTCTTCTTCTTCTTCAAGTACTAAATTCTATATTACACATAAGACTCATTGGAGCACATCAGAGAAGCTCAAGTAAATGTATTCAATATAAAATTCTCAATAAATATTACTACATCCCATCGAGGCACCATAAAATGGGTTTTAACAAAAATGATCAGTTAGAAATGTCAAAATATCACAAGTACAAGTGTCTTTTTTGAGCAAACCTGTCTCCTGAGTAATACAGTATGTAATGGACTAGTGCAGGGGTGTCCAAACTTTTTCCATCGAGGGCCGCATATTGAAATATAGACCAAGCGGAGGGCCACAAATCAATCATGAAATGAAAAAAGCTGCATTTATATTCAATCTCAATGTGTTAATATCAGGTCTGTCTTGTACCAGAATGTTAGTTACTTAGGTTAGAAGTGTAAAAAAAATTTAATTAGCTGTAAAAAGTACTTCTCAGGACAATGTGGGCCAATTCACCAGGAAGCCTGAGGGCCAAGAAAAATTGGTCTGAGGGCCGCATTTGGACCCCGGGCCTTAGTTTGGACATGCCTGGACTAGTGGCTTGGGCTCGGCTGCTTTTGAAAATGTGGAAGGAAGCTGGGACTCACACTTTGAAAATGTGGAAAGAAATAATGCAGGACAATGATGATGGAAATGCATGTGAAAGGATGTTGGGGCGAGTGCATTATTTGGCTGTCTAGGAGTAGGTTTTTAGTATTTAGTCCATTCATGTTGTACCACACTTTTTTTTTGGTTTTCTTTTTGATTTCTATTTGTTCTGTTTGTGTGTTTAAAATAAAAAAAGAATATAGAAACACACTTAATAAAAATCTAAAAAATAATGAATTAATATGTGCCATATCATTTTCTAACTTTTTACGGTGCATTTTTAAAAGGTGCACTACGCAACCTTTCTGGTGATGGGTTTGCCTGCTGCTTGCTTGTCTTCATGGACATGTTATTGCTTTGTCTAGAATGTTCCACATTGGCATTAGACTATAAATCTTGCATTTATTCAATTGCAGGTGTTTTATTGCTAATAAATACCTGGAATAACATGCATTCTTACCGTTAGTGGTTTCGACAGATCTGACCTGTAACTGCTATGTAGTGTCCATGGAGATAAATAGGTTTACAGTGATCCCTCGCTCTATCGCGTTTCATCTTTCACGGCTTCGCTGCTTCACGGATTTTTTTTACAGTGCGGATATTTTTACAGTGCATCCACTGAACTTCAGCGCACGCACAAGAACGGGACCCTTTGACGAGTCGTTCATTGCAGTTCTCAAATATAATCGAAGGTGGCATATCTGTTTATAAAAATCTTCTTGCTCAGAAAAAGAAAGAGCGCCAACAACTCCCCATAACCTGCGGCTTCAGTAGAAACAGACGCTACAGGGAGCGGAGTCAGGACCAAGAGGCACAGACTGTGAAATACACCAGTGACAATGTTTACAACCTTGTATTACTATATTAAAATTATTGTTTTAAACACATTTGGGCTTTAAAACAGGTTTTGATTTTTGGTTTCATTCCATAGTTCAGTATTGCATTGTAAAATAATAAAAAATAAAGCTGTGACTACTTCACGGATTTCACTTTTCGCGTGATATTTTTGGAACGCAACTCCCGCGATAAACGACGGATCACTGTATTGCTATACTGTGGAACATTATGTGCAAAGTAATACAGTTTTTATGGAGGAAAAACAGGTGGCAAACAGTCCTCCAGAACAAGGTGTTTTAATTCTGTGGAATCTAATTCAAGTGTGATTGCCAGCTCTTGTACAAATGTGTTAAAAAAGCAGAAAGCTCTTTGTTTCCTGCGTGCACACCCAGGGAAGGAAGAGGTGCACAGACTTCCTGCTGGAAGTGCATGGATGAAAGGTGATGGAATTTAAAACATGCAGTGTTCTCCAGAGAGCTTTAAGGCCTGAAAGGAAATCCGCACCTTTCAAAACAAATGGGGTTGAAGAGAACTACTGTCTTCCAATTGAGAATACACACATTTGTTTATGTTCATTTAGTCAAACTTCATCATATTCACATATTCTGCATTATTTGTCTTGCTATTAGCTTTTAAATATGCTCTTCTGTATTGGCATCTCCTGTTTTAGAACTTAAAATAATGTATCTACTGAAAGCCTAAGTAAGCTTCTATAAGTTAGGCAGCAAAGGGAATTACAGAATGGAGAATAATAAACGCTAGCTTGGTCCAAACATGCTAACATAGGCACACAGTTGTACTGAACGTGATTTGATATCAAAAATGCACAGAACAAGTCCGCTGAAGACTTGGACTTACAAACAGCGCAGAAGATCGACTGATGACGTCACAAAACTTTGAAATTTGTAAGTGTTTTCTGAGGCTCAAAGGGGAGAGGACAGGATTCATCGACAAGTGTGACTGAAGCTAAATATATCTTCAGCTATGTTTTTGATGAATGTATGTATACTATAAGTTGTAAAAATCTGTCAGTTCTGTGTATGTTGTAAAAGTCGAGTATGAATTTTGAAGACAGACATTAAATCATACATGTTTTCTGCAGAATCTGTGGATGAGGGCCGTTCTTTCTCCTCTGGACTCTGGTCGAACACTATGGTCTCTGTGTTGGCCAGACAGAACCCATTGGACCTCATGATTTCTGAAAAACACACATTATCACATGGTCATTTTTATTTTTTACACTTACATTTATTGAGCAAATCCTATGTGGCTGAATTATTTCAAACTAAAAATATTTACTGCTTGTACTGTGTAAACTTGCCTGATTTTGACTCTAAGAGCTGCTTTTACAATATTCTGCACAAGGAAGTACTGTCAGGGAATACAAAAGCTCAATTTGAATACGAAGGAAAACGCTCAATACTCAACACTGATTTTGATTCCACAATAATAGGACTGCAAGATTAATCGCAATTGAATCTAAATTGCAATTTGAATGGTTGAAATTAGTAAATAGCAAAGACTGCAATCATTTAAGTCTTTGCAAGCAACAGTTAGCAATAGTTTAGACCACTGTAAATATGTTCTGCAATGCCTGGGACTTTTGGATTAGTTTAAAGTTCAAATTTCTTCTTCTTCTTCTTCTCTCAAATGTTAATGCTAAATAAAAAAGGGAAATATCCCATTTTGTTTATTTTATGTCATTTTTTCTGTTTTGTATCAATACTTGTTAAAATGAGCATCTAGTTATTTTTACTGTATATATAAGGTATTGATCATTTTGACAATCTGAACTGGGGCAAAACAGATTTACGTCAAAAGAAAAATGGCTGCAAGGCCTGTAAGAATTGGTACAGAAGGTAATTGAACAGAACCTGCCCCACAGCTGAACTTAAGATAAGAGATCCTTTATTTGTCCCACAATGGGGAAATTCCACTGTTGCAACACACAGTTTAGAACAGGAATGAATGAAATAGGCGCATGCAATAAAAATTGGATAAATAAACATGGTAATAAGAATACAATATAAAGTATAAAGTATAAAGTGCACACTCTTATTTACAGTAGGTGGCTGACTGGGAATAGATAGAAAAATGGCAAATAAAGTGGCTTAAGTGTCTTGTTATATACAGTAAGTGACTATAGTGAGGTAACTTACAGTTTGCTTCAGAATTTGAAGGTGATGTAACACACACTCGCATTGTGACAGGAACCTACATTTCTGTAACTGTATGGTGCTTTCATAAAGAAAATGAAAATTCAGCTTTTTAGCTCAGTCACAAAATAATAGTAAGTTTAACATCTACATTTTACACAATAAGGACTTAAGGTTGTGAACTGAAACCCCGTAAAAATCAAGATTCAAAAATCAGATGCATTTGATATTTTGATTTCTGCTAACGTATTCACCCTTATTTCGCAGCTTAGTTTTTGACGTACCTGATATCTTGATGGGGCTCTGAAAACAGGGCTGTATTCTGTGCACTTTGTCGTTCCTCAGCACCTGGTCCAGTGGCGAGCGCTCGAAGAACGTCAACATGACCTCTGACCTGGAATACTGCAGAGGGGAGACATTTTAACCACATGACTTTGCCAACATCACATGCTAACTGTACACATATCAAGCAAGAACTCATGCATGTTAAAAAACACTCTCCTCCACCGAGATCTGCAGGTGGAACTTACTTTGCACGGCATGTTGATAGCATTCTTCAGCAACCTTTCCACCTCGTTCAACTTCTCCTCGATATCGCTCGCCTCTTTGATTTTCACCAGCCCTAAAACATAAACATCTTGAATTTAATTTTAGAACCGCTTTGATTTATGTTTTTATTGAGTGTCTTTGCCTTGTGGAGTGTATTCAAGCTTTACCTGTCTCACTGTTAGAATGTTAGCTTCAGAAATAAGCACGCAAATGACCTTCTTTTGTCAATTGAATTAGCTCATTTTTAAAGGTCATGTTATCAAAGGCTATTCATGGATGCAGGCACTAAAAGCAAAAGTCACTTTAACCTTTGCAGCTATCAGAGAATACAAAGTCTTTTGGGAAGGGGCTGCTGTCTACTGCCTGCAAACAAATGAAATGTACCTAAACTATACATTTTAACTGCAGAATCATTGCCTAAATTAAATGTAATCCATCAGAAACATGAAAAAATAGATATGTAAATGTACTTGTTTACAGTGTTGGGTAGGTGACTTTGAAAAACTAATTCGTTACAAACTACTAATTACTTTTTTTAAATGTAATTACTTAGTTACTGTCTCAAGAAAGTAACTAAGCTACATTACTTTGGGATTACTTTATATGTTATATTGTATAAATTAATCAAATCTGTGGTTTTACATTTTATTAATGACATTTAAACAGAGGAAAACAACAAATAAGTTGTTGAAATTGTCAAAAGACATAAGACCAACAGAAATGTATAACACGCTGATATGAGCGGCTGAGCTCTGACTCTCAGACATTTTTCTGACAGTAGAAGTCAGGCCCATGGGTTTTCCACTTTGAGAACATTAAACATGTTCTTTGTTGAGTCTGTTTCCTGCACAAGAAGGTTGCATTCTCTTCCTAAACATTGTTGTTGGTGTTGAAAGTAACTGAGTATTTTGTTAGCATTGTAATTTAAAAGTATTTTAATGAGTTACACTACTTAAGTACTAAAATTGTAATTTAAATAACTAACTAACTAACTGAATAAATAACTAAATAAATGCAACTTAGTTTATGTTACTCAAGTTATCAAGATAAAACATTTACTGTAAAGAAAAGGGATGAGCATGACTGGTCTGTCAGCTCAGTGCTTCAGACATCACACTCACACTGTGGTTCTGTGGGAGAACTGAGTCAGAGCCTGAAGCAGCTCTGGACACACAAGCATGTATTTATAATGGTCCACAGTGATGTCACAGTCACAATGTGAGCTGTGACTCTGCTGTAAAGTCATCACAATACTGGACTGAGTGAGTGTCATCTGTGGGTGACTCAGGGTTACGCACTGGGACGCCGCTGAAGTAAGATTAAGAACCCTCACAACATAAGGCTTCAAAAAGCAGTCTATTAGAATATGAATGGACAATATTTCAAATTTTAGATAATATTGTGAATGTTGTTTTGAAGCTATGCAACATTTAAAAATTGAGTATATTATTTATATTTTAGAAAAAAAAAACAAAAAGAGGTGATTAAAAACAGAAATGAAAATACTCATGTTGTAAACTTTTAACTAAGCGAATAAGGTAATATTTCTGCACTTTTGTGACTAATCTCACACAGATTTCCCATTTGTCTGATAATCAACCTCAACTAAAGACATGTTTTAACACTTTTCTGTTGGACTGACATAACATGGTCTGAATATCGTTATACTCACTTTTATCAATATCTTCTACCCCTATTTTAGATATAATGGGGATTTATGTTTGTTTAGGTAACAACATCAACAAACAGGGTTTAAAAATGTCATTTTGTCCCAATTCTGGTAAACTGGGCACGCTTTATAGCTTCTATTGGGTGGCCAAGAGCCCAATCAACCCACATGTGTCTTTTGCATTTGGAGAACGTGTTCGCCCATGTCTCTCACTGCCTCCTGTGAGACTGCTATTGACGCCCTCTTCTCAGGGCTGTCCAGTCCCTACATGAACATGTTAGACTCCACCATGGAGTTGCCTTTTGTGACCGGTTCTGTATTTTTGGGGCCAGAATTTGTAGGAGCACTACGGACCGGAGCAGGTCTGTTTTGGGGGCCGCATTTCTGTTTTTTATGGATGACCTTTTTCTGTTTATAATATCAAGCCATAAACCGCAGTGTGAGGCAACTGTGCTGAAAATCAGTCCTTCCAAATCCAAGGCCAGGGTTCTCGGACAGAAAAAGTCTCCCTTGCCCTCTCCATGTTTTAAGTATCTTTTTCAAGAATAAAACAGACAAACAAAAATCCATAAGCCAAGTTGTGCCATAGCTATAGGCTCAAAAAGTGAATAAGCAGCATGGTTCTGCTCTGACATCAATGCACTAAATTAGAATTATGACAGCGACACACCATGCAGCCAAAACAAGCGAGCAGAAGAATGAGTTGTTCTTGTGCAACGTCAACATATTTCACAAGACCTAATGTGACACCTCAGTGAAACACGGCGCACACAGTTTAATGAAGTGCCTCTAATTAGCAGCAGATTCAGCGCATACCTGTCACAGAGGAGGACAGCTCATTATGGGACGGGACCACATGGATACATAAGATTACAGACTAGTTTACGACAGATGTTAGCATTCAGCCGTACCACATTTAGTGACAAAACTGTACTTTTCTCACCAATTATGGGGTCGAATTTGTTAAAAAGTACAATTTATGTGAGAGGATTGGCTTACATGAGTTGCACCAAAATCCAAACAGTCTTGACAGTAAAATTGCAGTGGGTGAAATAGCACGTTACGCCCTCTCCTTTCCCGCACACAAACCAGCAGGCAACACCAAAGAGAAATAAACACAAGCTAGCTCCGCCGCTGCTCAACTAGCATACAAGTCCAAGTACTGATTGCAATGTTCAAACACAAAGTATGTTGAAGAAATTGAGTTAAAAGCTGCTATGTTTATTCCTAATGGTTTCCTCTGACAGGGTCTATTTCCTGCCAACACTTCCTGGACTCTAAATTGTTTTAACAGAGATATACGACACAGAATTTAGAATTTCAGTTTGGATACTTGTAACAGCTTGGGTGATATTTCGGCATGTCTTCATACACTTGAGCTTTTGTGGTTGACTGATGAAACTGATAAAAATAGAATTATCTGTGCTGTCATCTGCGGTATATTTCACAACTGCATCACCGCTGCTTTTTGCTGATAAAAATATGCATGTTATGTGATGCTAAACCGCTAAATGTTACGTTGTCGATATTAGGTAAGACATTTTGCATTCAATACTTTTGAATTTGTTTTGGAGGTTAAAGTTAATCTTTAGATCTTTAGTTTTAAATGCCTTTACACCAAAACATGCATTATATAAGGATAGTTGACATAATAACTATACATGGGGTTCAGCTTCTTGTTATTTGCAACAATTTGAGGACCTTTTCCCATTTAAAAAATCGCTCTGGCAATGGTCCTAATTTCTCACAATTCTGAAATCCAAGGATTTTACAGTAAATGTTATGTTTTAGCCTGGAATAGTTTTGTGTAGAATCTACATTTAAATATGAAAAGAAAACAACAATCATGGCTATAGTTTTAAAAAATTTAAATGATTAAATATGTCCAAATGAAACCAGCCAAATTTGATGCCTATTTGCCATTTAACAGTACACTGTCCTTGATTTTCAAACAGAGTGTCGGGGAACACTAGTGTGCCTTGAGGTTTTGTCAAAAAAAAAAAAAGAAAGAAACGTTTTAAAAATTGGAGTTTAGAGATTAACAAATCCTTTTTGGAGTGCCCTGAGCAACTACTTCACCAAAAAACAATGCAAAACCATCAATAATGCCAAATAAAAAAAAAAAAAACAGGCAAACACATTTTTGGCTCATTATATCATGTTTTTTTTTTTAACTAAATGATCTGATTGTTTTGAAGTTGTTGTTTTTTTAAAGTGGTGTGAAAAAGATTCAAAAAAAGATTCAAAAACACTGCACTATGTAACTTTTCTGGTGGGTTTCTGCCATCTGCTTGTCTCCATGGAGATTATATTGCTTTGTCTGGAATGTTCCTTAGTATTGCATTAAACTCACCCATCTTGCATGGTGTTTATTGTTAAAAAAATACCTTGAAAAACATGGATTATTACTGCGAGTGGGCTCGCCTCTCCTCAGATCTGACCTGTCACTTGGCCTGGTTACCTGCTTGTCTCCATCAAGATAAGTTTAATGCCATGAAGATACACAGTGCACCTTTAAATACTGTTTTTTTTAGATAATTAAAATGAATAACAACTGCACAGAAAGCCCATTGAGTATAAAAAGAATAATAACAATATTTTCTAATTATCAAAAATATACATTCTCTTTCTTCTGAACCATAACACGCTGATCTCATATTCCCAGAGTCTTTAATTAAAGGAGTGGCGAGAGAGTATGCACATGTAAGGAATGTAAGCCGTCACTTCCTGTCTGTGTCCACTACTGAGGTCACATGTGAGGTAAGGGTGCACCGCTGGGACCAAATATGGGACGTCCCTCCTCTCTCCCTCCCTCTCCCTCCTCTCCCCCGTCCTCTCATCAGGACATTAGTGTGCAGCTTTCTGTGTTGCCCTGGTGCAGTTTGGAAATAAAGAAACATCGAAGTAGTCATCATCATTGCAATGTAACTGTGAAATGTGTTTTGCTATTGAGAATCTATGAGGCAGGTGTGATTAAAAACTAGTTCAAAATGGGGTCAGAAAGAAAAATACTGTAAATTCCATATTTGCGACATTCTTTTTTAATATCTAACATTTACCGGGACTTTATGCAGGGCTGGTGACCATGTGACTTGTCGAAATTCAGAGTGCTAATTACTGAACTGGCGACAAGCGTCTGTCTGGATTTGAAAATGTGGAGCCTACGAAAATATAAGAAATACTAACAACCAAATTTATACAGAATCAGATGCATTTCAGAGCATGTTAAGAAAAGTCTCAATTCGGTTCATAGGTTTTACTCATAGTTTATCTTTTGCTGGAATTATTATATTACCAAAATAACTGCAAAACACTAACTGCAGCCTACACAAATGGCTACTTAGGATCATTAAATTGTGGTTTGGATTCCATTTCTGTCAATCTTTATGCCCTACTAGTCTAAAATGTAATGTAACTCAGCAGTCAATAACACTGTCTGGTATTCTAGTATGTGGGCAGGAAGAGGGCCCATTCCCATCACCACTAAGCAGTTTCCAAAACATTTGTATGCGCAATGTGGTCAAGAAAAAGGGGAAATGCCAGGAGACTTTACAAGAACAAACAACGAGATCTTTTGTCACTGCAAAGCACAACAGAAACCGGAGGAAGTTTGAAAATTGTGATTTAAGCTGATTGCTATTTTGTTTTGGTTTCGATCTTGTTTAATCCTGATTTAGAATTGCTTTAGTATTCTGTTTTTTGCCTGGTTTAGATTTAGTTTATGTTGGAAAGGTTTTGTACTTATTCAGACAATGTTTATTCCTGGTTCAAGTTCTGGTTCAGTCCTGGTTTACATAGACTATTAGAAGAAGTCTGGGGTCTGTGGTGCATGTGTACATCTATGTCAAGGAAATTACAGTATAAAGACTAACTATGTCCAAATACTTTTGTACTAACATTGCCTGTACAAAGTAAGCACTCTGAAGTAGATGGCAGCCTTGATATTACTAGAATGTTCCATTGTGTAGGCCTACGTCAATAAACAAGTGAAGTAGCCTTCAG
This sequence comes from Rhinogobius similis, assembly GCA_019453435.1. NCBI lineage: Eukaryota > Metazoa > Chordata > Actinopteri > Gobiiformes > Gobiidae > Rhinogobius > Rhinogobius similis. Next base: position 30,224,834 of record CM033639.1, on the reverse strand, counting down.
GGTGCTGTAGTCAAATGACTACTTTAGTTTTGGTTATGAATATATACTTTTTAATTAATACATGTTTTTATTATTTTAAAACACACAAAGTCCTACAGAAAAAGTCTCAGTAGCCAACTTTCAGTGGCAAGTTTAACATGAATGAATTGCAATAGACACGACAGTAGCCAAGTAAATTTAATTCTTAATCAGTATGGTTGCAATCATGGAACTATTCAGTCTAGTCTAGTATTTAGCAGGCCTATTTAATACACCTAATATATTCATGTTGCAAATTTGTAGTGGTAACATTGCCAGAGATTTACATTAGGAACAATGGAAACCAATCAGAGAAATTAAATTAAAAAACTTGGGTTGCATTTTGTATTACTTTGGAATATACTTCATGGAGATGGATATGTTTTTATACCTTACTGTGTAATAATATTTTTATATTTTATGGAAACAAGCCCTCTAGGTCAGGTAAGAGTCAGGTTTGTAGAGATGCAAGCCTGCTCATAGTCAGAACACACGTTTTTAGTATAATAAAATCCAAAAGAAAAGAAAAAACATGGGGGTTTAAATCACTATTTTTTTTATTGTTGTTAATAATAATAATAATAATCATCATAATAATGCATTTTATTTATATTTTACTTTATATTTGAAAAATAAAAATAAATTTGTAATCGAATACATTATTACCAATGCAACTGTACTTTTACTTGAGTACACATTTTCACTATGCTACTCTTTCCACCGCTGCATGTCACAGAGGTGCCTAATTGTATACTTAATAACTAAAGTTTAACTGTGGGAAAATAGCCAAATCTTGTAGTCACCCAAAACGTGGGGCCCCAAATCCTGTCAATCTGCACACGTCCCCACAAGTTTCAACGTCGCCCCTGCGCTAATAACTTCACCGTTACTGTCGATAATCAGCCCCGTTAAAGTGCGTATGACGGGTTTTTATGATTTTCTAATTTTGACTTTCTTCAGTGCATTAATACCGCTTGTGAATATAAATTATAGTTTTACACCGATCAAGTCACTATTTGTGGAGAAAAGTTGAAAAATCTGTTGAGAATTACAGGAAGTAAACAAACTGATGACATCACACTGGACGGACAAAGGTTACGCATAATTTACACAAAAAAAACTACTTTTTTTTGACCCTTTAACGATTAATTCAACAAAATAAAGGTGTTCGTGTGCATTTCTCTTTGTCAAACGAACAAAATCTGTGACATTAGATGATTTTGACCGGTGTACGGTGTGGTTGCTATGGTAATTTCCTTCCACCAGGAAGTGAAATCGAAAATCTAAAAAACAGCTAAACTGTGGTAAAATTTGTAAAGATTTTAGTAGAAATTTGATTATACGTATCTTTACTGCATTTTAGTTAAATGTGTATTTCAACCTGTCATAGGCCCTTTAACCCCCGAGCCCCTGTCCCTCCTCACCCACCGTCTATGAGCGGACACTTGGCCAGCTCGCCCCGGTCCTCTGGAAACGACTCCACCAGCCTCTTGAACAGCCGCCCCAGGTCCGAGTAGCTGCGGTGGAGGTAGAGGATATTCCTGTCCGACCACTCCGTCCGTATCTCGAAGAAGTCCTCCTCCTCGCCCCGCTGGCTGATGACGAGCCTGCGGACCCCGTTCACCCAGCAGTCCCGCACGAACATGTTGACCAGCGACGTGCCCTCGAACACGGCCGAAGCCATCGGTCAAGCCTCGGTCACTCGGTCCGGCTCCCTGGCATGATAACGATAACGGGAAATGGTGGTTTGTAATGTCACCAAGTTAGCGAAAACTCCGTGCTAACTTTGCGACTTTTAAGCTAGTTTTTTTGCTAGCGTGTTCAGCCCATTACACGCACTGTCAAACGTGGCATAATTAGAAAAAATAAAACTGTTTTGTTGAAGATAACGCCCCAAAGTATTGATTTTAAGATAACCACGTCACAATATCAACTGTAGTTCTTCTACGTAACTTCTTCCATCAAGAATCCACAGGAATATTTCGCAAACTTTTCTTTTTTTCTCTTTACTGCAGAATGTCTCCAAACAAGTCCAGTGTCAAGAGAAGAGTTTGCCTTTGGTTCCCAGAGCAGTCTCAGCAGCAGCAGCAGCAGCACAGCCTCCTCCTCCTCTCTGCTGCTTCCTCCTCCTTGACAACAGGCTATTATCATGCAAAGAATGCAAAGGGCTGCAAAGAAAACAGCATCCTTTAGAATGGGAATTAGTGACATGTCAAAGCTGTTTTGCTACGCTTTAGGTCCAGGACATGGGACGCACCAAAGTTTACAAAAACGAAGCAAAAAAAACACCAACGTATTAGTTGGAGGCTTTTTCAACAACTAGATAGTTTTTCAAATGTTGTGTAAAATTATTCTAATCCATGCATTGTTTGAAAATATTTCAGGGAAAATGAATAGTATGTAATAATAGTATGTTTTACAGTGTTTTGTATATGGGCTTGTATTTTTTCCATTTTGAACCTTTTTTCCCAGTTTAAACTTCAAGCATATAAAATATTTTAAAATACTTACTTTAAAAATGACTATAAATAATTATTTTATTATTATTATTTATTTATTTGGCAGGGACAATGCAATCAGACATAGTTACAGAACAAAGCTTGTAGCTGATGCGATGCAGACAGAGTTTATAGCAAATGCTAATTTTCAACTCCCGTCCCTGGTTGGACTTTTCTACACTTTCTACAATCAATAACAAAACACATTAAAACACATTTCTAATAAATAAATAGATCAGTGCAAATTTTAGACTCATTCTTTCACTCTCACTCATACATTTTAATGATGAATCATTAATCCAATTTTACACAAATATACATAAATCAATAAATCAACAGTTAATTTAGCTCAAAAAGGAGTGGGATGAAGTATTTCACCCCTCATCACTTCCTTTAAAACAAAATGATACTGCTTCCTGTGTTATATTTATTTATAGCATACCAGTCATATATGTATGTACGTATATAAGATTTTACAAACAACTAATTATAGTTTCTTAATAACAATGAGTCATATTCTCATTCAAAATTAATGCATAAATGGTTTCTTCTAGTCAGACAACTTTGTGAGTGAGATGTATTTACCTTGACCTGTTTGGGCTGCTGTCTGCGAGCCTCTTCAGAACTGTCAGTGGTCTTGGTGGTGACGTGACACTTATCTGCAATATCAGACCACTGCAAAAGGAACAATAACATCAGGGACTGGTTCAGGGCTCGGGTCGTAGGAGCTGAAACCAACAAGTTCAAGCGCGGGATTAACGAGGCCATTGAAAACAGAAAGTGAGGCACAGACACCATCAAATGTGATGAAGGAGCTTTCCTTTTATCACACACATGGGACACCCTTCTCCAGAGACCATCGGGCGGCAGGAGGCGTGGTCAGTCTGAGAGACCTGCCAGGTCCATCAGGCTGACCACGCCTCTTTAAAGGTCCCATATTCTGCTATTTTGCCCTTTACACAGTCTATACTCAGGGCTTTGTTGATAAATTTTTGCGTTGTGCAATATCCATAACATAACAGTTTCCAAAAAACACCCATTTCTTGGACTGGCCCCCCTCCTTGCAAAAGCAAACGGCTCACTCTGAGATCTGACCCCCCCGAACAGAGAGCAGGCTGCCTCCCCCGCCCAACCCGCGAGCCTCCCCCGCCCAACCCGTGACGAAGCCTAGAGCGGAGATGGTGCATGCGCCGTGTGTTCCGGTAAACAGCGATACACAAACACTGAATAAACATTTTATCCGTCCTGATGGTGCGTCAGGACGGACGTCCTGGATCTGACCTGGATCTGACCTGGAGTTTGACGTGCTCCAGGACCTCGACGACGGACGCTGCCGTTTGGTAAATAACAAGCTAACTCTTCGATCTGTCGTATCCACCGTGTAATTACTGTGTAGCATTAGCATTAGCTGTTTTTATTCTTGCGGCTGCGCGCTTCCTTGAGGCGTGGCTTAAACACCGCGTCATCCTTGTGAAGCGCGTCATCCTTGTGAGGAGCCCCCGTCTGCTGCTCAGCCGAGGAGTAAAAGACAGTTCTCTAGCGAAAACATGCGGGAATCAATCAAAAAACCACTTTGGGCACAACATACGAGGCCCAAATAGCACTGTAGGAAGGTTAAAACCTCTGAAAAGTCCATTTTGCAGGATATGGGACCTTTAATAACAACAGCTGATAAGTGTCACGTCACCACCAAGACCAGTGACAGAAGAAAGATAGAAAGAAGATAGACAGGAGAAATGATATAAACATTATAAACTGAAGACAGATGAATGTTACCAAAATAAAATCATTCAAAAGTAATTTCTTTAAATCCATATTTAGACATTCCTTGAGCTGTTAGTTTGTTCCTGCTTTTACTTCCTCAACAAAAACAATAAAACTTTCCTGATTTCACTTTTCCCTCATAACTTTATTATTACACAATTATACGTTTTAGAAATATTTTTAGTAATTGTCGGGATGTAGTAATTGAAATATTCAAATATCTGACGTTATGTGGTATTAGGCCAAGTATTTTTTGTTCTTCTTTTACAACAACAACTATTTTTGGATTGTTAAGCTTATTCTGTTTTTGGTTTCAATAAAGTGACCACAATTACGCTTAGGGGAAATAATGACTGAAACAGAATATCCCTGTAACATTTTAATGATGAAGGGAAGCCATAAAAGTCCCTTCCAGTAACAAAAATAATTGCGATTCAGCTAATTATTGCTAATGTCAAAGTGGCCCTTACAAATAAATGACAGGAAATAGCTTGTTAATTGCATATAACCCCTGCTGTAAGTGCATTCATAGCGGCAGGAGGAGGACTCTGTAACTACTGTGGTCAGAACGAGCATAAATGGACATTTTATGACAAGGTGTATATTTGTAGATTTGAGCTGCATTTATGCAACGATCAATACATTTGTGTACCCTATCTGGGATCATATAATACAATTGGAAGGACTTTTTTTTGTCTTCATACCATTTTTGTTAAGAGACAAAATACAGAGCTTAAGATTCAGTATAAATATGTTTGGTGAATTTGTTGGGTGATTTTAAAATAGTGTTTGTTGAAGGAATTTAATCACTTGCTGTTTTTTTCTTTTTGACAGGTTTTCTGGTCACAGCTCTTACCAGTGTCTTGCCCAAGCTCATAACAGCATGTTAAGGTGAAGTGGAATCATACCATCAATATCCCGATTAGTGGGCGACCAATTAGAAATGTGTTATTATTAATTACGCATATAAATTGTGTTGTGAAAGAGATATTCAATATAGAAATAGAAAGTCCACAAATGTTGCATCGTATCCTTGTTTGTTTGGGATTGGCTCCACAAATTTGCCTCATTCACTAGCAAGGACCACAACCTCAAGCTTGGATGCAGAAGTTTATTGGTGAACAAGAACGATAAAAGGCATGAGAGTAGATGATAAATGCCGTTTTGGGGCGTCTAGCGATGAGGGCAGCAGGCTCCCGGGCCTCGATACCCCCCGACTAAAGGATAAGACAGAACAATCAGAAGAGGGTGGGAGGGAGGGGCACGAAATAACGAACACTGGTGTGTGTGACCGGGAAGCTTAAATAGAGTAGTCACCGGAAGGGGCGTGGATGAGGTGTGGTCCTGCTCCCGAACTTTAGATAACGACTTATCTCCATTTAATCTTTTGGTTTAAAGTTCTTTCAACTGACAACAATTACGACTTTGGATTTGAATAATGGCACCACTTTCTGCGGCTATTGTGGAAAAAAATTTACCGTTGATTACACTGACAGAGAAGACGCTGTACTTAGTGCCAGTTTTTGTGTCATGTACTTAGTAATTACAAAGATACAGTCAGTCCCGATCAAAAGACCAGTTGAATAAATTCCAGAAGTCACATTTTGCATAGTTGAATCTTAACAAGGTTCCAAATAGAGCTTCAAAATGCACCAAGAATGGGGAGTGGGACAAAAAAAAAGGTTTGAGTAAACATTTTATTGAAAACAACAATTAGGCTCTTCTATAGCTGATCAAAAGTTTAGGACCACATGCCTTTAAAAGACCACATTTGTGCAAAAATGCAGATTCAGTGTCATTTTCTGCCATTAATTCACACTGTCATGACGTTCTAATGGCAAAAGCAAAAAAAACATTCTTGAACGTGGTCGTGTTGTTGAGCTGCATAAGCAGGGCATGTCCATCGCTGCTGAGGTGGGACGCAGGAAGACAATCATTTTGAATTACTTAAAAGATCTTGAGGGTTATGGAACAAAAAAGTCAAGTGAAAGACCGAAGAAAATTGCATCAGCACTGAGCCAGAGGATCTGACCCCAGGCTCAGTGCAGATGTTGCAGAGAGCATCCCTCATGACTGAGGAACTACCCTCATCTGTGGAACTACTGGGTTTTTCAAAAGGACAACGCTACAGTTCACAAAGCCCTAGGACAAAGGATTTCTTTCAAGAGAAAGAAAGAACTTTTGAACCGTCCTGTGTGTTCTCCTGATCTAAATCCAGCTGAGAACCTTTGGGGACGGACGTCAAGGGAAGTTTACACAAATGGATAAAAGTTCCAGACAGTAGATGTCCTTCATGAGGTCGTCTTCACCATTTGAAATGTTCCCTCTCGCCTCCTGGAAACACCTGCATCAAGCGCCACAACAAATGTTTGAAGAGATCAACAGTAACGGTGGAACTACTCATTACTGAGTTCATGTTTGGGACTTTGAGTTCTGCTTTGAGCGGGCTTTGCGGTTGTTTTTTGAGGAGCGGTCCTAAACTTTTGGTCAAATGGCCTATTTCAACAATTCTTGTTTTCAATCAAATGTTTGCCCTCTTTTTTTTTTTTTTTTTTTGTCTAACTCCCATTTCTTGTTGCTTATTAAAGCTCAACTTCCAACCATGCAAACTTTTGGCATTTACTCAACTGGTCTCAAACTTTTGATTGGGACTGTATAAACCACAAACCAGGTCAAAAAATCTGCAATCTGACAGTGAACCATCGGCAGTCTAGAATGACTCATGGGAATGCAACCTGGTAGACTCCAAATACTATGCTCTGGTGGTATCAAGTCTGCAAATGCAACGTGTAATTATTTAAAATGATGACAGTGGAAGGAATGTAACTGATATTTAGTTAGCTTACCAGTGTTTATACTGATAATAAATGACTAGCATTGCAGCATTGTAGGAGTTTAAGTTAACTTTACAGACTCTCAAAATGTCAAATATCAAATATCAAAATAAAAAAATCGACATAAATCTTGCAAAAACAAAACACGTCACAATAGAAACTGCTAATATGGTTTAATCATTATTATACTATGATCATAAATCCTTCACCTCGCAGTAATAACAGGATTTGTCTGTTTCCATTTGTGGTTTTGCCTCGTCTGCATGAACAGTCTCCAAACCCCATTCGTTCCTGTGTAATTCCTGTAAACGTCCAAATGGAAAAAGAATGAACTGACCTGAGAGTTTGTTGACTGAGCTGATTTGCAGCCACCATCAGTGAAGGCCAGCGTGTTTGTTAGGACATAGGTTGATCATTAAGTAAGAAAAATGTATAGACTTTGAAACATTTTTGCCCCTGCATCCTGTACTCTTTCACATTGCTCACAAGCCAGTAAAAATCACTAGAATAATAGAATAGAATAGAATAATAACTAGAATAATCAGATAAACCAATATTTAGATTGAGTTTTTGACAATCTGATAATCAAAACACTCAATTACTGGATGTTTCCACCTTTCAATTTTTAGGATGTCCTGAAGACTGCAGCGTGAAATGACAGAGGGAGGGTAGGGACATTCAGCAAATGGTTGAGGCTGGTAATCAAACCCACAACCCCTCTGTGGTAGCAACCTGATATGTGCAACACCTTAAACTACTGCACCTCTGGCGGTAAGTGGATTTTTTGAGTAACGTTTTGTAAAAGGGAAGATGCTTTGCACAACATTTAGCAAAAAGCTACATTCCATCTGTAGTCCCTGGGCAGGCGAAACATTATAAATAGTAAAAACTTCTATAAAATGTTTCTTTATATCAGGTCATAGTAAAGCAAACCTTAATTGCCCTACAATTACAGTTGGAGTTACATTAAAATCTCTCTTTCAGTGACTCTTTCAATCATTTTCTCTTTCATTTTTGACAGTCCTCCTTGATAAAACTTGCAAAGGTGTGAACAATTTAGAAACAAATTAGTGAAAGTTTACATGATATTTCAATTATCTGATCTGATCTCTAGAAATCAATTTAGATCATTCTCTTAATCACATTAGATTAAATGGCAAAAATCAAGACACAATCCAAATCTGGATATATGCATTTGAAATTGGTTTACTTTTTTTTTTTAACCCTATAAGTATTTTTTGACTGTATTTTTTATATGTGGCTATAAAAATATTATGCAGTATTTATATTATTATTGGTCTTTAAAATACTCTAGAGTTCCTTTACTTTTGCATCTCATTTTTTAGACATGAGACATTTATGTTTAAACAATAATTGCCAAAAAAATTCATATCACTCTGGGGTTTTCCACTCCGGTTTCTTAACCAATTCTCACAGTAAACTCCATGTTAGACAGCTGTAGCCCTATCTTTTTTAAAACAGAGTGAGTTAAGACTATATACATCTGTCACGCTGCAAAGAACATCTGCGCTGATGCCGATGGGTGGTTCTCTTTCACATAAAAGCATTGTGCACTCGAGAAGAGACCACATTTTGGGTCGTAATTTTGTCTTTGGCTATACATGCAAACAAAACATGAAGGAGAGGGCAGGATTTGGGCTGACACTGGGTTAACATACTGCCATAGTTCCACTGGCTCTTTAAAAGCATCTGTTAGCCCACATGGTTTATGGTTCTGATGTGTTGTGTGTACAAAAAGAACACACCACACGTCTCTATTTATATGCAGAAATCATACATTGGATTTATAGGGTCAACTATAAAAAATGTTTTGATAACACATTTTGAACAGGCTGCTAATCTTTTCTACTAAAGGAATATTTGGCACCAAGATGAGCCTTAATGGCTTTAGACGCCATGTGCAAATGTCACATAGATGTGGAATCACTGCACCCTCCCAGCATCAGCAGAGTCCCTGACATGATCATCTGTGCAACAAGAACAGAACAAAGAAGCTAAACACAGGCTTTGTCAAGTGGAGTTTGTTTGAGTTCAAATGCAGAAGCAGAGGCATGCTTGTGCAACCCCTTATGGACATGAAAATAACCCCATGACCCCTATCGTTCTCCACTGTGGTGTCACAATAAAATTCGGAGGTGTGAACCATGTTCATAACCAAATTTGGATGAAAGAGTCATATTTCTTAGTCTGTATTTTATTGATGTAGTATCCAAAATAGTATGCTTGGGATTGTATGTCATAAGAAATTGTAGTAGTCAAGGGTTTCCCACTTTGAGAACCACTGCTCTGCATGATGAAGTTCAAAGTACAGCATGGTAACACGAAAGCAGATGTGGCCTCTGCACTTTGAACTCTTGTGAGAGAGACAGGGCAGTGCAGGGTTAAGAGACAGCTCTGGGACATGGGTCAAACCATTAGGGAAACGGGGGTGTTTCTTATGGTTTTATTCAAGTTTGTTCAAATAGTTGTTGTACTTTATGACCAAAGAAGTACAACTTTAAACTAAGCATTAGGCTACTAACATATAGCTAACATATAGTTTGTTCTCCAGTTTTTTAGAAGTAGGATTCTATTTAAATAGTTTAAAGGTCCAGCTTGCTGGGACTGGCCCAGCTCATAGTTGCGAAACTACAGATTTTTAGAGCAGCGAAGTCATGGATCTGTGCACAACAGTGATCTTAGGGGTGCTAGTGCTAGTTTTGTTATGGATACTTAGTGTGAAAAGCAAGTTACCTCCTGGACCTTTGGCGCTTCCTATTGTTGGAAACCTGCTGAGTATGGACAAAAATGCACCTTATAAATCCATTCTGGAGTTCAGCAAAACGTACGGGCCTGTGATGACCCTCTACCTGGGCAGACAGCGCACTGTTGTTCTGGTGGGCTACGACACTGTGAAGGAGGCTCTAGTGGACCAAGGAGAAGACTTCACTGGAAGAGCTCCTTTGCAGTTCCTTCACAAGGCCACCAGGGGCTACGGTTTGGGAATCAGCAATGGTGAGCGCTGGAGAAAGCTCAGACGTTTCACTCTTTCCACTCTCAGAGACTTTGGCATGGGACGCAAGACCATGGAGGCGTGGATCCTGGAGGAGAGCAAGCACATGAGAGCCCGCATGGACGCATTCAATGGCAAGCCCTTTGACCCCACGTTCATATTAAGTCAAACTGTATCTAACGTTATCTGCTGCCTGGTGTTTGGTGAACGCTTTGTCTCTGAAGATAAACAATTCCTGGGACTGATGCAGACCTTTAACGAGTTTATAAAATTCAACAGCACTCCTCATGGGCAGCTGTACAACATCTTCCCCTGGCTGATGGATCGTCTGCCTGGTCGCCATCACGCCATATTTGCCAAAATCGACAACGTGAGAGCCTTCAGTAAGATCAAGATCGAAGAACACATGAAGACGCTGGACCCCAACTCTTTGCGAGACTTCATCGACTGCTTTCTCGTCCGCATGAACCAGGAGAAAGACGACCCCAACAGCGAGTTCCACTTTGAGAACCTGTGGTCGACGGTACTCAACCTGTTCGCAGCGGGAACAGAAACGACCAGCTCCACCATCAGATACGCCCTGAGTATCTTCATCAAATATCCCCACATTCAGAAGAGAATGCAGGAGGAGATTGACGCTGTGATCGGCCAAGAGCGTTGCCTCAGCATGGAAGACAGGAAGTCCCTCCCCTTCACTGATGCGGTTATCCACGAGGTGCAGCGATTCCTTGACCTTGTGCCCTTGAGCATCCCACACTACGCGCTCAAAGACATCACCTTTAGGGGATACACGATACCAAAGAACACTTTCATATTCCCCATTCTACACTCTGTGCTGAAAGCGGAAAAAATGTGGGACACTCCGTTTAATTTTAACCCTCAGCATTTTCTGGATCACAACGACAACTTTAAGAAAAATCCAGCGTTTATGCCGTTTTCTGCAGGGAAGAGGGCGTGTGTTGGAGAGTCACTGGCCCGTATGGAGCTCTTCATCTTTATCGTGACGCTGCTGCAAAACTTCACCTTCTCGTGCAGCGGCGGTCCTGACAGTATCAACCTGATGCCGGAGACCAGTGGCTTTGGCAATGTACCCCGAAGATACGAAATAATAGCCACAAGGCGATGAGCGTGATATATTATACTTTATCATTACATTTCTTGCAGAGTAAAAGGATCAGAAGGGATTAGGGTTAGAGTTCCATTTATCAAGGTCTGTTAATCTGTAAATGACATGTGTAAGCGTCTTACTTTTCTTTATTGTTATTATTATTTTGTAAAATGATGTAGAATGTAGATACAATTGCCTTCATCCATGAAGAATAAAATTTCCAGCTACAGAACACTTTTATTTTACAATTTTGTTTATGTTGATTATGTTTCAACCTAGCTTTGAAACATGATTAATTCACATTTGACTTGTAATGTAAATGTAAATGTAATGATTACCGAAATATCTAGACATTTTATCGCCAACAGACTCATAGGTTATTAGGTCTCATGGTTATATCTTATTCTTTGGATTACAGCAGTGATTTGCACCAAAGTTTTGCATTTAAAAGGAAAAAGTAGTATATCTACAGCTCTGTAACTCTGTTGTAAAATGAGATGCATATTATGTATATTATGATAATATCATACTGTGAGATTTGAATATCATTACGATTTAGTCAATAGTCAATTATTGACTAAATCATAACTGAGGGAGTCTTTTATTTACTGTTTCATCTCCAGCCACAAGACCGTAAAAGTGTTCACGTTTGCGGACAACACCACACCACCCTCATCCTCTCTGACTGCGATGAGTCTGCTACAGGAGGGAGATGGATCATGAACTCATGGACTCATGAACACTCTAGTTTGCGCTGTTGATCTGATCTTGCTTTTACATTTAAGCCTTTTCACACACATACTTTTTTTTTGCATACCCTTATTTTAGCATAGTCTATATTTTTACTACTGCTACTTTTATTACTATTAATCATTGTTGGATGTTGCATCTTTCTAAGATCCTACTATGTGAATTTTGTTCACTGACGATGGCAAGAAAACGTTTCTGATTTTGAGTTCCTGCGGTGCAATAGCGCGCTCTTGCGGACAAAGTGAGACAATCGCGTCACGCTCGCCTCCGGGACAACAGAGGGCGCCTCACATAGAGAAACACTAGTGTAGTTGTACAGTAACCGCAAAAGAAGCGCCCAGCTGAGGAAAATGGCGGACGTACAGACGGAGATCACGTCCAGGAGGATGAATAATGGCAACGAGCACGTGTAAGTCACTATTGTACATTTATGACATTTTCTATAATCGAGGTAAGCCCTATCCTCAGTGCAGACACTCCGGAGTGTATGACCTGAGTGTGGGGCAGAGAGAGGAGCAGGCGGCTCCTGGTGCACACCGGGGTTAGCTACGGTTAGCCTCTACCAGCGGCTCCAATGCTGTTAGCGGTTAGCCGACCAGCTAGGACTTAGTATAACAGAACTAGTTGATGGGCTTGATGTTGTTGACCGTGAGTGGAGTACCTTTATTTACTTCCACCTGTAAGTGCACATGCCTGATAGTTACGATGTGATCACATTCAGATTTGGTGTAAAATAATAGCGCTTATAAGCTTATGGCTAATTGTGCAACCCAACATTAGCTCTAAGTTTGCCCTCCGCTTTTGGCGCACAGGGTTAATGAGTTTGTGTATGGCGGTCCTGTTTAGAGTGATTTCTCCACTAAAGTTAATAACCAACATAATCTGAAGCGATTGCATTTCTTTGCCCTGCATTCTGTACATTTTGAAATAGTTTGTTAAACTGACGTAGCGCGGTCTGCGTTCGGCGTGTTGTTTTAAACTGTGGGACCTGTCAGGAGGAAGGTGGATGCCTTCACGCGTGTCTTTATTGGGTATTTGTTTGAGCCCAGTTCAGTCCAGACGTGGAGTGTGGTTGGTTCTGTTCTAGTCCTAGTCAGTCCCAATTTAGTCACTATTTTGGTGTAGTAATTTGGGCAATTGTGAACGCACCCTAAGTACATAACTACGTGTTTAGTTTACTCTGTGTTGGAAGAGCAAACGGCAAACGGTTGTTATGTTGCTATTGACTTAACTGACGTTTCTTCGAGAGCAGTTTGTAGGTCTACAGATAAATACTAATGTGTCTTCCTACAGATGAATCGTAATGCTTTTATGTTTATGTTGTAAATTGAGATTAATTGTTAATATCACAGGAAGGAAGATTTGGAAGTCCATGACCAAAGTGGAAATGAGGACAGTGGTGGTGTATCAGAAGAGGAAGAGGAAGAGGTACGTAACATTTCATTCTTATTACATCTACAGCTGTTTACATATTAGTAATAAACCCACACTTTTTTTACGGTTAAAATGAAATTCTTTATGCTGCTTAAATAAGATATTATGCACGTTTCTGTTCCAGGAAGAGGCGGAGACCAACGGAGAAAAAACAGAAGTGGTCATTAAACATCACAGCAGCAGCAGTGGGAAACACAAGAAGAAGAAACACAAGCACCGGAGCAAACACAAAAAGCACAAACATGCCTCAGACGAGGACAAGGATCGCAAACGTAAACATCGCCACAAGCACAGGAAACACAAGCGCAAGGACGGCTCCCCGTCTGCTGCCCACAAGAAGACGGAGTCCTCCCCCTCCTCTGGAAACCCCAGCCTAGATGACCGAGCGCTGCTGGAGGACCTTGAGAAGCAGAGGGCCATGATCAAAGCAGAGCTGGACAGTCAGATGATGGAGGGGAAGGTGCAGTCGGGCATGGGCCTCATCCTTCAGGGCTATAACTCTGGCTCTGAGGAGGATCCTGAGGCACGACTGAGGAACGGAGAGCAGAGGCAGAGGAGCAGCTCAGGGAAAGTCGTCTCGCCCAGGGGTGGCAAAAGTGTGAAATCTAAACGGGACTCACCTGAGGCCACAAAGTCTAGCTCCAAACGGCACAGTCGCAGTAAATCTGCTGACAAGCCACCAAAGGAGACCCGGGACAAGGCCTCCAAAAGTACCAAGGACACAGGGGCTAAAGACAGAGGCAAGGACCGAAGCAAGGACAGAAGCAGATCTCGAGAGAGAAAGCTCTCAGAGAGCACTGACAAGTCCAAGGAGCGCAGCCGAACATCCCCGTCCAGAGCTGAGCCCAAAGGCAGTCGCGCTGACAAACGCTCCTCTCCCGCACGGGACGAAAGAGCCCGGAGGTCCAGGTCCACAGGAAAAGAGCGGTCTAGTCGAGCTGAAGCTGACAGAGACAAAAGACCGGCCAAGTCCCCCTCAAAGGATGCTTCCTCTGGGAAAGAAAACCGCTCCCCCCACAGACGCGCCATCAGCCCAGTCAGGAGGCGCAGCACTTCACCCCGACACAGGGATCAGCACCCCGCCACCAGTGCCTCTGACAGGACGTCCAAACAGAGCTCCCCCACCAGGGCAAGGTCGCCCCCGCGGAGAGGACGCAGCCGCTCGGCTGACAACAGGAGAAGAGAAGACCGGCAGGAGTCTCCCATCAGGTCAGTCTGATCCCCTGACTAATTTTATTTTAAACAAACGCGTGCGTAATGTTAAATGGGCTACACTATCACTGTGGTGAACGCACTACTAAATGAGATTTCCTGTTTTCTTTTCCTCATCAAAAATGGTTGTTTAAAACATTCCATAAATGTTGCTTAACCTTGTTATTCAACTTAATGACATTACAGTTAACTGTTAATTGAAAAGTGTGCAGGAAATTTTCTTCAATCTAAATTTTTGGTTTTATTTTTGAAAGGGGATTGCATAGACACAAACACTTATGTCCTTTTTGAGCATTATTTTAAAGACAGAATAATATTTTGAAGACATTTTATTGGTAACATGATCTAGAACATTAACCAAACGAAGCTGATTAACCAAAGTATTATGATGGGTTTTATCATTTCCAAGCCTTTGCTGCATGTGACAAATATAATAATAAGATTGTGTCCTGGTGTTACAGAAAGCGCGCTCGTGCAGATGTGGGCTCTGCCAGAGACCGCTCCAGAGAGGCCACTCCCAGGGCGCTTACACGGCGCAGGCCAAGCCGCTCTCCTCTGAGGAGGAGGTCCCCATCTCCCCGGCGACGATCTCGATCCTCCCCCCGCAGGAGGAGCAGGTCTCCCCTCAGGCACAGGTGAACACGCGCACAAGCTCTACTCTCAACAAGCACTGTGTTTACGACCTGAAAATCAGATATATTTCTTCGTCATATTTAAATCTATTGTCCAAAGTGCATATAAAACCTGGCCGATTGAGGTGCTGTGGATCAGTTCTCCCAAAACCACTAGGTTAAAATGGTCCTGACCTCTTCTAGTTCATGCTCGCCTGATCTTAACCAGCTTGTGTATTTCCGAGGACAACACGCCATGCAGAACACACACATGAACTTCAGAACAGTCGAGCCCAAACTGGAAAGCAAGTACAGTGATCCCTCGTTTATCGCGGGAGTTGCGTTCCAAAAATAACACGCGAAAAGTGAAATCCGTAAAGTAGTCAGCTTTATTTTGTATTATTTTACAATGCAATACTGAACTATGGAATGAAACCAAAAATCAAAACCTGTTTTAAAGCTCAAAATTTGTTTAAAACAATAATTTTAATATATTAATACAAGGTTGGAAACAGTCGTATTTCACAGTCCCAGCTGTGCCTCTTGGTCCTGACTCCGCTCCGCTGTAGCGTCTGTTTCTACTGAAGGCGCAGGAGAAGAACATTGTTATGGGTAGTTGTTGGCGCTCTTTCTTTTTCTGAGCAAGAAGATTTTTATAAACGGATATGCCACCTTCGATTATATTTGAGAACTGCAATGAACGACTCATCAAAGGGTCCCGTTCTTGTGCCGTGTGCTGAAGTTCAGTGGATGCACTGTAAAAATATCCGCACTGTAAAAAAATCCGTGAAGCAGCAAAGCCGTGAAAGATGAAACGCGATATAGCGAGGGATCACTTTACTGTATTCTGCTCAGCTTGTGTAAGGCGGTGACTACTTAGTTGGAATTGGCGCACACATTTACAGTACTGAGAATTTCCTCCATCGGCACACAATTTTACAAATGATTCACGAGTCAAACGAAAATTCTCCACCCATTCCAAATATGTGAACTCCTTCAGAGCCACTTTCTCTCACCAGTCTCACTCTCTCCCACCAGTCCTTGCTCAAAAACCGTATCCAGAGTGTACGGGGTGTGCGCGATGTACCAGCTCTGTGTATCCCGCTCCCTTTTGGCCAGAATTATGTCTTTTTGATACAATTTAATCTCTTGCATTTTTTTTGTGCAGTCCAATTTCTATGTGCATGTAAAAATGCTGACTGTAGCAGCAGGTTTGTAATGTGTAATATCCTGTGACGTTGTATTATACTAAATCCACTGCAGGTCCGATGAGAGGGACCGCTACGGGAGACCCAGGCAGTACAGGAGGTCCATGTCTCGAGACCGTGACAGAGAGCGAGACCGTGACAGAGAGAGGAGGAGGAGACGGAGCCGGGACGAGGACAAGTTCAAAGGGAGTCTGTCGGAGGGGATGAAGGTGGAGCAGGAGTCCTCAGAGGATGATGTGTGAGTAATGAAACCTGTGTGCACTAAACCACACTGCACGCTCTGCTCTTAAATACAACTGTTTGTATACAAGGCTGGAGGACTTTGAAGGAGAGGAAATCGACGAAGAGGCCCTGATTGAACAGCGCAGACAGCAGCGGATGGCTATTGTTCAGGTTTGTTTCCTAAAGTAATTTCGTTTTCTTAGTAGTTTTTTAATGAGGGTAATCCGATATTGCAATGTCAAAAGTCTTACGATGCAAAAATGGTGTCTAAAATGCATGGCTTAATTTCATTAGCAGGGTAAAAAGCAGAGGACTTTGAACATGAAAGCATGAATTGAAACTATTCCTTCAATACAAATGTTTTGAACTTTAACATGATTGGTCTGTGTTTCAAGAGAAATGCGTTTGTTCAATATGGACTTGGATTGTGTGGACAAATCCCAATGTAGATTTTAGGAATCAAAACATCTGATTTGATATTAAATACAGAAGGAATTTCGTATTATTATGTTTTTAAAGTTTGCCTGTTTAATAATAATTTGTTTACTCTTTTCATACAGTTTACATGTTGTGTGGCTAACGGGAATGAATGTATTATTAGCACCTCCATCTCTTTACAGAAATACAAGAGTCTGAACGAAGACTCCAACATGGCGTCTGAGCCGAACAGCCCCCAGAGCAGCAGCCGCAGCCGCTCGCCTTCCCCCGACGACATCCTGGAGCGAGCGGCCGCCGACGTGAAGGAGTATGAGAGGGAGAACATCAACACGTTTGAGGCCAGCATCAAGGCCAAGCACAACCTCATCGCCCAGGAAAAGGAAGGTAATGTCTGCGCCAGAACAACCGCAAGTCCACTCTGCGCCAGAACAACTGCAAGGCTACTCTGCGCCAGAACAACCGCAAGTCTACTCTACACCTACAACGAAAAAGTTTAGATCATAGGAAGAATCATAGCTCAAAATCGTGGCTCGATGGTCTCAAACAGCGACAAAGACTAAACTTAGAATCGTCGTACAACCACAGATGAGCTACAATTTATATCAAACATATTTGATATTTTAGAGTAAGCACTCCTGTTGCTGCGTCTACAATCAATCTTTGTCAAAAATGTAAACACAAGCAAAGCATCAGCGGAGCTCTGCCCCAAATCGGGCATTATCTTCACATTTCTCTTTCATTCAGCAACTTTTGCGAACTAGAAAACACGGCATGTATGTCGCGCTAGCCTGAGCTTGATATTCGCTAAACTTTTGTCGTAGCTGCGACTGATCGTGTGAACCATCACACAATGTGCGCCACCTTCTGTTGTAGAAAAGTATTACGTCGTAGGTTGGCATCTATCGATCCAATGGGAAAAAACATTTACACGAGGATACACGAGGACACATGAAGAGACAAGTTGTCATCCTGACTCAGTGACGGGGAGGGGAGGTCAGAGTGACCCCCAGAGATGGTGCTTTAGACTGAAGGATCATTCCTGCACATGCAGACAGACAGGGAGTGTCAAGGTCA
Organism: Rhinogobius similis; assembly: GCA_019453435.1. Classification (NCBI taxonomy): domain Eukaryota; kingdom Metazoa; phylum Chordata; class Actinopteri; order Gobiiformes; family Gobiidae; genus Rhinogobius; species Rhinogobius similis. The sequence goes on along the minus strand of CM033639.1, from coordinate 30,206,650 downwards.
TGGGTATGGATGGGAACTACCATTATCCTAATCATCAGTCATTTCATGTTCTTCACCACAATTGTGCCCCCAAGTTTTAAATATACTTGTTTTAAAGTGTATTCATATATAAAGTAAAAAATCTTGTCATGGTTACAATTAATATAGCCCACTTTCGAAGAAAGATCAGGGAATATTTAGCTTTATCTGGAACAAATTTAGTAAAACACTCAGGGATGCCACCTGAGAACATCCTGATATAGTACCCTCACAGTCAAAAGTCTGACTTAGCCACACGTCTTCCATATATGCGTGATGTGAGTGTCAGGAGTCTGTAAGGTGGTGCTTGGTTAACGCTCTTCTCTCTGTCATGTGTCCATTCAGCTGCTGGCTTGTGTCCAAAGCCCGGCTGGTTGTGTGGCTCCTGGGGCAAATGTTGAACTGTGCAGAGTATGTCCCTCCAACATGAAGCCGCTGACGCCCCAGAGCACGGTCTCACCTCAGTAACTCTGTGTGCGTTTGTGTTACAGGAGCAAACCCAAAGAAGCCCTCGGCCCCCGACATGTTCACCGAGTCAGACGACATGTTCGCAGCAGATTTTGACGTGAGTTTCACAACGAGTAACAGTAGAACCACAGTTGGGATGCATAGAAACAAACACAGGCTTTACCATGTCTGGTTCGAGCTCTGGGAAGCTGTCAGCAGGTCCCTCTAATACTTTGGACCAATTAGAGCTACAAATAATGATTTCTGTTGTCAGCCAGTCTGCAATTATTCTTTCGATTAGTCGACTTGTCAAACAATTATTTCTATTGTACTTTTAGACTTTTTAAATACATAATCAACCAAAAACGGTTTAAATATGCTGACTGAAGGCTTCTAGATATAGAATATTTACAAATGAAGTGTTTTACTAGTGAAAATCAGAAATGGTTGATTTATTTTTTGACATTTTGACTTAATAATACCACTGTCTTTGTTATAAAAATGATAAAAGGCATGTGTTCTAGAGTCTGTACAGTCCAGATAACCATTATCAAAAAATAATATTATTATTGTCGACTAGTCATAATTAGTTAATTCATTTTTGTAACTGTACAGAATAGGCTTAATCTGACAAAGCTTTTTATTGAAAAACACAACTATTTAGGACATATCCAAAATGTCAACATAAACTAGACTATTAATGAGTCCTACATTCTGCCCGTTCTAACCATATTGTGCTCACTGTGTGCAGAGCGCCAGGATGAGAGCCGGTCTGGGGAAGGACTTCAAGGAGAACCCCAACCTCAGGGACAACTGGACCGACGCAGAGGGCTACTACAGTACGACACTCCGCGTGCTTCATAACGCACGTTTATATAGAGCAGCCCAACAGTCAGAAACACAACAATCTACTCCTTTTATCAGCTTCAGCTGTTCTGTTTATAGGCTGTGTTTACACATGGAATCACAACTTTTGAAATCCTTGTGGTGTAAAATTTAGCGTGAAGAGGCTCAGATTGCAGATGGGTTGACCTGGTTTATGGTTAATATCTCTATAATTACCGTCAAACAAAAACTGACACAATGTTCGATGTGAAATTATTTTTTCATATGGTGCCATTATTTAACTCCAAAGATGTGGTCGTTACCAATTGAAAGAACTTTAAACCATAGGATTAATAATATGGTACGTTTGTGAAGACTGTCGCCAACAAATTATAGTTTTCTACTAATTATACTTTTGTGAAGCTCAAATACAAATTTGAGGCTAGAAAATAGAACATTTTCTATTCTTTGTGATAGAAAAGCAAACAAACGTATTTTTGTTAGATAGACTTAAAACCATTAGTATTTAGATTCCTATCTCCGTAAATCACTGAAAACGTGTTGTGATTTTTACTTAATTTTGCCTCCAGTCGCCTTCATTCTGATTACATTATAAAAGGTCTATTGGCTTCTGTCCTCCATAGGAAATTATGATATTGATATTCAACCTCTTTGGACCGTACATCTTTTCCTCACAGATCTTTTGTGTTTAAACAGTGGTTGAAAATGTCTTTTGCTCCTGACCGTTGCTGGGTTGATGTTTCAGGAGTGAACATTGGAGAGAGCCTGGACAAGCGCTACGATGTGTACGGCTACACGGGCCAGGGCGTGTTCAGTAACGTGGTGAGAGCCAGGGACACGGCACGGGCCGGCCAGGAGGTGGCAGTCAAGATCATCAGGAACAACGAGCTCATGTGAGAAAAGTCCTGCCACACTCTGCTCCACTTAATATCACACACAGGTCTACATTACACTTCTAAATCAAATGAACAAAAAACAAACTCAAAGTAGTGCTGCTAATATTACTGCACATTGGTAGAATTTGTGTTAAGTCTCAAAATAACTAAGGATCTTCTCAATTACAGCAAATCTTTAAGGCTATGTTGGAGTGTTGGAACCTGCAGTATACTGCAGTAATGTGTCTCGAAGTGCAACATGAGCCACATACAGCGCTTCATTCACTCAAAAAAACAAATCAAGTTGGCCTTTAATTTATTATTTGTAGTAAAAATTGTGTTTAAAATACAATTTTAAAATAATGTTTGGAAAAAAATATTTTCTTAGTAATTATTCAATTATAAACAGTGAACACTTGCAAATTGAAGTGTAAAAAGTGTCACTGTTTTGTTGTGATAATTGTGAATAATCACTAATTATAATCCCTCACAATAATCGTAACGCTGTAATTTTATACTGACATCTTTAAAAATAACTAGGCTTTGTTTGTTTTTATGATACAAAAGCCCTTTTTCATCCTCCCTGATGTGACCTGTGTGTTTTTTGCTCCACAGGCAGAAGACGGGTCTGAAGGAGCTGGAGTTCCTTAAAAAGCTGAACGACGCCGACCCGGACGACAAGTTCCACTGTCTTCGCCTCTTCAGACACTTCTACCACAAGCAGCATCTGTGCCTGGTGTTTGAGCCGCTCAGGTCTGCTGCTGCCTGACCCCAACACTCACACTGCTCTGTACATCTGCTCTGACTGGGACTGTACCAGCGCTGCACAAGTCATCAAAATCGCATTTTGAATAGACGCAATTATGAAATCAGAGTGCGATCAATTCCTCCACAGTTAAGATTTGTTAACGCAAGCGACAAAAATGCGGCTAAAAATGACAAAAACATGATTTAAACAATGGAAACGTGACTGTGAGCAGCTAAGATATGACTAAGGGTGATTAAGAACACAATTAAAATAGACAAAATCAACACTGCAAGAAACAAAAATGTGACTAAAAGCAACAGAAATGTGACCAACGGTGACTAACACAACTCAAATAGACAGAAATGTGATAAAACCAACAAAAATGTAACTAGAAGCGACTAAATAACTAACATACAAACAAAACTACAGGGAACACAAACCTGACACAAAGTGCAGTGCAATCATTTGAAACGCAATAATTTCTTCCACAGTTTAGATTTGTTAAAACATGGTCAGATACAAGCTACAAAAACGTGACTAAAAGCAACTTAAATGCGACTGTAAGCGCCTAAAATGTGACTTAAAGCTCCTAAAACTTGACAAAAAGGTGACTTAAAGTGACAAAAAGTTGACTTAATGTGACAAAAAGTTGACTTAATGTGACAAAAAGGTGACTTAATGTGACAAAAAGGTGACTTAATGTGACAAAAAGGTGACTCAATGTGACAAAAAGGTGACTCAATGTGACAAAAAGGTGACTCAATGTGACAAAAAGGTGACTTAATGTGACAAAAAGGTGACTTAATGTGACAAAAAGGTGACTCAATGTGACAAAAAGGTGACTCAATGTGACAAAAAGTGACTTAATGTGACAAAAAGGTGACTTAAAGTGTCAAAACCGTGACTTAAAGCAACAAAACGACATTACTAGAGACAAATGCGTAACAAAAAGTAACTAAAATGTTCCAAAACACGTGATTTTTTTAATTTATCATTTCTTCTGGTTGTTTTAATGTTAACTTTGAACACAATGCTAAAACATAAATCGCAAATCTAATCACAATCGCAAAATCTGGTCTGAAGAATTCCAGTCAGTTATTTATTTATTGAGATGTATAAACCGCGCCGCTCTACCCCGCACACGACTCTGTTCTGACCGTGCGGTTGTCCTCCTCCTCAGCATGAACCTGCGCGAGGTGCTGAAGAAGTACGGCAAAGACGTGGGGCTGCACATCAAGGCCGTGCGCTCCTACAGCCAGCAGCTCTTCCTCGCCCTCAAACTGCTCAAGCGCTGCAACATCCTCCACGCCGACATCAAGCCCGACAACATCCTGGTACCGCCTCAGATACCGCCTTAAAGCACACACATTACACTGTTTAACCCTTCATCAAAAACAGACCGTGTGTTTAGCTTCGTTCACGCTAGTTTGATGTATCCTGTTCAGTACGTCTTCTCCCCCTGAACCTCAGAATTTTTGAAGTCAAAGGTGGGGTTCTTAAATCTTCTGAGCTGTTTTTAAGTCTTTAAATCATCAGCAGACTCGCATTGAGACATTTTTGCCTCAAGTTGTGTTTGTAATAACTGCGTGGCTGCATTAGCACGTCGACCACAACCAAGCTTTTATCTCCTGTATGTAGTTCCTTCTGCTGCCAGTAGATGGACTTCTTACACTTCGTCTTCTTACTTTTTCCAGATTTTATTGCTTCAAGTTTCAATTTTTATTCGACCTTCTGATTTTTTTTCCCCCCACCTTTTGAATCATCTTTTCAAGTTTGAAGTATTTCTTTCTATTTTTATTTTTCCAATTCAAAGCTTGAGTTTTGGGGCCGGACTGGGTCTTAACTTGGTCTGGACTTAGTTTGGACTTTAATGCCGCTCAATTATGGGAAAAAAATACAATCACGACCCCCATTATTTCAGACCATTACTTTACAATACCGTCAACATGATTCTGTAGAGAAAATACAGACCGAGTATATTTTATTTGTAATGTTTTAGAAAAGTGCCTTCGCTCCAAGCATTGAGGCAAAAGGAGAGCATTTATGACTCTGAACAGAAGGCAAATCATTCAGTTACAACATTTTTATAATTGAATAAAGTAATTACGATTGTATATACGATTAATTGCACAGCTTGAACTTGAAGGCACCATAAAAAGTTTGAATTTGAACAAAATATAACGTGAAAAGATGTCAATGTCAATGTCAATGTCAACTTTATTTCTATAGCACATTTACAACAACACCAGCTGCCCAAAGTGCTTCACATGCACATCATGTAAAAACATACAGTAAAACAACAAAAAAATTACAAACACAACAGATAACAGTTAACTTGTGTTAAAAGCCAAAGCAAAGAAATGTGTCTTAAGAGCAGATTTAAAAGACTCTAGTGATGGAGCAGCTCTGATCTGTAGAGGAAGACTGTTCCACAGTTTTGGGGCGGCCACAGCAAAGGCCCTATCTCCTCGAGTTTTTAATCGGGATCTGGGCACATCCAACAACAGCTGATTTTCTGACCTCACTGATCTGGCCGGGACATGAGCTGTTAAAAGTTCAGACAGGTATTCAGGGGCCAATCTATTTAGGCATTTAAAAACGAACATCAAAATCTTAAAGTCAATCCTGAATTTGACAGGAAGCCAGTGAAGGGAGGCAAGCACTGGGGTAATGTGCTCACGCTTTCTCGTCCCCGTCAACAAGCGGGCAGCAGAATTTTGGACCTGCTGGAGGCGCTGTAGGGAGGATTGGTCCAGCCCACAGTACAGAGAGTTACAGTAATCAAGGCGAGATGAAATAAACAAGTGAATGACTCGTTCAAAGTCACTGGCTGGAAGGTAAGCCTTAACTTTACTTAATGTTCTGAGCTGGTAGAAGCTGGCTTTGATAACTGAATTTATTTGCTTGTCCATTTTGAAAGAGCTGTCTAGAATTACACCAAGATTCCTAAGTGAATCGTTCACATAAGGAGACAGGGAACCAAGCGCACAATTCAAGCCTGCAGGGGATTTGGGACTAAAAACAACAATTTCAGTTTTCTTTTCATTAAGAATCAAAAAGTTTTTGCCTAGCCACGTTTTCACTTCCTGCAGACAATTTAACAAAGTATCAACAGAATCAGAGGCAGGTTTCAGGGGTAAATATATTTGCAGGTCATCGGCATAAAAATGAAAGGCAATATTATGTTTTTTAAGAATGGAGCCTAGTGGCAACATATAAAGGGAGAACAGGGCAGGGCCTAATATTGATCCTTGTGGAACCCCGCAGTGAAGTGGTGCCGAGGTTGATTTGTGGGGCCCAAGATGAACAGAAAAATACCTGTCTCTAAGGTAAGAGCCAAACCAATTTAGTGCTGTGCCTTTGAAGCCTGCAAGTTGCTCCAAACGAGACAATAAAATACAGTGATCGACAGTATCAAAAGCTGCTGACAGATCCAAAAGAACTAAAATCACAGGACAACCAGAGTCAACAGTTAAGAGAAGATCATTTAAAACCCGTAGTAGTGCCGTTTCGGTACTATGAAGTGTTTTAAAACCTGATTGAAATTTTTCAAAAATGCCATTAGAGTCCAAATGTGACTGCAATTGATTGTTGACAATTTTCTCAAGGACTTTACCCAAAAATGGCAGCTTTGAAATGGGCCTGTAGTTTGCCAGAATGTTAGGATCTAGGCTTGGTAGGTGGTAGGAACTTTAAAGACTTTAAAAATGACATCAGAAAATACAGATGTTGACTTTAAACTGTCTAAAATCCGTTCATTATTTGTCACATTTCAGCATTAAACCTTCTTTCTCAGTTTCAATGATTACAGACCTCATTTGGCTCCGTATTTCTGCAGATAAATGTCTTAACGCAACAGTGTTAAGTCCACCTCCTAACTTGTTGCATGTTTCAGCGGCGGTATTTCCTGTGTGTGAGTAATGACGTTTTCTTCCTTTGATCAGGTGAACGAGTCCAAGACCATCCTGAAGCTGTGCGACTTCGGCTCGGCGTCTCACGTGGCCGACAACGACATCACGCCGTACCTGGTCAGCCGATTCTACCGCGCCCCAGAAATCGGTACGTGAATGGGTTTGTCAGCGAGAGCCTCTTCTGCTCTAAACTAGACCTAGAAGCTTAAAGTGCGTATGACAGGTTTATTTATGATTTTCTAGTTTTGACTTTATTTGGTGGAAGAAAACCTGTTGTGAATATGAATGATAGTTTTACACCAATCGGGTTTGAGTTTGTGAAGAAAAATATGTTGAAATGTACAGGAAGTAGAGCAGAGTTCCAAAACATGATGACATCACACTAGGGAGACGCACAAGGGACAATTTACAATCAACAAACACATTTTTCTGATCCTTTAAACATGAATTCATCGAAATAAAGGCGTTCCTATGTGTTTTTAATTGTCAAATAATAATTTCTGTGACATTTGAGGAGTTTTGGCCCAGTGTACGGCATGGTTTCTAGGCAACAGTTACAGAATTCCCCAGTGTGATGTCATGATTACAACTAGGAAGTAAAAATTTAAACCTAAAAAACTGCCAAACTGGGAGAAAAAATGTTTTGTTTTTAGCAAAATCTTGAATATAATTATCTTAAATGTCTTTTAGTAAAATAAGTACTTCAACCTGTCATGGGCACTTTAATGTATCGCTACAGAAAATACCACGATCAAAGTTTAGCTTGATGGTTATTAAGAGAAGAAACGAAAGAAAACAAGCAATTTCCTTCATTCTGATACATTCATTCTGCCCTGCTGGAAACCAAACTTTCTGAATGCAAAAGTAAAGTTATTATGACATAAACAGCTACATAAAAAGTACTACACATTTAATTGTACTTTTGTTGACTTCAGATTGAATTGAAATGACTCAGTTTTACTTCTAAAATAGTCACAATTGTTAGTTTTTAGCTCGTACAAAGATAATGTGACCTGGATAATTACGATTATCGATTCAATGAAAAATGTTGATGTCCCTAATAACCATAAAGCAGGATAATTCCAGTAAATGCTTTTCTTTCTTTGTTAAAAGGTTTGAGCCGCAGACAATAAAAAGCGAGACGAAACTATATTGAGTCATAAAATTGAAGGCTCTACGGTTTAAACCTCATTGTATTATAAAAAATGTATAGAAATCTCCCTAATGTGAAGAAAATGTACATGTGATTAGACCTGCAACGTTTACCAACTAAACGTGATTAATTTAAAAAATGTAAATAGTTTTTTGGTGATTTTAAGAAACCTTTTTATAACAGAAACACTGGCATTGTTAAATCAAAATGTCACAAAACAATACAATTATCATTTTCATCAATGCACTTTATTTGTAACTGCATTTTAAACACAACCAGAAGAAGTGAAAAAGAAAAAAAAAGAAATATTACCTGACAAATTAATGAAATGAATCATGTTTTGTCGGACTGTTGCCTTTTTGTCATGTTTTTGTCACTTTCAGTTGTGTTTTTGTCACTGTTACACACAGTCACCTTTACTGGCGTTTGTCGCTATTAGATACGTTTTTGACTTCCAGTCACTTTTTTTAAAAACGTTTTTAGTCACATTTCTGTCTCTGTCGTGCTTTTTGACACGTTTTTTGACTCTTTTAGTCATGTTTTTGTCGATTTCCGTCACGTTTTTTGATGTTTTTAGTTGCGCTTGTCATGTTTTTGTCATTTCAAGTCCCTTTTTTGCCATTCTCAATTGCATTTTTTACCTCTTTCAGTTGTGCTTTTTGACTCTTGTTCATGTTTTTGGCCACTCTTAGTCATGTTTTTGTTACTTTCAGTTGTGCTTTTTGACTCTTCATGTTTTTGGCCACTCTTAGTCATGTTTTTGTTACTTTCAGTTGTGCTTTTGACTCTTCATCATGTTTTTGGCCACTCTTAGTCATGTTTTTGTTACTTTCAGTTGTGCTTTTTGACTCTTCATGTTTTTGGCCACTCTTAGTCATGTTTTTGTTACTTTCAGTTGTGCTTTTTGACTCTTCATCATGTTTTTGGCCACTCTTAGTCATGTTTTTGTTACTTTCAGTTGTGCTTTTTGACTCTTCATGTTTTTGGCCACTCTTAGTCATGTTTTTGTTACTTTCAGTTGTGCTTTTTGACTCTTCATCATGTTTTTGGCCACTCTTAGTCATGTTTTTGTTACTTTCAGTTTTATTTGGTCACATTTTTGTCTCTTCCAGTCGCGTTTTTTGACTCTTAATCACCTTTTAGTCACGTTTTGGACTTTTGGTCACTTTCAGTCATGTCTTTTAGTGACTTTTTTCAGTTTTTTTAGTCGTCATGTTTCCTTCAGAACATGTTTTAACAAATCTAAAGTACAGGATTAGCAGTATTTATGCAGAATAGAACAAAAAATTCAGTTTATTGCACTTCCAAAATTGCAGCCTTTGTGATTTGCTCATTGCATCCATTGTATCTGGATGAATCGTGCTGCTCTACCTGCCCGTAACACTGCTCCTCCTCCTCCCCCTCTCCCCCCTCTCCCCCCTCTCGCCGCAGTCATAGGGAAGCCTTACGACTACGGCATCGACATGTGGTCCGTGGGCTGCACCCTGTACGAGCTCTACACCGGGAAGATCCTGCTGCCCGGCTCCTCCAACAACCACATGCTCAAGCTGGCCATGGACCTCAAGGGGAAGATGCCCAACAAGGTGCGTCCGAGCCCGGGCTTTTCATCAGGCGAGCGGAGCCGAGCGGCGCTGATGTAACCCTGTGCTCGTGTTTCAGATGATCCGCAAAGGCCTCTTCAAAGACCAGCACTTCGACCAGAACCTCAACTTCCTCTACATTGAAGTGGACAAAGTGACAGAAAGGGTAAACTCCTGCGTCTTTCTCCAACTTTCACTTTTGTTTGGAAGAGTTTTAACAGAATGGATGTTTTTATTCAGCGTCCACTCTGAGCAGTTCGAGCACCTGAAACAAATACAAGTTTTGCAGAGTGAATATTTAATGCACTTAAGGCACTTTGATTATTTTAAAATAGGGTTGCACAATTTAAAAAAGTAAATCAAATTCTAAATATTGAACTTGTGATTCGATGCATGTTTTTAAGGCTGCAGCTAACGATCATTTTGCCAATAATTAGTTCAGCGATTATTCTTTCGATTGATCAATTAGTTGTTTAGAACTGTCAAGTCACATGATGAAAGGATTATGGTTCAATTTCACCTCATTTTAATGAAACCGTGGCTCAATTTGAGTCATAAAACGTCTTGTCATGTGTCAGAGACTGTATAGACCAGTTAATGATTATTCGATTCCTAAATCAGTTGACAATCATTTCACTAATTGATTAGTTACGATTAATCGATTTAAGTCTTAATTGTACATTAAATTAATTGAATCTACATGTTTAAAAAGAAGGATTCATCGTGAACAACTCTAGGAGCATTAGAGCAGTCTGAAATATAAACAAATGGAATGGTAACACTTTAGAATAACTCCCCTTATTTAGTAAAGCATTAACAAAGTTTATTAACTACTATTAAATAGTTTATTAAGCATGATTCAGGATTAGTTACTACTTAATTAAGGTTAGGGTTAGGGCTAGGAATTTGGGTTAGAGTAATAGTTAAGTAGTTAATTAACCTAAATCATTCTTAATAAATTCTTTATTCATGCTTTACTAAGGCAGGAATAAGGGGAGTTATTCTAAAGTGTTACCAATGAAATGATACAAGAATCCCATGTATTTCACAACATGTTTGTAGAGCTCTAAACCACAGGTTGAAAGTCAGGATATTTCGTTCTTTGCAAATTACAACTGCAGTCTTTGCTGTTTGGTAAATGCACCAATTCACATAGATTTATATTTTGCATCAAGAATAAAAAGGATAATGAGCACAGTGTCCATATTATAGGTTTGAAAAAAATGATCAAAAACAGATGCTCAATTGGAGAAAACAGGTTTGGTCTGCTTGGGTAAAAAGAAAAGGAGGAAGGTCATGTTGGGACGAAATGCGCTGGTCTGTATTTTTGTCAATAGCTATGGTGTAATAAAGGCTTTTTCATTTTCTAAACTCCGAATGCCTTGAAGTAAGTCTTTGGGAATAGTCAACATACATCTTACTACTTTTTTTATTTTTATTTTTTTTTTAAAAACCAAAGACGGAACTGTTTTCCTCTTTCATTTTTTGATTTGATTGTGATATATTGTGCTGCCCTGTATGCAGCTATAAATCAAGATGCTATAAATCAAAGTGATTACTATATTTGAAGTGATTATGGACAGATGCATATCATCAGAGCAGTCTAGTACTTCACCAGCACCAGAAATGTCTCTTGTGTTGAATAGATTGTAGTATATAAAGCTCATATCAAGCTTTCCTCTCACACGCCTCTGGTTTGCGCTCCAGGAAAAGGTGACGGTGATGAGCACCATAAACCCCACCAAAGACCTGCTGTCGGACATGGTGGGGGGCCAGCGTCTGCCCGAGGACCAAAGGAAGAAGGTGATGCAGCTCAAGGACTTACTGGACGGGACCCTCATGCTGGACCCGGCCAAGAGGATCAGCATCAACCAGGCCCTGCAGCACCCGTTCATCCAGGAGAAGCTCTGAGCCGGCGGCCGCTTTTATTGTAAATACTATCATTCTGAACGGTAGCTCACACACGCAGTCATCACACCGGGACTCTAGGCTTCACTCGCATCCAAACCACTCGACGACGTGTAAATAGTGGATCGCTTTTGGATTTAGTTGACTTTCAGTTGCTGTCGTTTTTTTTAAACCATGTTGCAGTGTGGGGCGGTGCATGCTTCGTTGCCGTGTTGCGGGCCTCTGTAAATGCTCTGTAAATGCGTCCATGTCCCCCCCCTGGTGTAAGTAAAACTGAAGGATCAGGAAGTCCACCCGGCCGGATTCATGTTTTTCTGTTTTTAAAGTTAGTCTCCTCTCCTGGCTCGTGTAAGGCTCGCTGACTCCAAGTGCCTCCTGTTGAGCCTAAACCAAACCTCACCCGCTCCCCTCCTTGTATATAGTCCACGATGTACTGTCGTTTATGTATGATTTCTGTTTTTCCATAACGTGGTAAAAACGATCTTGTGATTTCAATAAAGAATAGTTGTGGAAACGCCACTGAAAGGGCACCTCAGTTAAAAACGATTTTTTAGTAATAAAATGTTTCCAATTGTAAAAAATAATTCCTTGAATTCCTTGTTTTTTGAAAGTTTGGAGATGTTATCGCTTTATCTGGAAATGTTTCACTGTCTGGTAGAAGGTGGACAATATATAGAATTTTAGATAATATTGTGAATGTTTTTGAAAATTTGAATATATCTAGTATATTGTTTTATTGTGAAAAATGCTACAAAAAGAGCTGATTAAAAATAAAAATGACAAAAAGTATGTTGTAAACTTTCAAAAGGAGGAAAAATGATATTTCTGCACTTAAATGTTTAATTTTACAGACATTTTACATTTCTCTGATGCTTAAACCTCAACTAATGTGTTTAAAGACATGTTTTATCACATTTCTGTTGGACTGACTTAATATCGTTTGACTATCGTTATCAGGATACAAAAACAAAACTTCTTAAATGTAATTTATCTTCAGTGAGACAAGCAGATGGCGCCACCAGGTCAGGGCTCTCATTTAAAAACACGTCTATAAATTTCCTCAAATTTTCTCACTTTTCATGTCTCTGAGCACAGTTTTCCTTCTTATTTCATTTCTGCAAGACCCTTATTGAATTAACTAAAGACTAAACCAGGTCCAAACTAGGACTAACCCAGAATTAAACCAGTAAACGGCAGGAAATGTGTATTTTTTCGTTCTGAGGTCCTGACAGTTTGAAAGTGTTTTTCATATTTATTCTTAATTGGCTCTTTTTGTAACATTTTTCACTATAAACGATACACTCAATATTAAAATTTAGCATTTCTTTAAAGCAACATTTGCAATTTTATTTCATTTTCAACATATAGCCCGTCTTTAGTCGATACCAGTGTTTCTAGTTTCAACTAAACTTACATAGTGCATCTTTAAAATAATGGATTTGACGTTTTGCTGTTCAGTGTTTGCTTAAACCCACTTGTATCCGATTTGATTCTCCGAGAAATGGTGAAAAGTAAGATTGAATGCTGTACAAATTTTCAGGCGTTTAAACTTATTTGGTTTTATGGGAAAGTAGTGTAAGGACAGCTATTTTTAAAACGAGTTTATTCCACTTCTCAAAAGCTTCTCTCAAACCAGAGCCATTTCAGTCTCGGAACATTTTCTGCCTCTTCATGCTCGCTCTCTCTTCGCGATGGAAAGACCTGACAAGATTACACCATTTTGTGCTCCTGAAGAAACTCGCTCAGGTAATATTTCAGTTTTCCTTTGGAGCGTAAAGGAATGATGCAAGCCCTATCTGCACTTGCACAGGATCAGGATGAACTGTAAGTGCTGGATTTCGCCCAAGTCTAATAGAAAAGTAAGTAAAGATGGGGTTTTAAGTCAGGCATCATCATCTTTAAGAAATGTGGTCTGCTTTGAATAGAAAAAGGGAAAAAGTGTATCCAAACAAGTTCATTCAAAAGCAAACTAGTTGTAATGTGACGTGCTGACCAGTAGAGGGCACCAGAAGCACGAGCTGTTCACATGGAGGAGGCTACGTTTGCAATAAAACCCGTCCATAGAATGTGTCTGTACCTTTAATGTCTTCAGTGCTTTTAATCTTTTTAACATATTTGAAAAATTATCTGACTTTACAAGCACCGCATGAGGGAAAAATGGTTATGTCATGGCCCATATTTATATATGTATTTTTACTTATATATATACATATATATATGTTTTTATACTTCAATTATATATAAGCTCATAAAAAAAGGAAAATGGAGACATAAAATCCAGTATATTTTTTATTAAAACCATACAAACATTTGTTATAAAAGTGGCTCTCTGGTGGTGTTTTCAGACAGCTGCTGTTCTTGGCCCCATGATCCTCTTCTGCTGCAGCTAAATCTACACAATAATGTATTTACACAGTACGTATAAAAGAGCACAATACATGTGAACAAAAAGTAAAAAACAAAATACAATGCTTTTTGCAAAGCTCGACGGAGCCGACTTTTCTCATAGAAATGTCACAACGTTTGTCTGGTTTCAGGTCTATGGGACTCTGTACATTTGATAATTCACAATGGTGGGTTGGCAGTGATCTTGAGTTACTGACAGGCAGATACATAAGGCACACATCTCAATGAAATTTCCCTTTGTCTAAAGGAAATGATTCACAATGCACAATCTCAACAAGTACCAAAAAGGGAAAACAAAACCATAGTACCTCACTGGACTCTGAAGGTAAACTACTGACTCCTGCAGCCATCACTGCAGGGCAATAACACTGTCCACCAGTCACTGCAGTAAATGCAGTGCACAAGTCATTAAGAGCTTAGAGAAAACAATACCAAATGTTTTTTATAAAAAACATAAACATGGTCACTGGGACAGTACATGTGCTGTAGACCCGCTGGTCTTTAAGACTAACAGAAGTACTCTTTAAGTCAGCACCAAAGCACCAGTGACTTCAAGCCTCAAATGTCCATGTCAGAAGAGCAGAGAATATAAACCACTGTATGAATGTACACTGTACACCAGAGTGTCTGACCAGAGCCCGACCAGAGCTTGACCAGAGCCTGACCAGAGTGTCTGACCAGAACCCGACCAGAGCCCGACCAGAGTGTCTGACCAGAGCCCGACCAGAGCCACACAGACCAATCTAAATGAAGCCTCCTGGACGTCAGGAGTGTGGAGTCGAGTCACTGTGACAAACACCAAGAGTAAATGTCTGAAGCACAGAACACAAACAGATTCACAAAGCAAATACAGAACAGGATAAAGGCGTTACTTTACACATGTGCTGTCCGGGTCTGTCCTTCTGAAGTGCATGCAGGTCACCACCAGTGCACAGGAAACAGTGACATACAGAATACTGTTAGTGAGCTCAGGCCCATCACTGTCGTACAAACGAAGGCTTCAGCAAATCAGCCTTCATTCCATAAAAGGAATAGAACTATTTATCTTTACACTTTGTTACATCCCACACCTGTAGGACACAATTTACAAAATATATGGTTTGGCAATGGCCTGTTTTTACATTTGTATAAATTGATAAACATTTGATTAAAGTCCATATCTTCACAAACACCAGAGTTTGTCCTTATGTCAATACATGAGTGAGAGGAGGAGGAGTGTGGCTACTGCATGATGGCCAGGAACTTACTCTCCTCTGCCAGGCTGGACAGCAGTGAGCTCATGTCTCCTATGGCCATGTTGTTCAGTCCAGGGGCCACAGGGGCCCCCACGGGGGCTACAGGGGCGTAGGGCGCAGAGCCGTGAGGCGTGGTGAGTCTGGACGATGTCCTGGACAGACCCTGGAACATGGAGGGGCTGAGCACCCCCGACACCAGGCTGCCCTGTTCGTAGTCCTCCAGCATCACCCCAAAGTCCAGACTCACAGCCTCGTCCAGGAGCCCCGCGGAGGCCCCTGCCGAGGCCTCCACTGTGCTGGTCACCAGGTCTGAGGCAGGGGACGGCAGGGCCTCCTGTCCTGCACACTCAGACACAGAGCTGAGCTGATCCTCCAGCACCGGGAACAGAGCGGGCTTCTCCACACACTCAAAGGAGAGCTGCCCAAAGCCCTGCTCCAGGTATCCATCGTCCAGAGCTTCCAGTTTGACCCCGGGCCCCTGCAGAGGCGCGGGGCCGACGCTCCTGCTCCCCTGCAGACGCTGCAGTCCCTCAGGCCTGTCAGAGCTCAGGTAGTGCTGGCTGCGCACAGAGTGGTTCCTGCTGTAGGCCGGAGGGCGAGGGGCGTAGGGCAGCCGGGTGAGGTGAGGCCCGGAGCTGTGGGACAGTGCAGACAGGTTGTCCATGGTTCTGTTTAACACCAGGTTGTTTCCCACGTGACAGGAGGTGGCATAGCTGAGGTTCTGCTTCTGAGGTCCATTGGCAGACAGCTGTTTGAAGTTGAAAGTATTCGGAGGGCCTCTCACCTCCATGCAGGTGTGCCGAGAGGGCTCTGTCTTCATGGTGGGGCCCACACTGCAGGCGCTCTGGGCACAGGAGCTCTGCAGCTCAGGAGGACACTGCTGCTGGACCACCATGTTGGAAAAGCGTCCAAAGGGTTTGCGCTCTGAGGTGGACCACCTGTCACACCTCTGAGGAGACATGTCTGCACTGCCGGAGCTCACCTCGTTCCACTGGATGGGCAGTTTGCTGGGACTCCTTCTCTCTGCTCCCTGATGCTGAGGGAATGCCATGCTGTGTCCCAGAGCGCCCTCTTGTGGCTGGTAGTAGTCTCTGTGAGCTGGCGCTGCTTGGTCGTGGAGGTGCAGGGGGTCTCCTTCTGCCTGGGCCTGTGAGTGCAGATACTGGACCAGCTCGTCTGGGAGGATGCACTCGTCTCCCAGCAGCAGACCTGCTGCACTGTCCTCCATGGCAAGAGCCTCCAGCGCCGCCTGCTCCGCGATGCTGGGGGCCACGTGCTGCTGAGCTTCTGGTCGAGTGTAGTTCTGCAGGCTGAGGCCGCGGGTGTCGGGGGCCGGGTGGTGGTGGAGGGGGGGCAGAGGGTGCAGGTTGTTAAGGCTGTTGAAGCGTTGCATTGGGGCCACGTTGCCTGCATCGTACACTTGGGTCCGCACAGGGTCACTGGCTCGCCGAGTTCCGTTCATGGGCCCCTCCCCGGGGTAAAGCACCCTCCTCCTGTGGCCCATGTGAGCGCTGGTGTCGCCGCTGCGCTGGGGCCGCACCAGAGGGGGCAGCGAGTTGGTGCTGCTGTCATCCACTGCGGCCGGGCGAGGCTTCAGCATGTTGGGCAGAGGAGTGGGAGGCGGACCTCCGGTGGCAGCGGCGTACTTGGCCTTCAGGTGATAGTGCTGAGCTGGAGTCAGGCTCAGTGACCCCCTGGAGCCCGCGAAGCCCACGCCCCCAGAGTAGCCCCCCAGGCCGCCGGCCCCCCCGCACTGGCTGGCCTCGCTGGAGCGACGCGAGGCGTCCGTGGAGATGGGGTCGTAGGAGTCTGTGGAGCTGAGGTTGTGGAGGCGCTGGTGGGTGGAGTTCTGGCTGGAGCGGCGGCTGGAGAGGCAGGGGGACATGCTGCTGCTCAGGTAGGCCGAGCTGGCTGCACTGCCGCTGCTGTCCCGACGGTCCCTCAACAAGCTCAGCATTGTGAGCTCCGTACTGCCCAGGTCTGACATGGTCCACGAGCGGCCCTCGCACGGCCCTGCACACGACACACACAGGACACACAACACACACAGAGGTTAGAGTCTGAGTCTGTGCAGGACGACTGCAATGAGACCTTCCCCTCAAATGTTGCCCAGAGTACTCCACATGGGACTGATGAACTACTCTGACTGGTGCTTTGTCGATTTCTAGAGCTTCTTGGTGCTACTCTTTGAAGAAGACACATTCTGTACATCTAATATCATGGGATACATTATTAAAGTCTGGTGTTCCCTGCACCGACTTCTTTTGTCTTTGATGTCACGTTACAGGACGTGAAAATTTAAATTCATGAGACAGCACACATTCACACTGTGATGGTTCACCAGTTACACTGCAGCTCGAGGTACATAGCAGTGGCTTTGCACTTGTTAAGTTAATGAATGGAAGAATAGAAGTAAAAGATGGCTGAGCTCTTCTGCTTACTTTGAGGAGCGTTTGTATACTGTTGGTCATAAGTTTAAGACAGATTTCCCTCATGATCAGTGATCTTACATCACACACAGCTAGAATGTGCAGTAGACACATAAACATAAACATAATTGAGCAGTTGTGGGGGAGATGGTAACGTCCTTACCCTTGCCCATGGGTGCGGGCGGTGCGGGTGCTCTGGGTGGGGGTGTTGGGGACAGCCGGGGCAGTCCTCCGTTCACCTGCTTCAGCCTCTCCATCTTGAGGTGCTCCATCCAGCGGAGCGGCCGGCCCAGGCTGCGCCGCGCCTGCAGGGTCAGCATGGCGGCTGTGGCCGTGGAGACGGTGGAGTCCATGATGGGTGCTCCCTCTCCATCACACTCCTCCTCCTCCTCGTGCTCCTCTCGCTCCTCGTCCTCCTCCAGCCCCTCCCCTACCAGGCCCCCCGCACTCACAGCAAACTGGACTCCACCGCTGGGATAGGAGCTGACGGGGGACTGCTCACTGCTGCATGTAGACTGACCGCCAGGGCTTGGCTCAGACGTCTGATCAACAGAAAAGACAAGAGGCTTTAGAGAGTTCATCTTACCCACCGTCACCAGGACAAACATGAACACTGAGTTTAACATGTGTTTGCCACAGTTTGCTTCCAAGAATGGTTAGTCATAGATCATAAATAACATGTTTAAATGCCCTCTAGAGCTGCAACTCATGATTTTATTTTAGACTGATCAGCGATTATTTTTTATTATTATATTTTCATTAGTCTACTTGTCTTTTTTTTCATTTTCTTTATTGTACTTTGTTACTTTTTATATACATTATCAACCAAATACAGGTCAGAACAAACAATCTGAAATTGTTTGTTCTTTTTTTGACAGTTTGGTTTGATAATGCTATTGCCTTTGTTACAAAAAGGTCTCATTATTTTTTAACTGATTACACCCAGCAAACCAAATATCTCATGTAACATGCATGTGACGAGCGATGGAACCTATTCACATTACACCTTGTAATATCAACATCAAAATGGATTCTAAAATCAAAATGTTTTGCAAAAGCACTGGAGTAACAGCACAATGTCTAGTACAGTGCACAATTGAGCAAGCAACACAAATTGAACTTCAAAAGCATGAATTATACTTCGGGATCGGAGTGCGGGCAAACTGAATACTGCGTTTTTCCTCCGTTCTATTCACAAACCACAATAGTAAACTTTTCTGCTGGTTGTTCATAAAAAGCACATGACTGGATGAGATGGTGATGTGTTTTTGATGATGAGTGGATTAAACAGCACAGTACGACTGATGGAGGAGGTTTGGACACGTCACAGTCACAGACACATCTGTCTCACCTGATCACCCACTGTCCAAACACAGAGGAGCCCAGCACAGGATAGAGGGGAGAAGGACTCGTTAGATAAGAGCGGTTAGTACAGAGAGAGCTGCTGTTACGCCGAAGAAAAGATCACACCCTTTTTTTCTTATATTGTTTTTAAAATCTGATTATTTTATTGGTTTACAATATTATATTTTTGCTCTATGAGGAAAAAAAATAGACAACTATATCTATCATATCTTATAAGTCCCAAATACAAGATGCACTGACCATGTAACATTTCCGGTGGGGAGGTCCACCCCCTGCTTGTCTCCATGGAGATGCTATTAGAGCTGTCAAGATAATTACTATATTGACTTATCGTTCAATAAGTGAAAGCAGGAACTATATTTTTGTGGCTCAGTATTTATTGTGTGT
Organism: Rhinogobius similis; assembly: GCA_019453435.1. NCBI lineage: Eukaryota > Metazoa > Chordata > Actinopteri > Gobiiformes > Gobiidae > Rhinogobius > Rhinogobius similis. The sequence goes on along the minus strand of CM033639.1, from coordinate 30,187,342 downwards.
ATCTTTACTTTGCACTATTGTTTTTTGGTAATATATTAAAATTTCAGCTGTAAAGGGTTCAATAAATATGATATTAAAGTCAAAGAGGATACTAATAAACTACATAACTGTTTCATGCTGCTCTTTATTTATTACAGCACATGATTTTTTATGATATAGTACTAGAGTATATAGTGTTAGAATAGAATTTACCGGGAATTTCCTCCTTTAAATTTATTGTGTTAGCTGCATAAAGTAGTTTTAATATGATCGTTTATCGTGATATTTTCTGTTACAATCTATGGCAGTTTAAAATGTGTCGGACCAGGCCTTGATGTTATTGCTTTATCTAGAATGTTCCACAGTGTGACAATATCTATCTTGCACTAATTCAATTACATGTTTTCAGTAACATGTATTCTTACAGTGAACGAGGTCGCCACTCCACAGATCTGACCTATTCCATGTCTTTTTTTGGCGTCACCTGCTTGTTTCCATAGCGATAGATATGTTTTATACCATACTGTGGAACACTGCATGCAAACCGAGAACAACCCCATGGAGACGAGCAGGTAGTGGACACTCCACCAGAAAAGTGACATCGTGCACCCACCTTTAAAAGTCTGAATCAAATCCACTTAAAGGCCCTGTACCTGAATTTTTACTGTTTTGAAACGTGAAAAACAGAACTAGTTCACGTTAAAGTCTTTACATCAGTCACGTGAATCGCTCACTTACATAATGCAGTATCAGGATCCTAAACATTCACCGCCATGAGTTTAGAAGCACTTTTCACACGTTAAAGCTAACAAACACTAGCATGTTAACGGCGCACTTCCTGTTTCTCTCGTTGTGGCCTCATTTTCACCCAAATAGATGCTTTTACAAGATATCTGTACAGGAACAACACAGATTTCACTTTATTACATACAAAAAATTAGGAACATAGACTAGTTCTGTTTTTCCCGTTTGCTAACAATAAAAAACAAGTGCAGGCCCTTTAACTGACATTCACATTAGTCCAGTGTGATGTGAGTCTCACCATGGGCTTCTCGGTCTTGATGGACTTGACCTGCAGGCACTCGTCCTGTTTTGAGGTAGCGTGATTGTAGTCCCTTTGGTCGGTGAAGGGCCCCAGGGGCAGAGAGCCCGGGGAGCGGCCCTGCCCGTGGGCCCCCGGCTCTCGGGGCTGGGGGGGCCTCGGGTGGGGGTAGTCTCCGCGCTGCTTCTTGGTCACGTGCGCTTCGGGCCCGTGCACAGTCTTGACGTGCTTCCGCAGAGAGCTGGGGTCAGTGTAGCGCTTGGTGCAGCCGGGGATTTTGCACACGTAGGGTTTCTGAAGAACGACAAACGGAGGAACTGAATGTGTTAAAGCTGCATCACAGAAAGTTTACAAGAAAGGGAAAAAAGTTCATGTTTTTTTTGTTGCTGTTTTTTTTTCTCCTTTACAAACTACTTCTAAAAGCTGAGAAATTTGAAGAAAAGAAAAGATATGTATATAAAAATCTTTTAATGGGTATAATATCCTATTCTGTACTAGTATATGATTCTTGACGTGTCTTTTCTAGACAATATAATGTAACCTTAAACACAAAAAAAAATTAATATTACCATGTAGTCTTGTACTTGTTCCAATATTGATCAAGATTATCCTAAAACTATTCAGGAAACATCGTATTTTGCCCTTTTTATGTGATTTTTTTCAATGTTAATAATTCCTGCAACTTAGTGTAACTTTTAGCCACAAGAGAAACTAAAATAAATTTGTGGTTGTTATTTTTTGGGATGGCTATATTGCACTAAAAATGTGTAAAAACCTGTGTCCTGACAGTGCATCTTTGCAAACCTGACTTGTACTTGGCCTGCAGGAGCCTCGTCCTGTTCGTTTCTATGGAAATGTGGTTCTTTTGGCTATGATTTTAGTTACGCGGTGTCACAGTGTCAATTAGTATCTGGGTATACATTTTCTGACCAGCCTATTTTAGACAATTTGATGAATGTCTTTCCCCACTCTTCACCTGCTATTCATATTGTTTATTGCTTAAAACGAAAAAATCAGACATGCCTTTCATGGATTTACTGCTTATTTTCTCTATAATCTGAGCAAGCCCCATCTTCAGAGACAATTCTACACTGATTAATTGGGTGTATTTTGGTCATTTTCTTACATAAGCTTCATTTTGACCACCGATCATCACTCAGCGGGCCCTTTGTATGCTCCCGGGCCGTGCGTTGACGCTCACCTCGTTGGAGTGCGTGCGGTTCTGGTGCTTGGCGCGGTCCGAGGCGTTGGAGAAGGCCTTGTTGCAGCCTTCGTGCTCGCAGACGTAGGGCTTCTCTCCGGTGTGCGAGCGCAGGTGAGTCTTCAGGTTCTCCAGCCGCGAGTAGGCCTTCGCACAGCCCTCGAACTGCACAGACACACACCAGTCAGATACACAAGTCTGGCCATCAACGTGTCAGTGGATAATGATGAAGATATAGGGCTGCCGTGATGAACTGGTATAATCACGACTATTTAACTACAAAAATAACAAATAAATAGCACCATTATTTAAATAAATAAATGTTAAAATAATCACATCCCCACCAAGATACTTTTAATTACTTCTAGTCTATTTGTCGATTATTTTTTTGTTCAAATATTGTACATTGAGGTTTTCAAGGAAGTATTTTATTGTATTTTATTTATGTAGAATTGTATTTTTGATCACTACATTTTTGTAACTGAATAGAGCAAAAATTGATATCACGATTTAGGAATTTAGAATGACCTGAATGAACTTGAATGGACGATCTGTACGAACATGTTCTGAAATACATGGTGTTCTTTTATTCGTTCATCAGTTTAAAGACCTATTTCAGTCTTTAGTCAATTCTCCTGGACACTTTTAAAATGTGAAATTTGAACAGAATCTTAAATTAAACAACAACTATTCCGCATTATTTGTATTGTTATTGGCTTTTAAACTTGCTCTCAAGTATCTTTACTTTGACATTTCATGTTTTAGAGCTAAAGCTAAAACGTTTTTACAAAGAACAATATCATTTTGAGAGACGAAACTTAGCTGTGGCTCCATCTACTGGCTGCAGAGACAATTACACAAATTTGTATACACACAGTGCTTTGTAACGCTAGCTGTGCTGAGCTGTGAGTGTTTTTCATGGTCGGAGGGGGAAGATTTTCTAACCAGGATGCATCAAACTAGTGTGAATGAAGTTAAATGTAACTCCAGGTTTGTTTTTGATGATGGGACAACATTAGAACAAGGTTAAAAACTAAAAGTCAATTTAGCATAATATGTCTCCTTTAAATCACCATTTAGGGCTGCAAGATAAGTCAGAATCAGAAACGGTTTATTGCCGTTGTCAGTGATCTAAATTCACAAACATAGGAACTTGCTTCGGCGTAAGGTGCATCATAAAACAATGAATAAAATATAATAAAAAGTATAAACATGTTCTGAAAATGTAGTTGTTTTGTTCTGTTTAAAGGCCTATTTCAGTCTTTTGCCAATTCTCCTGATTGCCTTTTGAAATGTGCACTTTGAACACATTAAAACATAACTCATCTTATCGCAACTGCAATCAGATCGCTCAACTGACTTACCCACTCTTTCATCAGATTCCTAAACAGAACGTATACCAACGCTGCAAAGTGAATGGTATTAGTTGAAGGTAAAAGTGAGCGTTTCCTTACGGTGCACTTGTGTGGCTTTTCCCCAGTGTGGCGCCGCATATGGACCACCAGCATGTACTGCGCCTTGAAGGGCTTCTGCTCCCGGGAACACTCCTCCCAGCGGCACACGAACTCCTTCTTCTCCCCGTGGATGTGGTCGTTGTTGATGTGCTGGAGCGACAAAAACGGAGAGACATTCATATCGGGCATTCTGACAGTGCGGTAAGTCATTAACACCAGGAGAAAGTTGGAAAATCATTTATTGAATAGAGTTTGGCGCTTTGACGGAAGGAGGAATGTGGTTCAAGTGATACAGTGTCTGGTCTGTGAGATGATTGGTTGAAATGGAAAACTGCACGGCTGCGATTGGCCTGCGAAAGTTGGGAAGCAGGTAGAAATATACTCTTCCTGGTTGAATTTACACTTCATTTTATAAGCCATGTACCTGATTTTTAAAGTGAAAAAAATAACTAGTTTAATTTTGTTTTTGCAGTTCGCAGCATTTATTCCTCACTTTCTCACATGTTAGTCATCTTTAGAGTTTATAAGCACTTCTCACAACACTCTAACAGCGCATTTCCTGGCTTTTATCAGAATAAAACACTTTCTAATTACACACAGACAGCACACATCGGTCTTATTTTGACCCCAAGAGCTGATTTTACAGTATATATGTTACTCAGCTACAGCCTCTAAATAGCGCAGTTACCAAAATGGCATGGAAGTAAAGTAATTTAAACTATTAATTGTGCAAATTAAAATGTACACATGTACACAATATACACAAATGTACAATGGAGAAAAGGCTATAGGAAAAAAACACAAAAATTTCTGTTTATGCGACTGAAATAAATCCTTGTAAAGAATATTCTCTGGTAAAAGTAAGAATGGCTTTAAGGAAAAAAGGCTGGAGACAACTGAAATAGTAGAACTGCAACTACTAACTATTTTAGTAGTCGACTAGTCAGCAATTATTTTTTTGATTAGTCGACTAGTTCAGTGGTTCTCAAACTTTTCTGGCCGGGACCCCCATAATAGCCATGCAACCAACTCGGGACCCCAAAGCGAAATGAAAATGAATATAGTAATAGTTTTAAGTGTCCAAGTGTGTTAAATCAGGTTTAATGTTGGTTATTTGAATAGTTTATAGTGTTATTGGGCGTTATTTCACAAAAAGATACTGCTTTTAATATAAAACATAATTAAAATTAGATCTTGAAATCATCCCTCGCGACCCCCCGAGGGGTCCCAACCCCCACTTTGAGAACCACTGGACTAGTTGACGATTATTTCTTTCTATTATTGACAAAATAAAGGTTGGAATATGGTGACTGAACGTTTCTGGACTGAGAATATTTACGAATAAAGTGTATAATTGGTGAAAAACAACATTGTTTAGTCTTTGTTACAGGTTTTTTACAGATCAAAGTCACAATCCCGATGATCAAACTACAACTACATTTATTTTTTTTTTTTAATAGACGACTAGTCACAATAAGTTGATTAATTGTTGCTGCTTTATAAAATAGTGAATGGTTAACTTTGTCTGGTTGGTTGATTAATCTCCAAACTCAAAATGAATGTTGATGAAAGAAGAGAGGCGTGATGTTATAGTTTTGTGAGACAACTTTTAAAAGTGTCCAAAGTAAGGCTTAAAACTACCTCAGTCGGTAGTTGATTCCAGGTGTTTTTGTTTTTTTTACCGAGTCCTGTTGGGTTTTTAAGGTTCGACACTTGCATGAATGCTTAGATCTGTCTCCATCTAAGGCCCGTAGCTCTTCAAACTGAACCGAAACGATGAATTTGCGTTGAATCCCACTCCCGGACCTCAAACCGTTCCCCTCTCCACTCCTCCCTCGCGCCAAGCCCCAGCGAGGGGGGACTCTCGCTCTGTCCGTCTCCGAGTGGATTTTCAAATAAAACCCTGTCACTTCACATCACTCCGGGCCCGCGCCCCTTTGTGACAAGAGCTGACAGTTGTGCTGCCGCGGCAAGTCCCAATCTCCCAAGGCTTAAGCGGCGGGAAGGGCGAGGGAGGCGATCCAAAGTTCAGCGCCGGGATCTCCAAATGCGAGACCCCGGTCCAGTATTACACCTGCGCGTATCTGGAAGAGCCACATTTTCTCTTTCTTCTTATCACTGTCCCGAGGAGTAATTGGTGGGTATTACAACGCGAGGGGGGAATAGTCAACATCTGGGTGTTTCAAAGTGTCCATAAGCGGCTCTTTTTAAGCTTCAGACATGATATCCGCAGAGGTAAGTGGAGTTATTGCATTCCTCGGTCTCTGAACCTCAAGGCATCGCGAGGAGAAAAAGAGAGGAGGACGAATGGAGGCTTGACCCGGGGAGCGCAAGAGAATATGTTATTTCTTCAAGTGGTCTTTTAAGGCGATGAAACACGCAAGGCAAATAAAGCGTTTAGTGGCGGTTCGCTTTGAGGAGGACAGGGAGAGGAGGCTTGTCACGATATTAACATTTCAAAGCTCTCCGTGCTTGATACAGATTTTGATGCAATGGTAATAAAAAGGTTCGTTTTCAACACAAATGAAACAGTGCTCTCTTTTAGGCCTGCAAAATATGAGAAAAAGATACAATATATATATATATATATATATATATATATATATATATATATATATATATATATATATATATATATATATATATGATAGCTATGTCGTAAGTTAAGTTGAGTTTGAGTGTGCATTAATTTACCATACTAACAAGAAACAAGGCTAAGTTGGGAGAATTTTGATTTTTTAATAGTTTCTATCAGATAAAGACGTTTCTGTTGTGTGATGTATTCATTTCCTCGCTATATATTGATTATTGCATTAGTCAATATTGCAATTTTTTCAACTCAATTTGAAAAGATCTATTTTTAAAACGGACAAGTAAGTACAGAAATCAAAGTTATGTTTTAAAAAGACAGCTATACCAACGTTTCCACATCTTCGTGTCGTGTTGTGCTCACACATCTTATTCTCCTTATTCCGGAATTTACGGTGGCCGCTGCCATCTTGTTTCCATTGTAGTTTACACGGGGCAGACGAGCTCAACACAAAATAAGTTCTACACTGACTAAAAGGCTGTTTTCAGGTTGCCCAGGAAATCGGTGCGTTGTTGACTTGTTGTTGCTCGTGTTCATTAAACATTTTACACAAATCAATCTACTTTATGTAACATTTTAGCAGCGAGATTTTTCCCTTGTTTGCCATTTGCTTGAACAAGGTTTTGTCAAAGCGGAAGTGCCTTTAATACAGTACGGATCTGAGGCAACAAGAGGCTGAAGTGGGCGGGGCGGAATACGGTGAATATTACGACGACAAGAGTTCATTTTCTGACAGTTTACAAATAAAACTGTACTTCTTTGTACAGCTGTCTTTACACGTGCAGACAAACATCTCTGTCACACTATACATACAATATTGATTTACTGCAATATATAGTGCAGCCCTACTTTATGCTCCCATGTGGTTTTGTGATAAAAGTTCAAGGTCATGAAAGATCACATTTGTCTTGTTTATGTGATTTTTTTGTTTGTTTTAGTACTGATTAGTTTCTGATTTTCAATATGGAGGAGAGCATGCACCAGAAATCTTGTGGCTTTAAAGTATTTCAGTGTGCAGGAGGAGAAGAAGTTGATGGAGTCTTAAATCAGATGGTGTCCTAAGTAGAGACAGACTCATAGATGGCTTGGCCCTAAATAAGTCTTGGTTTGGTTTGGGTCGACCACCTGTTTCAAGTAAAGACACAAAGCTTTCTTTTAGCACTTATACACTGCTCCCTTAATTGTAAAACAGGGTTGTGAATGTCTAAAAATTATTTCTAGGATGTTATCTTTCCTTATTACACTTTTATTGTACAGAGCAATGTTCAGTATAGACAGTGATAGAGTTTGTAGTCATTTCAAAAAGGAAAATGATCATAATCGGTCCTGTTTGTCGGCACATAAAGCTCATTGGCTGCTCTGGATTCAAAAATATTGGTAATCAATCATATCAGTCAATGTCTAATCAAGTTTATGCATATTTTAAACAAGCCTCTCCTTTCTTGAATTTAACTGGTGGATTTGTATTTCCTTATCACTTCCTGAATCTTTTTTGTTTGAGACTTGAATGAAAAAGAAATGACACAAAATTTCACTAAACATAATTTTATATATATATTTTTGTATTTGATCTTTGTCATTTTGTTTGAAAATAATAAATGATGTCTTTTCAGTGGTATGTTTGGAATGAAACGAAATGAAATGACATGCTATTACATTTTAAGATTTTAAAGATACAGGCTTTAAATAAAGTAAAGTATTGGAGAATAGAAAATAGTGCATGTTCATATTGTTCCTTCTAAAATCTATAATTACCAATACAGCCTTATTCCTTCACGATGTTAAGTATCAAACTAAAAATGACAATAGTATTAAACGATTTCTAAACATTTCCTGGTCTACAATAAGAGCGTATGCAGATCGCCGAGCTGTCGCTGTGTGTCAGCCGGCCGCGGCGTTAAACCCCAAAGAAAGTGGCGTCCAATCCGCGCTAATGTATCCGCAAAGGACCTCCATTACTCTGCCTTGACACTTTTTAATTTTCAAGTGACAAAACAAGACTAATTCCGGGGAAAACGATGGGAGAGTGCGAGCGCGGTGGACGCTGGTGAAGTTCTGCTCAGATTGATCTCCTCCCCACCTCGCTGAGACCGCTCCTCTCTCTCTCGGCCGCTGATCCTTCTGTGAGGGAATCCCCGTGGCATGTGAGCGGCGTTCGATACAGCGCCGCGGCCCGAGAGTGATGGCCGGAGCTGGCGCACACACACACACACACACGGGCGCGGTATTTGTACAGATGAAGGAGGCGGCTGACAGTGTGATGCATGAGCCGCGGCGTTTGACAGAGAGAGAGAGAGAAGGCGCGGCGACAAAACCTAATGGCATGATCTAATGGCAATTCTTATTGAATCAATAATCTCCATGCTGAGCAGACAGGCCCCGATGGTCGGCTAAATGGACAAACAGGTGCTGATAGCCCGGCCGCGCGTCGCATTCATCTTCCCCCCTGCCAGCTTATCGGCCGACAACTGTAAAAGCCGCCACCAAGATGGATTTAGGAGAGAGGCAATAGTATGAATGTGCAAAGCTGGAGGCTGCACTCTTAAGGGAAGCACTGAGAAGTCCTGTCTTCTTTTACTACACCACAGCAGAGATGCGTATTGAGATTTTTATGAACAGTTGTGATTAGATTTGCAATTTATGTTTTAATAATGGAATTGGCATGAATGAATTAACAAACTAATGAAAAAATTACATGTTAGTCACTTTTAGTCACGTTTTTGTCATTTTCAGTTGTGCTTTTGTCACATTTAGTTCCATTCTTGATGCTTTTTGTCACATTTTTGTCACTTACAGACACGTTTTTGGTGCTTTTAGCCATGTTTTTGCTGCTTTTAATCACATTTTTGCTACTTTGAGTAACGTGCTTTTAGTCTCATTTTTGTCACTTTTAAACTTGTTTTTGTCACTTTCAGTCACGTTTTTGATGCTTTTAGCCATGTGTATGTTACCATGTCATGTTTTTGCTTTTGTTTCAGAACATGTTTTAACAAACCTTCACTACATACACGCAATTTTTAAGTAAATATTTCGACCTCATAACCTCTTAAAGGGAACATATTATACTATAGTGACTTTTTCAGCTGTTTACCCTGTTCTAACAATGTTCCATCATCAAAAACATACCTGGAGCTGCATTTAGTTTCATTCACAGTTTGAGGAATGCTGCTTAGAAAATCCTCTCCCTCTGACCGTCAAACTCTCTCTGCTGAACGCCCTCAGTCGATGATGTTTTTCCAATATTTGGCATCACCTCTCCGAGAATCTTCAGCTGTTTTAAACCCTCAAATCAGAGGTGTCCAAACTATGGCTCAGGGGCCAAATATGGCCCACAGACCAATTTTTGTTGGCCTTAAGACTTCCTGCTAAATTGGCCCAAATAACCAAAAATAGTACTTTTTAATGTAAAAATGGATCATTCTGCTGTCAAACAATAAACACTTTGATGCATTTTTTTGTTCTAAAACAGGAGATACCGAATAAGAAAATGTTTAAAGGCTAATAACATTAGAAAAATGCATTATATTTTTCCTTTAACAATAATAATCAATTATTAAGAATAGACGTTGTTGTGGATAAACTGACATCACATTATGACAATGTCACAGCTAACTTTATTTATTTTTTTATTAAGAACTATTGCTATGGGGTAAGGTTAGGGTTAGGATTAAGCATTATGCATATGCCTACATTTGTGCTCTTATGGTTTATGTTTTATTGACCTATAACCTAGAACAGGGGTTCCCAAACTTTTCTGGCCGGGACCCCCAAAATAGCCATACAACGGACTTGGGACCCCCAAAGCAAAATGAAAATGAGAGTAGCAATAATTTTAAGTGTCAAAACATGTTAAATCAGGTTTAATATTGGTTATTTGAATAGTTTATTGTCTTATTGGACCCTATTTGACTAAAATATACTGGCATTAATTAAAAAACAGAGCAAATACAATGTCATATTCATTAAAATTACATCTTGAAATCATTTTGCGACCCCCAGCTCACCCCTCGCGACCTCGTAGGGCTCCGAATTTCACTTTGGGGGAACCCCTGACCTAGAAAGCTAGCCGTAACTGTTACATTGACTCAGTATTCTGCGACTGTTAAAAGGAGTAGGTCTTTTTTTGTTTCGTGAAAGTGGCTCTCCGAGTAAAGAAGGTGGAG